>VXAD01009141.1:771731-916712 GCA_013399195.1 Dicrurus megarhynchus
TTTTTTTCAGATCTGCTTTTTACAAACTTCCCCAAACGCCCTCTGCTTCAGTCCCTTCCAAATACAATACAGTCACTTGGAATTTTGCTCTCACATTTATGCGTGTGAGGCAGCAGATTTTCCAAAATTTTCACAGAATTGGGAACAGGACGTAAGTGCTATTTTGATACATTTCAGGAGAATAAAATATTTGGGTAAGGCTTTTCCTTCTGAACTAGAATTTTTTGGTAGCTAGCAAGTTTAGTCCTAGTTACCACCCAAATACAGGTATTCTAAAAATGGTGTAGATCCAGCAGGGAGGAAACTTGGCTGAGTTTCAAGGCAACCCAAAATTTCTTACTAAAGCTAACTTATTCCTAAGACAACAGAATGTTTCAGTATTTACCCAGCTTCTCAAGGAGTTTTGCAAGAGTTCATCTGCTTTTTAGACACTCATTCTAGAAAAAGGGAAGTGGATTTTTTTATGACAGGGTGGGGAATATCCTGTGTTAATATTGGGCCTTTTTGCTTTTCTGCCTGTTTGTTTCCCTGTGAAATAAGAGGACTTCTAGTTGCTGTTAGAAAGTGCCCAAGGACCTGCAATTATAATCAAATAAACATGTGGTTTAAAGTTCCAGGATGTGGAACATTTAAACTGTGTGACGGAGATCAGATTGTGCAACGACTTAGAGCAAGCGTGGACTATGCCTGCTAGTAAGGACATTTGTAGAGTTGATCCACACAACCCCTCTCCTGCTTTCAGTTTCCTTGCTGTTTTCTTTCCTTCCTTGTTTCTGTTTTGTCCACTCCTCCCAGGAGAGGCAGTGCCAAGCACACATGGAATCGTTCACTGCTTTTGGCTGCCTGGCCAACAACGTTGTCGGCAGCTGAAACATTTTTCCCCCTCTCTCTCCTCCTCCTCCCCGAATGCTCAGCTCGTTGTCACATTCCCATCCCGATTCACTGCAGTCACAAATGCTGCCAGAGCCTTTGATCCCTGCCACCTACCAGGAACTTCCCATTTCTCAATCTCATTGAGTCATGTCCTGCATCTTTCTGTTGCAAATCTCACGCTCGTTCATGTTCTTGTGAGCCTATGCACCTGCGCTGTAGTGACTGGGACTCGTATAGACACACCTGAGGTATCTTTCAAATGATCTGTCGAACACATACCTGGGGTATGGCTTCATGCTTGGTATAAACTGATTTACAATCATGTCACTGACCTGCCTTTGGCTGTGTGCTCCTGCCTTTTCCACCCACATAACCAAAGCCAGTGACGGTGGAGCCACGCAGTGAGTCTGCAGATGCGATAAAACAAAAATCCAACTTTTTCCTGTGCATGTTCCCTAAATCAGATTAACAAATGGTGCCAATGCCTGGTATGCCTGCACAATTACTAAGTTCAGCAAGAGGCAATGATTATTAGCAGCACAGGGCTATGGGGAATTGTCCCTTTTGGGACCCGAAGTTGATTCACATCAATGTAGAGATTCCTCCTTTCTGATTTTGCACCAGCTTCTGTCAATACTTTAGGTCTCAAATGACATAATTACAGGTTCTTCAGA
This sequence comes from Dicrurus megarhynchus, assembly GCA_013399195.1. NCBI lineage: Eukaryota > Metazoa > Chordata > Aves > Passeriformes > Dicruridae > Dicrurus > Dicrurus megarhynchus. Next base: position 773,279 of record VXAD01009141.1, read on the forward strand.
AGATGGCTGGGGTCAGTTCAAAAAAGGGCTCAAATAGAATACAGCTGGATCTAAGGCACAAAAATCCAAAACTGCACTGAAAAAACCCCAGTCTGACTCATGTGGCTTCTCCCTTTTTGACCTTTGTTGTGTTCTTTGTTCGCTGTTCTTTGGGGACATCTAGAACTTTGTGATAGATGTTCACAACAGACATGAACTGCAAACTCTCTCTGAATTGCTGCCCAAGCCCCACTGGAAATCAGAAATTATGTGGAATAAAACCTACCTCCTTTGAAGAGTACTTTTGAGTTGACATGGAACCAAGCATGTTTGTGCAAATGTTGTATCCCCCTCTGATAAATTCTATTACAAGCCCATGCATTAACTTTTCTACTCACTGTTCCCAAAGTATCAAGATCTATTTAATTCACCTGTTTATTTGGCCAGGGAGTAACTCCTTTACCCACCAAGGGAGGCAAGGCACAAGCCTGGTTTTACAGCTGTTTGGCCAAGGCTTACAAGAGCCCCATACAGAAGCCTCGGAAGACAGAAGTAGAAAAAGCAGTTTGTACTTTATCTTCTGGCGAGGTAAATAATAATTATACCTGACTTACATTACGTCATGTAAGAGCTGGTACAACTGCCTGGGCATATACATTAGTCTACCCACCATGTAAGTCGAGTTAATTGAAGAGCAACAATAAATACATCCCCAAAGAGCAAAAGTCTTGGTTTGGAAATTGTAACTCCAGAACAGAGCAAAAACCTGACCACAAACTTACTGGATATTCTTTAGGAAAGTGAGGTGATCTACTGCGATGTTTCCTTACTTGTGATTCACATCTTGTTTCTATTGATAAATTTGTGTGTATGACTGTCTCTGTTTTCCCGATGAATCATGTTTTTGGGATTTCCCTGAGCTGGATGCTGCGGCGCTCGTGCTCCTTTAGGATTTTTAAGACAACATCTTCTCTTTGTTGCTGAATAATTTAGTGTTCACCATTTCATTTGGTGTAATTCTGTGTTTGAAGATTTATTATGGTAATCTTCTTCAGAGGGAAGCTCAGTGCACGAGGGTTTAGTCCCGCGAGTCTTACACTGGTATTAGCTTCTGATCACTCACCCTGTTCTGTGAAATGAAGAGGAAGAAAAAAAAAAACCAGGCAAAACATGTTTCTTGCAACACTTATTTTTCCTGGTTTTGTAGTCTTTTATTTTGACCTGGAATAAACTCTGAACTTGACTGCAATGTGATTTTTTTTCCCCTGGCTTCTTGTAAAAATCATTCACTATTCAAGAAAAAGAAAGTAAAAAGAGCAGTATAGGATGGCTGGTCTCAGGAAGATCTTGAGCAGCTCTGTTCATCCTCTGTGTGCAATGCAGCAGTTAAGAACCGAGGCAAATGGGAGGTGCTGTTCTTTCACACCCAGAAGGTTAAACAGGGCTTGTACAACACACGTAGGTACAACGGGCAGGATAAAAGCACTCCTGTTAGGATTACGTAGCAGCAGGTCTTATATTTACAAGAGAGTAAATTACATCCAGAATAGCTGCAAGATTATGTGCATATCACAATTGGTTTGCCACTGCTTGGCACAAGCATATTATTTGAAGTACTACACTCTAGTTGCATAGAATTAGCTGTACACAGTGTTCCTCAACACAGTAAGAACCCCTTATTTAGAGAACTCAGCTCTGTGAACATCACATCAACACGTGCTACTCTCCTCAAGTGGGTAAATTGTGTAAGATGTAGTTTAATTTCTATTAAATTTTTGAGTCCATAATTTCCACTTACGTTCCTCTCCAGTTCTTTTGGGCCAAGTTATTCAAATCATAAGGTGGAGTCCATGGGATTCCATCTCTTTAGGAGGGGAAAACAAAACATATTTTACCTACTTTGAGACAAAGGTCTTATGTTTATGTAAAGTCTTATTCTATATTAAAATATCATCTTGTGTATGTTCAAAGGTCTTCTGGAACAAAACCAAACATGTTACACACTACAGGTATTCTCTCATCCACGATTTTTCATTTGCTGGCCTATCTCATGAAAAGTCCTGATATCAGAAGAAGTTTGGAACACCAAATAATATGTAAAAATACATCCTTCACTGCAGTAAGTTCTTCACTGCAGGTTTTTTGGGGGGAAGGAAATGGAGCTCTGAGGTTATTTTTCTTAAAATACTATTTTCTAATTCCTCTGCAGAGAGAAAAACAGTAGGTCAAAGAGAGAAAATGTTTACACTTTGCTTACTCTAAATCTCTAAAAGCAAGTTCTTGTACATAAAATACTGGCAGACCCTTTTTGCTTTGTATGTCCTATTTGCAAACCATCTGGCTCTGACACATAACCATTATCCAAACCAATCCTGATACTGAGAGTAGCCAACTCCCCTTAATCCTCACATCCCATTCATCCCATTTCTTTTCCTTTTATGCAAAATTACCAGTGCATCCATTCTGAAGACTTGATGTGTTACACAGCAGCTTTGCAGCAAAAATAATTAGAGGCACACAAATAAAGTATGTAATGTAGCCAAACAGAGATATAGAAAGAGTGTGTGCCAGGATGTAATTTGAAATATGTTCCACTAAATTTTCAAGACTAAAAAAATCCTGCCATTCCTTAGCAATGTAAGAAAATAAAAAATGTTAATTAACTATAGACATTTCTATTCTTCTCAAAAAAGTAGCAAATAGGATGTACCCAATGTGAGTATCAGCTACATAAAACAGGCACATATATAGTACACTCTCCAGATATACCAGTGAATTAAACTCTTTCAGCCATAAATAAGAAAACATCTGGAGGATTCCTTTAAACTGGGACAATTATGTAAGAAAAGGACAGAGAGAGAAAATGTGATCACCTTCTTGGCACCACTGTCCAAAACCAGCTGTAAAATAATGGCCATTCCTCATCCTTTCTAGATTGAATACATAAAGGAAAAACAAGCTGGTTTGTTACCAGTCTTTTTATAACCTATCTAAAAAGGAGATTTTTCTGTAGAAAATCAAGAAAAAATTTTTAGCAGGACAGAAGGCAAATCCTTAGGGCATATCATTTTTGTCATTAATTAAAACCGCATATAAGTGTATATTCTGAAATGCAGTGACTGTATATATTCTAATTTGACTTGTATTAAGCACTTCTTTTTGGCCAAATCACCGTGACAGCTTTCCACTATATGACAGTGAAATGACAGGACAATTCCATTATCAACAGCTGGAGAAGTTCAGACAAAAATTCATCTTGGACCATTAAAGACATCTGAATATACAAGTAAGAATTTCACTGGAATTCCAGTAAAAACAAGGAATAGAAATTGAAAATTCAGACAACAATACTATCTCAGAACATTAAAGACATCAAAAAACATACATAAGGATCTCCCTGCAAATCCAAGAAAACTATTAGGTTACCTGTAGTATTTGAAAGAGCTATGGTGCAAGAGCTTTTGGATGTCCGTATCTCATCATTGCTGATTGTAGTCAAGATATGCCTTTACTCCTGATATTTAGAGGTCAATTAGCTCCAAAAGTATCTTGTACTGGATTGACTATTAATGAGCTTCACACTTTTTAGTAAAGCAATTTGGAAAACTCCCACTATTTGCTTTTAAATATTATTCGTTGAAACAGAACAATCAGGAAGGTGCTAACCATATTTACACACACTAGTCTCTCCTCCTCTGTGCTAAATTTAGAGCCTGTCTGGCACAAAAGCACATAGAAGCAGAAATGTGGCTGGTTTGTTATAGGCACATCTGTATTTTGCTTGAAACAGCGAATGGGTGAATTTATGGATCACAACATTATTTTCTCAGAATATGAATAATTGTAGGTATTTAGAATCATGCATAATGAACATTTTGAAATGCGGTCCAGTTACTATTCGAAGATAATTTTTGTCACAAAGATTGAGAAGCTTAACATTTTATAGACACTACAGCCAAGCTAAATACCCAGCTGGAGTCCTTTTATTATGGCATTTTGTTACATATCCTTAAAATTCCCACCCTTCCCATATGAACTACTGGAATCATATTTACAATTGATAGGATTTTGAAAAACACGGATGTTAAAAATGTCGCTGGATAAAAGAATTACTGAACTGTGTTCTTCTTCCTGAATCTGAAATGTATTATTAAAAAAGTGAGAATGTATGAAAGCTTTGGGAAGGGGAAGAAGGAATAAAAGAATTCTGGAAAATACATTTTCTCCAACCACCTATGAAACAAAAACAATGAGCTTTCAGAGAACAGATCTGTTTAACAGGAGGGAACATGCATGACTTGTGGTGCTAACAAACCCCTCAATTTTGTATAAGTTATTTTGATGGGCTGCAATTTTTTAAACCACATTTCTCCAATTATTAGAATTTTTTCCAAAAGCTGTTAAAGCACCTTATAATTTCCAACTGAATTCAAGCTGTTCTCAGAGTTTATATTTGTGTGAGACCATGAGTGACAAGCATGAAAACTCGTATCAAATGACACATCTCTCAGGTTTGCCCTCAGTGAGTACAATCCATTCTCTCCCGCAGCTGTAAGCTCAACTTTCATGGAGATTACTTTATAAATATCTGCTCTGAGGATGTATGAAAATTATAATTTCTGATTTAGGTTCTAGTTATTCCAGACTAGGGCAAGTTTACTCTCATTGAGTGCAACAGGGGTATCTGGACCCCAAGTCACTTTTTAGAAGAGAAAGGTCTCTCACCGGTGACTGCAATTTCTCCTTCATGTCTTCTGTCCAACAAATCTTTTAGCAGCAAATATGATATAATGCTAATTTCTATATACTCTATACTCCTTATATTTACAAAGTAGTTTTACATTTTACTATATTCCATTGTACAACTTTACATAGTACGTCATTGTTTCGATTCATAGTTCAGCAATTCAATACATTTTTAGATAACTCCCCTTCCACGTCCTGCTATTCATTTAGCTTAAAAAAAATATAGAAAACAAGCACAGTGGTGCAATGTCCAGGCACTTTCAATGTTGCTCAGCAAAATAAGCAAGCACCCTGTTTGAAAGCATGGCAACTTCTTTTGTGGGAAAAAAAACCCAAACCAAAACAAACCAAACCACTGCACAATTGAATCTTTGTTCATCATGGATTATTTTAAACATCCTTCGTACAGTTCCAAGAATTCCTGAGAAGGCTCTGTAAAATATGACTGATATGTTTATATGTCAGCAGTGGGTCTGAGTGAGCAGTAACTTCCATCACCAGAGGTTCCGCTGATCGCACAGAAGACATGAAGAGAGTCCTGCATCCACGGCGAATGCATTGTGTCTTCATGATAGATCTAAACAAAGCAGAACAATCACAAATTCGGTACAGGTTTCACTTCATTATGATAATCAAGCTGTTTAAAAAGGTATGCAAAAGAGATATCCAACCTTGTCTTCAAAGCTGTTTCACAAAGGCAGCATAACAAAGAAATAAGAAAGAAGAGTAGTTTAGCAATTTCTGTAGCATTAATATATACACTATTCTGTCTATTACTGGATCACTTTTAGTTACAGCTATGCACTGTAGGAAAGGAATAGTTCTCTGTACAACAATTTTTTATTATGTCTTAGCAGTAACAGAATTCTAATAGTTTTTTTTGTGAGCATGGGGAGTAGGTGCAGCTAAATCCCACAGACTATGTGACCTGTGTCCAGATTTTGTACTTTGTAGCCTGAAGGACACTCTGACAGCACAGGATCCAACTGGCCTGGCAGAGCTGACTGTGTATTCGTTTTCACCATGTGGTTCACCAGTCAAGTTAGTTACCTTGAAATTGCATTAGTGAAACTGAGATCCCTGGCCATCATAAACAGCTTCTGGACATCCAGCTTTCTGCCAGTCTCTGAAACTTCCTGGACCTGTTCGGCTCCAGTTTATCAATTTTTTGTCTTTACATTTTAGCTTAAAAGATCTGTAAATAAGGTCATAGGCTGACCCAGTGATTACCCACCTGCCCTTGCATCTCAAATGAAGGGCACTGCCTGTGTTGCTTTGGGACACTGACAATATTTAGAAAAGCACATGTTACTTGCAATGAGAACCCTAAGTTAATGCACTACACTTTTTACGTTTAACTGAGTAATGTTGCAAAATAAGAAAACTTATTCCATTAGGTTGAATTTGTTAGGTCATTTGATGGCAATGCAAAGTTCAAGTCAGCTGCTGTACATAACGTTGTGCAACTATGAAAAACAGTGTACATAAACATGGTCTTTTGAGCTGCCTTTTGAGCTATTACAAGAAGAAAGTGAAAAGTATATCCTTATCAGGGAGCCCTTCACTTGGACATTTCAGTCATATTTTGCCCGTTAACCAAAGACAACACAGCAGTCAATAAATACATTGAGGTAACAGGGAGTGTGTTTTAACAATGCTTCTTTGTTCTAAAATAATCTTAACTATTGTACTGTGACAGTGCAGGACTGAGTGATTTGTTTTTGATTTGACTATTGCAAAATTCAAAAGCCACAAAAGTTCCAGCAGCTGCATGCAAATTAGATGTCTTGGCACTGGCAAACAGCTTAGAGTAAGCAGGTGGCAGTTCTTATGAACAAGCCCCTCTGAGCAAAGATCAGTAGTGGAGTATGCAGGTAGTGGCAATGAAAAAACCAGTATGGCGTATGTGCAACATCAGTAGTTTGCAAACTAAAAAAATGGTGGCCATGAGCAGAATAGAAGAGGAATCTAACAAAAGCAACAGGAATTCAGCAGTCACTCTCAAAAGGATGCACCCTTACACTCCTACAACAAAAATCATCCCATCATGAGACTGTTTCCCTGAAATGATAGTGTACTCTTCCATAACAAGATTCTGATTCCCATAAGCATTATTTTATTGTAAATTAACCTTATTTACAAACAGCAGCCTGGTGCAGTTGTATTATTTTGCCATTTGCAAATTTTTCAATTAGTGTGAACAACTACTCAACTGACTATGGAATTTGCCTATCCATTTTTGGTGAGTTAACATGTTACATCTTTAATTCACAGTCACACACAGACTGTAAATTGGCTAACTGGGAGATCCTGAAAGCATTCTTCTAAATTTCAAGTTCTTATGGACCACAATGCAATCTGTACCGCTGATTTTATATCCTTGATGCTATAAATCTACAACAAGCTTTCTTTTGTCATAATGTCAAAATGAAAGAGAAGAGGTATGGAAATTACTTCAGAAAGCCAGTTCTCATCTCATTTCACAGCATGATACTAGGCAGAAGTGCAACTGCTCTTTGAATCTCTCACCTCTATGATGCTACTATTCAAATGTATTTTCCTGGAAAAATCCAAGAAAACATAAAAACAGAGATCAAATAAATTAGCATGAACTTTAACAGTGCATATAAATGGCATGCTGGCGTTAGGCAAAAATTATAAGAAAACATATGTAAGGAAAAATAACATATTAAAAAAATCCCCATAATCTGGATATAACTGAGGAAATGGAAATTTCCTCAAAGAGAACTTTGACCTGTGACCTCTTTATAATTTGCAGACACGACACAGAATGTGACATAGGATTTCTGATGACCACGGCAGGCAGTGGTGTGTCACTGAAGACTCCACCCTGCAGCACTCTGAATACCAACATCAGGCTGAATCTTTCAGTCAACAGAAAGCAGTTTTAGGAATCCACCAAATATACTGCTTAATTTTCATGTTTGCTTACTCGCCCTTTTATATTTAGCTACAGAACATGAGGAGTGATCACATTTTCAGTTAGTTCCCAGCCAGTTTTCAGCTTAGTCAGTTTTCAAGCACAGAGAGTCACTTCTGTGGGCTCCCACTGTACAGTACGTGCCTGTTCATGGATGATGTCAGAAAGCTCTTTCACCATATCCCGAAAGTTTGACTTTAACCCCTCATGGTACTCCACTTGATCCTCCTTAATGAGACGCTCGTTGAGCTCCAGAGCAATTCCACAGGCTTGGATAAACTTCCTGGGGAGGAAAGGAATGAACCTGGGGCATTACAATAGTCCAGTCTTCTACCAAAGCAAACAACCGAACACACAGGCAAATCTCAGTATTTCCCACCCCCTTTTCTTCAGTGTTTGGGGTAAATTGTATTCCAGGATTATCGCTGCCACAGTAAATCAGGGAATGCAGAGGGACTGCAACACAGGTATTGGGCTTCCTGCTGGAGCTCCTTTGAGCCTGGGTCCTCAGCAGACGGGACAGCCGGTCCTGCAGGGCTGGCCAGAGCCGGATGCATGTGACACAGCAGGGCTGTGAGAGGTCAGGCTCCTAACAGCAGACACACCCTCCCGAAGGAAGTTCACACCATGGGGAGCTGTAATGCTCTTTCTTGGGTCTGTTATTTGTTCTTTGCTTCATTTAACACACATATTTTCCTTTTTTATAAAACTCAATGAAAATAAATTCACGACTGAAATGGAGATTGTGTTTGCACAGCAAGGCTGGAAAGTAAAACCATGCATGACATGTTTTCAGGGATTGCTCCCTGATCCAAGTTACCTGATAGATGGAAGGAGAATTAGATTGGCCCAAATGCTGCTTTCTCCATACAATGAGAATGGAGAAATGGATGAAATGGAAGTCACCAGCACAGAGTAACAAATGCAGGGGCTGGTGCACCTGAGAGGTCCAGAAAAGAGTGCGGCAAAGACTCATCATCCTGAGGTAAAACAAGGGTTGCCTAATCATACCTTGGGGGACACTTTCAAGTGGGAGGTAAAACTTACCCTAAGCAACAGAAATTAGAAACACACCTGTGCAAGTCACACAGTTTCAAAAATTAGCAACAGAAACAAGAACAGTGCTCTTCCATAAACTGGGAAAGGATTTGCTTTAAATTATTTCAAGTTCACCTTTAGCTAGCGAAAAATCCCCCTGGAAAAACTGGCAAACAATGCTCAATATCAAAGACCCCTGAACACAGGACTGTCAGATGCCTAGTTTTCAAACATACTTCATGTGATAATCTCAAATACCCACACAAGCTGTTGAGGCAAGTGTTCAAGCAAATCTCTCCATGGAGAGCACAGCCCTGGACTTGGGAACTCTTGATATATATTATTTCATTGGCTTTTTTCATATGTGTGCTCACCCATAACCCCATGAGACTTTATATGACATATCTAGGTATCCAGCATCTGCTGAGTTTGGAGACAGACAAAAATATAACCAAAGCAGGTACCATCTTCCAGCCAGCTGCTAGTTTTTATTACATTAGAAATCGTACCTGAACATTTCTTTTAACTCATTCACCTTCTTAGCAGGATATTTGCTGGACTGGCTGTCACTTAGGAAAGCTCTGGCATAGGCCAAAGGACCAGCATTAACCTAGAATGAAAGAAGAAATCATTTATGCTAGAACTCCTGCTGAGATGCTCAAGGCACTTGTGAAAGGAATAATAATATTTTTAAAAGCCCCACCCAACATCAGCATACTATTTCAATGCCATCAACTCTGCATTACTAATGTCACCAGAGGCAACTGAAGTTTCAAAAGTTGAGTATTTGTTTTTCCATCTATGTTTTTAAGATGAAAAGCTAAATGGAGATAAAAAGAGAGATTAAGTTTGTTTCCTCATATTTTCCTTATTTCCATGTGGAAAAGGAACACGGTCTGAGTCCTAAGGTCACTTACCCAGCCTGAGAAGCCAGGCTCCCAAAAAGGCTGTTTGTGCCTGATTATTACAGTACAATCTTCAAGACTTAAATATCAGCAGTTACTTATGGCTAATTAATGTGCAATTACACTTGGACTTGACACTGTAAACACCACCGGAGAAAATGTTTATTCCCACGAGCCACCCACTTCTGTAGCACTGAACATGACAGAGAGGCTGTGCTGGAGGCTGGTGGCTGCAGCCCTGAAGCCTGGGTAGTTAATGATTTCTGGAAAGTAAATGTGTTGTATTGTGACGATGCCTCACTCTGAGCTGTGTATGTAAACACAATTCTGAACAGACATCAAACAGACTGACCTGCACAGAAACACAGCCCTGCAGTTTGAGCTGCAGCTGGATCATGTCAACATCACCAGCAGAGCTGCAGAGTTTCTGCAGCTCTGCTGTCTTGTCCTTTATTTCATCAGTAGCAACATCAATTGGTTTTAAATTAACCTGATGTTCATAGTTGACTGGAATTCTCTTCTTTACGTATGGAAAGGAGTTCAAAGCTAGCAGAAACAGCAAAAGAAATGTATAGATTGAAAAGTCATGCAGCACATAGTAGTACTCTTCATAGAACATATACAAGCAGATTCTTGTCCCTGGGGATGTGAAATTCCAAACAAGGCTGTAATTTATCAGCACGATCTTTTAATCTGTAAAAATGTGCACATAAGAACACAAGGTAAATTCCCCCTCCCAAGCAGAATATTGTCTCACAATTCTGTTTAAACTGAGAGAATTTGTGACACTTCTGGAATATTTTTATGAGCTAGAACAGTCTCCTAATGGTTACTGATACTGTCTCATGCTCAGATATTTGTACTTACTAGTTAGAATGGTCCTTTTTTTACATTGTTCTTCCACACTGCCATGCTTTTTTCCAGACAAAGTGAAAGGAGTTTCAAATACAAATCTATTGATATTATGATTTCTTTCAAATTCGGTTTTTCTTTCAGACATTTCTTTGTCTTCAAAGTAGGGCTTCACATAAGTCACTTGAATATGGGCATACTTGGGATCAAGGTCTTTAATGCTGACCTATGAAATAAGAGGGTTACTCACAGGAGGAGCAAAGGTTAATAAGTTGTAATTGGCTAATCTATCCACTGGGATCTGATTTAAACTAATTCCTTCCTTCATTGCATGAAGGCCAGTGACACACTAAACGCTCATTCTGCCCTCAGCTGGGATGTCTAGACCATCCACCAGCAGATAAGACAAGGAGGCATGGCACAAGAAATACATCACCTGGTGCCAAAGAAGCTGTTGCTGCAGCAGGCAGTCACATCCCCTGATCCATCGATGCAGCACAGGCCTGGGCTACTTTGTCCTTCTAATATACCCACAAAGTATCCAGACCATGATCCAGTGCTCATACAGTGCTGGGGCAGGCACCCCTGCAAGCTCGCACTAAACCAGCTTTGGGATCACCAGCACTGTCTTTGGTAACCCAGATAAATCCCACTGCAGCCTAAGGGTATGCACAGCCCTTGCAGGGAGCATAAATAAGTATTCCATATGAAAAGGAAGGAGCTAAGGCTGCAAGGCCCAAAGAGATTTTCTTTTAGACTTGCAGCATCAAAGCAACAGGAAGTAACTCTGCTTCCAGTCACCTGATGCTCTGTGCTGATTTCTAATGCCTTCAACAAGACTCAGTGCGATGGGGATTGCAATTTCCCATTTATAATTCACACCTGGGAGCCAGGGCAACACCAATGCTTGTCAAGCTGTGCAACATGTCCACACACAGGAGCATGAGGATGCCAGGGGCAACTGGAAGCAGGATGTTTGCAAGAAGGTGGAGGAGAGGGCTCATTCTTCCCCTCCCACTGGCAGAAGAAAGGGATGCTCTGTCATCTTCCTTCAGCTCCACAAAGCATGCAGTTTAACGCTACCTTATTAGAATCCTGGATAATCTTCACAGTCTCTGACCCAAATTTTTCTCCATAAAGTTTAAGAAGTCTGAAGGAGATCTCCGAGAGGCCTGTCAGTTTAGGTTCCTTATAGATGTATTCCTTCCCATCTTCTTCCTCAAAGAATGTCTGGCATTAACCACAAAAGAAAGCAGTGAGGAATAGCAGTGTTTCTTCATTTGGAAAACTTTTCTCTTAGATTTGCTACTTGGAAAGCAAGTTTCTACTAACATTTCAGAAAGCCAAAAAGGTTTGGAAGGCTATGGCTCACAAAGTATCACTGAACTTTGCCTGTTTAATAGATTCCTTCAAAAATGGTCTAAAAAAAAAATTCTTCAACCAACACAAACACAACACGTCATTACTTGAGTACAAACAGTGAGAAATCTAAACAATGTGGATGAGGGTTTGGCCAGCATTTGAACTTTTGGAAGGTTGGAAAGAGACAGGCAGGAGAAAATAACACAAAAACAAGGCATAGAGAAGGAGCAGAAATATACATAAGTTGAGGAAGCCCTGACAGCAGAGCCACAGGAACAGTCTTAAATTAAGGAATTTTTGTAGGCTGAAAGAGACTTTAAGCAATAAAAAAAGAAATGGGTTTCCTGTGCTTTAATTCCTCTTGTATTCAGGGAAGTGGGATTTGGTGTATTTACTGTAAATAGAGACAAAATTGCATCAAAGGCTGTGCTTGCATCACCAGTCTTACCCATAATGGAAACAGCATGGGAACTCCATGCTTTGGTGAGCTATTCCAGTTATAATTTGTGACACAGCGTTAAGCTATCTGCATGTAGCTGGAATATAAAGCCAGAAAAGCTTTAAAGTGCAAAACTGGATCAAGTACTGGTTGTCAGGATGCTACACAGCTTAATTTTAAGGGCTGATCCAATTATTTCCACAGCTTCTGGAAAACTAAGCTAGCAGTTGTTTCCTTTTATCTGTTGCTAACCTTATTTACTTTTACATACCCAAAGTTACAGAGAAGATGAGGGTAAATATAAAATGCATGTTTGCTGCAGCAAAAGTCAATGCACTGATATGTTGTGTGTGTAGTGACAGTGACATTCAAAGGTACAAATCCATGATGGTTTCAGGGGTAATCATCATCTCCTCTAAAAGAAGGAATGAAAAAAGGCAAGGCTAATATAATTTACATGGTGTTTTCTAAAGAGGGGTCCTGCACCTCCCCCATGGTTATGAGTCCACAAGCAGAAGCAGGTTGTTCAGAGACAGAGAGGACATGAGGGCATCACACTTTATTAGATTAACTGCTATAGGCGGAGAGAAAAAGTAAAACCACAACTGCTTTTAAGCTCAGAAGACTTCACGAGATATGATAAGATCACGCTCCTTCCTGGGACTCTGAGCCCCAGATTTTATTCAGTTTTCCAGCTACCTCAGCTAACAAAAATACTACCTATCTCTACATGTGTGTAACCAACACTGGTAGATATTTTGCCTCCAGCTTCTCTCATAACCTTTTACTCTGCTAATACCTAGAAAGGAGAAGCAATTTTCCATAGAAAAGAAGTCTGTTACTACTACTTTAACAGACTACTATGGTTATATACTGTTACTGGTTATAGACTATACACACTAAATTGTGTCTGTGTAACCTGCAATAACTATAATTATAAAAAATCCTTCGGTGTTTTCTGAACCCACTAAGCCATTTCCTGACTGCTGGGTTTTTTTATGAAAAGCCTACCAGCAGAATCATACACTTTGTAATAAATCAAGTGCTCCTGGAGACAGATACAAACCCTCACCCCCAGTGTGCAATACCAAAACGCTCACGTAGACACACTGGTGGATGCACCAGAGGAGCTTTTCAGCTCCAGGTCTGACAGAGCAGCAGCTTTTGGGGCCAGATAGCCTGGTGAGGGGTAGCTGGCAAGCCAGTGTATATACTTACTTGTCCATAAAAGGCCACTCTGAAAAAGGTTCCAAGAAGCCTCTTCCTTGTGTGCATTACCTCCAATATCTTAGCATATGCTCCGTGGAGTGTTCTGTACAGCTGGGTGAGTTTCTGGAAATAACATTTTGACATGATGATGAAAGCAGGATTTTGCACGCAGGACATTCCAGCTAACACCAGAAGCTACTAAGATATCTGAACACAATCCTCTGGAGAATTGAAACCTTAATTTCTAAAGAGGTTGAACTCATGCAGTCTTGTTTGAAAAAGCTGGTTTTAAGTACATGCTTAGTGTCAGGTCTGCAGGGTACCAGAGACTGCAGTAACACCACTACCCTTGGAGAGAAGGCTGAGTGCACTGTCTCAGCAAGTTCCCTGACTGAGCCTTCACAGACAGAGCAGCTGGCAATATTCTACCTAGGAAGTATTTTTTAAATTAAAAACAGCTTTACAATGAAAAAAAATAGATTGAGGCAAGGCTTCCCCCAGCTTCAGTTATATGGCTGGATGTTCTGTCATGGCAGAGGGAGGGAGGGAAAGGGGACCAGTATTAAGCTGAAGCACAGGTCACAGCAGGTGGTAGGAAGGAGCAAGGCTGAAAACAGCTTCCTTCCTTCCTCTCCACTTGCCACTGAATTACCCACAGATCTAGTCCTTTCTTTGAACTGTTCTCATTCTGTTTCTAACCCTTGAAAACCTCAGGTCTCAAAAAGAATCTAGCTTTGATGAGCATATGGAATGACAACAGTTTTATTTTACAGGAAGGACGGTGGTAATTATTCACTAAACATGAGTCATCCATGTCATTAGCTCGGATAGTTACCTTTCAGATCATTGCTTTCACTAATTTCTTTAATAACCAACAATGAAGCACAGTGTGTGCTTTACTGACACCAATTCAGTAATTTGTAACTTCAAAAATAAAAAAGTCCCCTGTTTTTTTCTTTGCAGTCTAGAAAATCACCTGCTCTATGCAAACTAGTTCAAAATACCCACCTCAAATTCGCGCCGCTTTTCATAGATAGGAATGATCAGTTTGGAAACTTCAGAAATTGTTTCATAACGCTCTGCTTTCCACAGGCCATCTACACACTGCTCCAGCAGCTCCACCAGGACCTCCTGTGAGAGCAACCAAATGGGTGGTGTTAATAGCACTCCAACTTAGAAGATAAAAACCATTTTAACTTCAGATACTTTTATCAGATCCCAGAATAAGTAATCCAAGTTACATAAGTTTAAACCCTGTGTATTCCTGGCCTTTCTAAAGGCATTCTCAATTTTGGGGAGAGGGAGGGGGAAGAAGAAGAAAAAGGACAAGTTATTTCTTAAAAGTTCATTACATCTTCATTAATTATTAGCATATTAGCCAGCAAGTATGTCCTGGTTACTTAGTTACTTCCCCAGGAAACTGCAAAAACTCTGGGAGAGTATGGACATGACAGCACTGGAGGTCAGAGGTGTGTCTAAGAAACAACCAAGGAACAAGTGTGCAATAGCAGTGGGCTGTGGTGCCAAGGATCCTCCGGTCTTGATGCATGGGCAGCTGGGCCACCTCGCTCAGCGGCGTGGCTGACCCAAGGCAGCTGCACAGCGATGGTGCACAAGTACTTAGGAGACTTTATGACTCATGGGTGGATCTACCATTTCCCCAATGCCTTGCTATGGTTTCTGAATTGCTCTGTTAACATGGTGTCCTGCAGCACAGCCCTAACTCCAGGGGACCCTAAGATGACCTCTCCCTTGCAGAGCTTGACTTCATTCTGTCCCTCCTTGGAAATACCACACCTGGCTGTGCTGCCCTGTGCTGGCAGCATTAGCATTTGCATAACACAGCAGGCAAAGGTTGTGGTGCAACCTTTTTCAGTCTCAGTGTTAGAAAAGCCTTTCATAGGAACCAAGAACTTACATCAGTTTTACCTGTCTGAATCATACACAGAAAATTCTTCAGAGCAGATTTCTCTTGGGAAATTGCAGTGGAACAACCAGTCTTGTTTACAGATATCAGTGCACAACTGCAATTTTTTAGAGCTCACATGAACAAAGTCCAAAACTAAACCCTAATCAGATATCCAACATCCTGTATCTACAGTACAGGACCTCACCTCACTGTAATGTACATCCATCATCCCACCATCTTCTTTCATTGCACCTTCTTCATCAATGTTGGGAGTGATTTTCCTGAAAGCAGTGCATCCACTGGGAAAGAGTTCTGCAGCAGACAAAAGCAAATGGAATTATCTCAAATGTGTCGTGCTGCTGTACTTTAACCTGAGTTGACAACTCTGGTTGTCAACACTCAACAACTCTGTCACTGCTGGGATGGGGAGGAGAATCAGGGAAAAAAGCAAAACCCATGGGTTGAGATAAAAACAGTTTAATAATTGAAACAAAGTAAACTAGGATAATAACAATAACAGTAATAATAATAATAATAGTAGTAGTAGTAGTGGTAGTGGTAGTAGTAGTAGTAGCAGTGAGAGAGATATAAACCTCAAGAAAATCTAATGATGCACAATACAGTTGCTCATCACCTACTGACCAACGCCAAACCCATTCCCAGACCGGCCCCCTTTCCAGGTAACTCCCCCAGTTAATACACTAGGCATGACATTCTGAGATGTGAAATATCCCTTTGGCCAGTTCAGGTCAGCTGCCCCAACTATTCTCCTTCCCAGGTTTTTGTGCAGCTCCTCACTGGCACCGCATGAAACACTGATAAGTCCTTGACTTCAAGTAAGCACTACTGAGCAACAACCGAACCGGCGTTGTCAGCACTGCTCTCACACTGAATCCAAAACAGAGCACCAACTACCAAGGAAGGAAAGTAACTCTATCCCTATCCAGCTATTGCTGGAGAGCTGGGTGGTAAGCAGACAGCATTGTACACTCCTAGCAAGGAAGCACAGTTATGTACTACAAAACTTTGGGTAGTTCAGCCTTTAGTGAACCATTCCAGCCTCTGTACATGTAAAGAGTGCCAGTGACAGAAATAACTTCAGACTTAATTTAATATTCCTTTGGACTTGTTCCTCTTCCCTTTTAGGAGTTCTCCTTTATCACTAGTTGTGGTAAGCAGCCTTTGTGTACAAATAAAACATTGAGAACTTTCAATACCCTTCTCTCTGCAGCCATGTGAAATGTGCATATATATCACAAGAACAAGTCCTGAATTTTTCCACTTTGCCAAGACAAAGTACAGAATTTGGAGGGACTCCAAGCCTCCTGAGCAGGGCACTGAAGAACTTTCCAGCCAAGGCAGTGCACGTAATCAGCTTTTATGCAGCCTTAACTTTCTGAAATGCTAAGGGTCCACTTCAACACTTACTCCCTTACATGGAAATGAGAAATTAGGTCAATATATCAACTGTGGAACCGGTATTTAAAAGAAAACCTGCAATGTTGTGTAAATTAGGAACACACAAGTCTGTCCTTCCTTCTTATTTTGCACTAAGCCACAAAACTTTCCTTTTTTTCTGATTGTTCTTTACATATATGTATGGTTAGGCTACAGTCTCATTTTTTGACCGAATTTTGACTGCTTTATTATATAGTTTTCTGTACGGCCTATAGTAATAACTATGATGATCATATTGAGTCAGTTTTTAACATGGCCTTCCGCTGTGAGCACATTTCCTAATGTAAAATACAAGTGAACATTTAAACCAAGACATGATGTGTCAGTTCTTATTTCACTCAGCACCATGCTAGCATGGCTAAGTAAACAGGTATGAATGACTGGAGTAATTTCTTAAAAAATACTCATCATCTTCTAGCTTTATACACCGCAATATTCTTTTTTCCCTTTTTAGCTTGTTTATAAAATAATAATTTACCAAATTGAGAGAGACTCGTCTTCAAAAAGATTCTGACACCCCCAAGCCCCACCATCATCTTCCTTGTGCCTCCCAAACAGCAGACACTTACTCTTCCTGTGCAGGAACTCTGCAACGAGGGCTGCTACGTGAACATAACACATGGCTGCCTGCAAAGCACAAGGGAAAATTGTTAAAATGTCATCTGTAAATCTGTCCTGCTGCGCACCATGTTTTTAATCACACAAATTACCTCTGAGAAGTCTCCGTTCTTCACGTGTATCTTGGCCATGCTGTCCAGCCACGTCTTCCGGAGCTCTGGGGTACTTGCGTAAGACTTGGCTAAACTGTACTGGAGATCTACCAACATTTCTGGGTCCTTTTCATGTTCTTTCATTTGAGCAGTAGCCATGAGCACTGTGCGGATTCTCTTTGTCAAATCTTTGACTTCGGAAGGAAAAGCGGTTGCCTGACACAAAATGAATTAGAAGCTGATACAGAAAATACCGGCTTTGCTAAGGAATGACCCTCTCAGCCAACACTCCACTTACCTGAAAACACAGAACATGGTAGATAAGGCTAATTAACTCTTCCTTACTGAACCCACAGTGCACACGGTATACAGTGTTTCATCTGCATTTAGAGGCATTTCAGTCATGACATGCACAGGGCCAATCTCTTCAGGTCATGCCCAGGATGCCAGGCTGGCTGTTCCTGTGCTACAACGAAGCTGCCACTTTGGCATCCTGAGGAGCTACTGTGAGAGCAACACAGAAGTGCTCCATGCATGCAAAGGTCTCTGGATGAGACCACAAACCATGGCTCCAGTATTTTTTCATGTCATTCAACATCTGGCTTGTTGGGCTCTGATGTGGTCTCTCTTCAATTCCTAAAGCACTGAAGGCATTTGCAGAGCTTCCCACCACCGGAATGTAGTAGAGAAACACATGCTCTGATCTGATCCCCAGCTCAGAACAAGGCCATCACTGAGTCAGAACAAGGCTTGTCCAGCCAAGTTTTATAATCCTACAACAGAAAATCCACCTCCTTTCTAGGCCCTGCCCCAGAGCTGCACAGTGTTCTTGGGAAATAATTTTTTCTGAAGCAAAACTGGAAATGCCCTTGCTGCAACTTGCATACACTGCTTCTTGTCCTGCGCTCCGCACCTCTGAAAAGAGCCTATGTCTCTATAAACTGCCTGCTGTGGAAAGCTGCAAGTAGGTTCCCCCTCAGCTTTCTCCCCTCCATGATGAGCCTGGTTTACGTCCCCTCTTCTCAGACTCCTGTTCCCCAGCTGCTGCTGTGGCTGTGCATGGCATTCTCTGCAGTGTGTTGAAATCTCTCTTGTACTCTTGCACTTACACAAATACATAAACTCAATATAATGATAATCTCGTGATGTAAACTACAAGTATGGCTCAGCAAAACCCTTACCAACATCTATGGACAGAAAAGAACTGAGGTTTTTGCCAGGTATATCCTACCTATAAATTTGTTAGATCACAATTAAACACCTAATAGAAGTTCCCATTACGTGTTTAGGTCATAGGATAACCATGGAACCATAAAAACACTGCCCATTTCCCCTATTCTGCCTTGGCAGCTACTCTGTGTGAAATGGAGCAAGCTGCAATTGCTCAATGGGTTGGGTACAAATCACTCATTCTAGCACAGACATAGGTAATTATTTCCCACAGAAATACAACTATTAATTTCCACATAAGAGCGCTTTCTTAACATTACTGACACTCAGTTAATTAAAACTAAATCCTGCTAATTATTACCTTCAGGCAACAGAAATACCACAACCTCCCTTGCCATTTCTCTCAAAGCTGGGAGTTCCTGGAAAGCTCTTTGGACAACCTTGCAAGCAGAACCCTGCAAAGCACAACCTGAGCTGCTGGGCTTCCTCCCGTTGGCGTGAGGCCTCACATTTGGAGCATGACCTGCCTGAGCAGCTGCTGGCATAACATTTGTTTATGAACAAATGCAGCCCACTACAAGCCTATAAATCACAGTTCCAATTATTAGCCCAACCCTTAAACACGGTTTCCTGGAGTCTGTCCCCAGCCTTGCATAAATGGCTGATAGCACATGATGGGATGTGACATCTCCAACTCACCTTCATAGGCCTGTCGCTGTTTGCAAAGTTGTTAATGATGAGCAAGGAGTCCTGAAATCTGGTCCCACCGCTGAGGGCCACATCTGCAATTAACTGGCTCACTGCAATTATTATCTGTTGGGACAAAGTAGAGGCTTTATTTAAACAAGCCCTAATAAAAGGGTTTTATTAAGGTCACAGTTAATAAAATGCTCACAGGAAAACATCACGTCTTTTCCACCATTTAAGCAGCAGTTGGTGTTGTGGCTTTGCTCTCACATCTCCCAAGGACAAACACTCCCCAGAGGACCAAACTGCTTTGCTGAACAGAACTAACAATCCAACTATTATAATATGAATCCCTGTTTGGACATTAGAGACCTTCTTCCAGGATTCATTACAACCCAGAGGGTATTCATCTGTCCCACTAGGTATCTGCATTTGCTTCAAAAACTAGCAATGCCAGAAAAGCTGCTCCAAGGAAATCCCTTCTCCTGCCTCAAGGGCAGCTGTCCTTTCTACCCCATCCCAGCCAGCCTCTGGCACAGAGATGTGTCTGGTGTCTGATACTCTAAAAACTCAACAGCTTGGAGTACTTCATGGCAATTACTTTACCTAAAGGTGCTTGGACCAGTCACTGGAAATAGAAATCAGGCACAGCCTGCAAAGCAGGAAGATTTCTGTCCATATGGCAGTGGCAGGACCCTCTGAGGGTATGAAGTCACAGAGCTCTACTGCTGTATCTGCTCATTAAATCTGAGGGGTCCTGCTCTTTGGCTTTTCTCCAGCCACTGACCTGAAGATGAGTTCTCAGAAACGTTTTCCTTTTGGTGAACTCAAAATTATTTCTCATCAGGAGGTACAGAAGAGCAGAGGCTTCGTTCCTTGTGGAGGACACCTTGGAAGTGCAACACTTCAGGATCTCATAGCAGAGGGCAGCACACATGTTCACCCTTCCCTTGAAAAACGCTGAGGGAAACTTCACAAGAGACATGCAAATATTAGAAAATACACCACTAAATGGCATCCACAGGGTTCAGATGGGCAGAGGCGCACAGGGCAACAAACTGAGCTCCAGCCTGGGTAGCCTCAGTAAAACTTCTGCCAGAATTCTGAGCCTGAAGTATTTGTAGGAATTAATTTGGGGCCTATTTTTAACCACACTTCCTAGAGCAATGTGAACTTTACTGTCACGCTTCTTGTGGATGTGATTGCATATGTCCGTCTAACCCCTTCCCTGATAACACCTGGGTTTATTGGCATATTCTCACCAAATTGGACTGACAGAATTATGTTCTTACATAAGCCATAATCACCAGCAGTAGGACAGAGAGGAGAGGTCCCATGGACATTCCCACCACAAGCTGCTATCTAGAACATGAGAAAATCTGTCGGAGCCCAACCAGGAATCCAGCCTCAATGGGAAACATGACCTGCAATGTTCACACATCTACTTCTACGTGATCCCCCAAAACCATCTAAAATCATGCCTGCATGCCCTCAGGAATACGAACAAGAGACTGGCTTGTCCCTCAGACCCTAAAATTCAGTGACCTGCCCTGCCTCCCCAGGCAGAGGCACCCAGGGAGCAGCAGGACAAAGCCGCACCACAGTGCAAGCTCCCTCGGTCACAGCAGGGCTCAGGGACCTGCAGCAGGGAGAAGGGGAACACCAGCATCCTGGTGGCCTGTCTGTCCCCCCACCAAATGCCTGAGCACGGCTGTCAGGGCAAGCTCCACCCTGCCTGGAGAGGAACACCTGCAGCAGAGCCCTGCTTCAGTGGGCAGCAGCCTCCTGGGCATGCCAGGGTGTGCCCATCTGGCTGCGGTCACAAGAGGTGGCCGGCGGGAAGGTGACACAACACTGGGCTTCCTTCCACCCTGGCCACAGCAGGCTGAGCACAGGGAAGCAGAACAAGGAAGGGCTTTGTGCTGGCACGCAGCCGCTTCCGCAGCCACCACGGGGACCTGCTGGGGAGGGGAGATGCCAACACCTTGGGCATTGCACAGCAGCACTCTGCTCCTTCTGCTGCAGCTGGAGACCAGGCCCAAAGAATTTCCTGGCACAAAGAGGCAACAGAGGCAACTATGGTTTTACTTGTTCAGAGGAAAAATGTGTTCGGTTTGTTCGAAACCCCATGGTCCTCATGGGGCATGGTCCATTAGCCACTTTTATCTGCCCCACTACCTTCTGCCCATGGGAGATGACAGTAAATAGTGTCAGTCAGAGGCTGAAGCTGTTATTGTGGCTCTCTACTCCTTGCATTAAGTATATATGTTCCAGGAAAACTTGTAGCTACTGCCGTGGCCATCACCATGGTGTGCTGGCAACAGGGTCTTAAAACAGGGATCTAGGACCTGTAGCTAGCAAGATGTTGGGATTGCGCCAAGAAACCAGAATTAAGACACAAAATACTTGGTGTTCACTGCCTTTGGCCAAAAAATATCTTCAAAAAAACAAAATGGGAGAAAGAAAGAGGCAAACAAACATCATAATAACACAGGGCCACCAAGATCTTGTGTGCACTTGGGAAAGGAGCTCCCAAGGAGCTGCTGCCCACTGCAATGCAGTCCTTCCCCCAGAGCAAGATGGGATCACGGTCAGCACTAGGCTTAGCCCAGAGCTAGCACAGCTGTGTGACTGGGCATGCACAGACACCACGGAGCTGGCTGGCACCTGCTCTTAGCAGGGACACGGCTTGCTTGCAGAGGCTTTCCAGACATTTCCAACCCACTGCTAGGGACAAAACCCTTGCCTGGGAGTCTGCTGCAGGAGGAGCCCTGTGCACTCCCCTCCACACCACATCAGCTCTGGAGGAAAATCCGTGCCCTTTTCACGGGGAACCCATGTCCCTTTCTGGAGACCAAGCCCAAGCAGATGCAATGGGTCCTGGTGCCAGGTTCAGGGCTGCAGATCCATGGCTGTATGCCTGCTGGAGATCCGGCCAGGTGCTGCCCGTGGCTCTCCAGCTGGCCGAGAACACACTCTGGGGAGAGCAGGAAACAGCCCCTGTGGTGATGACTGTGCACACTGGAGGAGCCCATTTCTGATCCAGCCCCAATACAATGGACTAGAGCAAGAGTCAACCCAGCAGCCAGCTCCCAGAGAGGCCTCAAAGGGATACGAGGGCGGGACAGCCATGGGGACAGGCAGAACACATGTCTGAGCTGGTCTTCAATGCAGACCCCTCCTCTATGCATGTTTTCCTTTATAACCTTCAATTTAAAGACCACTCTTAAGCATGCATATAGGTATTTATGTAAGTATTTATCTGTAAGTGATGCTCTGAAAAGACAGGTTCAGTTCTTAAGAAAACCTAGAGTGTGAAACAAGAGCAATCTAGCTTTTGTTGGTTCCTATCAGCCAGTAAAACAGAGGCAGCTTTCTTCCCGAATTCCCAGAACACATGCATGCAACCAAAACCAAAGATGCAAACAATTACAGAAGTTCTTTGTTCTTTGCTTTCTTTCAACATTTTTTTTAAGTCTTTTGCCTATCAAATAACTGGATTTAATGCAGAAGACAAATTTTGGAATGCAGAATAAATCTCAGGAGATTTTTCCCTCCAGCAACCATTTGCTGTGACCACAAATAAGAGGGGGATTCTTTTCATTGTAATTATAGCAACAGAAGGCCATAAAAATGAGAAATGTCCATTCTAGCTGTGACAAAGCTTTCACTTTTCTCAGAGTTACAAAGTAGAGCAGAGCTAGTATTTGAAAACAAACTTGCAGGAAAACACGTCATCCTTGACTTGTCATGAAATGCAGTGACCACCAGCCTCGGCCACCACAGCCACTTTACGCCTTAAAAGAACCCTTGAGAGGTCTTAAAAGGAAGTTTGGGACTCGTGTGGTTATGGAGTTGGCAAAGAAAACACTTCCACCTTATAGATACCGTCTGCTGGGCTCATATCTTGCTTTTACAGAAGCCATAAGTGTCGTGTCATAGGGGAAATATGAGAAAGCTGAAATCAATCATTTGTATCTTTAAAGACCCATGATGTGAAATTCAGCATGGATTTAGGCTGGCATAAATCCAAGAAAACAATCCCACTGCCCATCCTTGCAGCAGCCAAGCATGCAGCCTCCTTGCTGTCATTGGTGTTTTGGAAAGCAAGTGTGGAACCCCTGAAGGGCTCCAGGCTTTGAAGGCTGACAGTGAGTTCAAATTGAGCAGGTGTGCAGGTTGGGCTTCACATTAAAAAAAAAAAAACAGAAAATATGCCAGGAACGCAAGGAACGCCTGTTATTTGCTATAGGCACAAAATAAGTATTTCTGGCTAAAGAAACTTCTGTCTAGCAAGGGGAAGAGTGGGGTGTGTGCAGATCTGCATCAGGATGGATCTCGAGGCTAAGCAGATCACAGGCAAGCAGAAAATTTAAAAGAAAGGTAGAGCAATAAACATGCACTGAACCCTGCAGAAAAACTGAGTGATTCCTGCCCCTGCCAGTTGCCAATATAGCAGGCTTTAAGAAGGCCCATGGAAAAACACCTTGTAGGAGACCACACTGACTGGAGCAGATAGGAAGCCAGCAAGACCTCTGCATTTCTGCTTCTCATGTGCATGCTTAGCACAAGCCAAAATCCAGCCCTAGACTTATACCAACTCTTAGCTTTGCTGTGGTGCTATAGCAAAATGTGCAAAGCACAGACTTTTTCCACCTTTGCAAAACAGTTTAGTAGTCTCTTCTTTCAATCAGACTTTGCTCAGCAGCTAGTGCAAAAGCTCCTTTGGAAGTTACTCTTTGCTGCTTACCACTCAGATACTGTGCCCTGCCCGGCTGCAATCTGCCACACAGATTTTCCTCTTTAATGAAGTGTTGCGCTCAAGGGATGTGGATTTTTAAATTAATTTCGTATTTATGATAACTGTGCAGCTTGGAAGGAATGGTGTTTGCATGTACATCAGGTCTTGAAAATGTCCTTATAAGCAGTGGCAGGTTTTGACAAGCACAAAGGGCAATGTCAGCAATAGCATCAGTCACTGCTCTTCTGTGGTCAGCTGTGGCTTTGTTACTGCTTGAGCTCGGGGCATTAAACAGCCTCACTACCTGCCAAGGCTCAGAGAGTGCAGAACAAGGTTCAGCAAGAGCTATCATCTCTCACAGGCAGTGGGTGAGGTGTTGCTTGTCAGCACAGGCATTATTCAAGCAAGAGCACTGTCAGCAACATTGGCAGTTTGCGGCAAAGATTGAAGCACCAGCTTTTGGTCGAACAGACGCTAATCTTTGTGACCAAGGCAAGTGAGGGAATTCATCATGACTTCTCCTTTTGCTTCCTGATATCCAACAAATAATAAATCACTAGAGGACTTAACCTGGGCTGGTTTTTAAATCAGTGAGGCTGTTTTCTAAAACACATCTCCAAAATATCAGTTTAACAGGAGTTTAACCATACTGGCCTCTCTGTCATACTTAAAAGTTCTCCCACACCCTTGTCATGTATTACATACCTTGCTAATGAAAGCTCTCAGAGAGGCAAACACGTGCTTAAGGGCTGCTTCTGACTGCCCACTTTTGAGAAAAGCCAGATGAATATCAAAAACCTTCTTCATAAGTGGATTGTGGCCATCGTTGCTTAAAAGCTGGGTCTGGAAAGCAACGGGAGAATTTACTTTGCAGAAATGTTGTACCTGAAGCTGGAAATGACAGAGATAATTTTGCATAATTAATCACATTAATTCTTAAGCCAGATAAGCAACAAGGCCTTCAGTAAAAATATAACCAATAAAATGTGACAATCCCTACAAATTTACAGTAGTTAGCAGAGGCTGTTTTTGTACCAGAGAATAAAACTAAAATATTTTATCACTTTTGCATCACTAATTCCTAAACCTAAGTCAATAATCTGTAAAACTTTCACTGGTTACCTAGTTATTTTAAATAAAACATGCTGTTACCAATGTAATTATCACACTTATTTTTTCCATTTCTTTTTATTTATCTTGAAAATTGTTTTGTTTGCAGGCCAAAAGAGAGAGGGAAGGAAAATAAAACCACCCAACCCATCTTTTCACTGGGTAAATTACCAGCTGTCGTTAGTCATTTCACTTCCCTTGTTTTCTGCAGTTTTGCCAGTTTGCACCTTGTGGAGATTATGGTAAAATGGAATTACTTGGGGGTTATTGCTACAGTTTGGTGTCAGACCAGGTGGGCTGTGCCTGCTGTCATCCTCACAGGATTGTGCAGGAAGTTTGGACATGACACAAGGATGTGGATAACCTGTACTGACAGGAAATCAACAGCCCCCATCCCACTGCCAGTCCTTGGGCTGGCTCACATTTTGACACCTTGTACAGACCTTGTGGTAAGTTTAGGATGCAGACTTTTACACTGAGCTCATTTCCTGTGGCAGAGGGACAGCATCAGCCCTGCTGCTGCAGCACAGGACCCACTTGTGTGCGCTAGCACCGTGTGACCACAAAAGCGAAGCAGAAGCCCACTAAAGCAGAAGAGAATCCAGTCTATCCCGTGGTTTGAAAATCACATTGTTTTGTGGTTCAGTAACATTCCAAACGAGGCAGCTGAGAAAGTCAAGCAAGCTTTAAGTGTTGCATTGAAATCCTTTTGCTGTTACCAAACTTCTAAGGAATAATTTAACGTCTGCACCAGGATGGCTTTTTGGCTCTGCAACAGAAGCAGAGGCTATGATGACCTTTCTCTTCATCTCCATCTAAAAAAGAAATCTTCATCGTGCCTGCTCTGAAATCCAGAGCTGTTCTTGTGAAACTATGCAAGACACATTGCTACAGGCAGGGTTCCTCTGACTACACTTCAGGAAGAGCATTTCTGGAACAGTATTTCACTGCCATCCTAGGGTTCTCTTCACCACAGAGGCTTTGGTTTTTGTAAATAGCAATGACTGCCAAAAGCACGAATTCCAATATAGAAGAGAACCAGTGGTTCTGGTCCTGTCTGCACTGGTAACCACAGCTGGAGTGCCTCAGCCCCAGAGATATTAATGTACAGTGATTCAAAGAAATCTGGGCCTTGCTTCTAGGTAATTTAGGGTACAAAAGAGTGACTGTTCTAAAAATGTTGGACATTCATTTCCCTTTCTTCTAGTCCCTCCTTTCTAAACGATGTACATTTCCTCTTATTCTATTTTTGTAATACCTACAAAAAGTCATGGTATAACATCCACGTGATTTTCTCTGGCCTTGCAGTTTTGAAGAAATGGCAAGATTGTGCAAGGGTATAATTACTCTGATGTCGGTGCCCGGCCTCAGTCAGCCTTGGCACACGAGCGAGGTAGGTTTCAGCGCTTCTGCCCATAACTCAGTCAGAGGTCACAAAGCTGGCATGTAAAGGTTGTTTATTCTAATGTTATCTATAGCTGCGATGTCCCGCACCGCAGGTGCATCTAGCAGGAGAAAGTAGCGTAGGTCTGCCCACCAAATGGGCGTACCGAGATTTTTATACCCCGTTACAAATCCAATCAGTGGACAAAACGTGTCATTATTTACAAATTTATACCAATTAATTCTAACCTGTTCTAGACATGCAATTTCCTGTCTTATCTCTATTCTACCAATCAATTTATGTCCTCGTCATTGAGAATATGGAGGACAGTGAAGAAGAAGGAGGAGAAGACGACAACACCCATAAGACTCCATCTTAACCCCCCTGTACATGTCGTACCCCCATGTACATGTTATCAGATCTTCTATATACTACATTTCACCCGGTGCAAAGTGACTATTAATGCTTATATTAGACTCTTGTGGCTTGCAATCCATCTCTTAGAGTTGGTAAAGTTCTCCAAGGACAAAGATCAAAGGCAGTGCCCTCCGGGGCACCCCCATTTCGGGGTGTCAGGTCCCCTAAATTAGACAGAGACATGTCGTGGGTTCCGACACTCTGAGACCCCGTGAAACACTCAATGGTTTGGAAAATAAACAAGCTGCAAATGATTTGCTTTTGTAAAGCCTTCCATACTCTTCCACTCTAGGAGAATGGATCACCAAAATCCACACACATATAAAAACAGAGCACACTTTTCTACAGCATTTTTGTTTTCACTGCTAACCTTGAAACTCTGAGTGAAAAAAGAGATGGTGTCCAGGACTGTCAGGCACACTTCGGTGGCAATATTGCCCTCCAGTAATGCCTGGTGCACAATATCTGCTTCTGAGGTGCCTGCATCTGTGGACAGAGAGGAAATCAGGAGGAAACAAGTGTTCAATACTCCAGCTCCCAAAAAAGCTAAGTGCTGATATAGATAAGGTTCTCCCCTTGCACTTCACTGCATTTCGGAGATGATGCAAGAATAGCAAGATGCCAACTCCATTCAGAGAAGCTGCCTCAGCCTGATGCCACACCAGAAAAACAGTATCAGTATTGCCCCTTAATATCACTGTCTTTAAAGCCAGACAGAGCATGAGGTGTCCAAGCTGTCTCCAGAGAGGGGAAATGACAAAGTGCTTCAATGGGACAAAATGCACCCACACGGAGAGGCTTAGAGCAGACCCCAGCACAGGTCTCTGTATAGTGCAGTGCTCCTGCTTGCCCTGCTCTCCACCCAAACCAAGGTGTTACTTGCACACACACACAGCCAAGGAGCTGAGCCAAGACAGGCAAGAGCAGAAAGCCACACAAGTCCTGTGATTTTTAAGGGGCTGTCTTTAAAGCCACCCTCACCCATCTAGGAATGTCACTGGGAGGACTGGTGACCACAGCAATTCTGAAGAATTTGAGTAACCTGAAGCAACCAACAGCAAGTGGAAAATGGCGACATGCAGTTTTCATCAGGCTGACAGGTACCCCGGCCCCTTCTGGCTCTGCTGTACTTACTGTGGTTGAGGGTGAAGGAAGTGTCCAAGCTGCCCAGATGCTGGAGCCGCACCCCAGCCCTGCTGCGGAGCGCTGGCATTGTCTGGGATTTCCTATCGGCTGCCGTGTGCTTGGATAACCAGGCATCGTGCACCCTGCAGGGGGAGCAAAGACAGGGTTTGGGCCAGCAGCAGCGGCCACACCACTACGGGATTACACAAGGCACCAGGATGGAGACCTCTCCAACACACCAATGTGGTTTATCTGGGACAATCCCAGTGGGACTGACCAGACCATGCCGATCTTGCCTGCTCCAGAAGGCCCCAGGGCTAATACAAGAGCAGGGATGCTGCTCTGGAAGCAGGGATGCGGCCAGGACTCTTGTCTCACCTGCAGCTGGCTGGGGGGGACACTGCCAACCTGCGCTCGCCTGGGCCTGGGGGTCTCATGCAGGAGCTGGAGGGGAGGGAAGGGGCAGGGTGCTGAGATGAGGGGCCCCTGCTCATGGCAAGGCGCTGAGCAGAGCCCAGACCCGCCGGGGTTTGCCTGGCGTGGGTGTGCACGAGCCCTTCCCGCCTCGGCTGGGGCAGCGAGCACAGGGATGGCGCTCCCACCCTGGCACCAGATGGAAGGATGCAGTACCTGGCAATATTTCTCTTCCCGACGTATCTGAAGTGAAATAAACACACCCTAGGAAGAAAATGAAATACGTATGTTACAGTTCCTGCAGATCAGGAACGATCCAGAACATTTAAAACCTACACAACTTCTCTGTGCACAAGGGTTTGGGTCTGTATTTACAAGTCACTTGACCTCGCACCCTTTGTTTTGAAATTCTATGGCACATCCCTGTCTTCTCACCCATCTGTTCCCCCAAATTTGCTGCAAATTGGAGAATATGACAGTGACAGGCAAAGCTGAGCCCACAGGTGGTGGGACACACCCCAGGCGGAGCACAGGGCACCGCCACTGCACTGTGCTTCCTCAATATACACTTGTTTCTCCTCAGAGGGAGGAAGAACATTTCATTACAACCTGGCCAGACACCCCTAGTGCTGCACAGGACAGTGCGTGCACTGTGGTCTCCTCCTTAGCCATTCTGCCCACACAAAGGTGCAGTGTTTGAACAGCAGCCTCATGATACTCACTCCAGAAGCACGAGAACATTGATCAGCTCCTGGGGGGAGAATTTGTTCCAGTAAGCTAAAAGAGTATCTGAAAGAAAATGAAGAACAGTGCACTGAGATTTAAAAAAACTCCAAGTGGGGACCTCACAGACTAAAACTGATGGTCCCTTGTCTTTCTGGCTGCCCCCAGTGAGCAGGAGGCACCAACCTTCAGAGATCATCTTCACAATGTACAGGTAGCACATCAGAAGTGTCCGGATCTCAAACTGGTCCAGCCGGCTGCAGTGTGACACGCTGCTCCTCATGGAGCTTCTGCGGATCTGTTGGGACACAGGTGTGACATGCAGGGCCGTGGCCCTGGGCTCCTGGGCTGTGCAACAGAGGCTGTGCAGCATGGGCACAGCAAACCCGGCACACACCAGGTGTGCTGGCATCCCTCCTGCCCCCCGTGTATGCACCCCACAGCACCGTGCCTTGGAAACAGCTCATCCAGTGATGAGCAGCCTGGAAATCCTGGGCACATCACCAAACACTTCTCTGCTCAGAGAGAAAAGGTCTGAGCAGTGAACGACAGGTTATCCAGCAAAACACACAGCAGCCTGCTTTCATTTTCCCTGCTCTCTGTGGCATGTAAGCTCCCGGACATTTTTAAAGCCAGTTCTTATAAAAAGAAAGTTCACTGGCTGTCACCATTTAAAGCAAGAATCTGACTTTTCTGTTAAAAACATACACTCCAAAACAAAATCTCAGTTATTCAAAAAGGAAGACATTTCATCTTAAGAACTTTTTCTTCCCCTTGATTTTTGGAAGTGTTTCAATTTTCCTCCTACTTAGTGACTCAGGCAAAATAAGTGAAATCCTGCTGATGAGTCAATTTTTATGGGAAAGGCTTGGGCATTGTGTGGTGGGAAGCATGACTTCTAAAGTTATACCAGTTTTCTTCTGCATTCTCCGTGCTTGCCTGAGCTGTACCCTTCGATAAACGAGTACGATTAAGCCCTAGGCTTCTCCTAAAGCTTTGCCTCACATGTTTGCAGAGGGATCCACAGATCTTACTTGTTTACTCTGGGATAAGCTGTGGATGTGAGTCATAATAAAGCAGAAATAAACAATCATTTTAGAGTTGGAGACATGGTGCTATGGCCAGAGATTTGCTATTGACCATGCCAAACTATCAAGTCAGCACACAACTCACTCCATGGGAACAGGGCAATGAGCAAAGTGCCTGCCTCTGCAGAGCACTGCTGAAGCTGTGCTCCTCCATGTGGCATTGCTTTTACGTGGCTTTGTGGATATTGCATTCCCTAACAGAAAGATTGCTTTCAACAACTCTGAAAAACATTCAAGGGCATTCAAAAGGAGGATGTCTGGCCATGGGGGAAGAGCTGAGCTGGAAGCAACACCATTTCCTGCAAACCCCATCAGAAGCACTGGAGCTCAGGGCTTTGCTGGATAGTCAAGTGTTTGGCCATACTCGGTCCTGTAGCTCTGTGATTTAAGGAGGACAGCTTGCAAGGCCCCACCTCTTCTAAG
Organism: Dicrurus megarhynchus; assembly: GCA_013399195.1. Lineage (NCBI taxonomy): Eukaryota > Metazoa > Chordata > Aves > Passeriformes > Dicruridae > Dicrurus > Dicrurus megarhynchus. Next base: position 804,109 of record VXAD01009141.1, read on the forward strand.
CATGTCAGAACACAGCCATGAGACCAGATAATCTTTGCCTTGCTTGTTGCAAGGGCCAAAGTTTTTGAAGATGCATCAATGACTCACGCCAACCCAAGACATCTGGAAAGCGCCTTGAGGAAAACCAGGGGCTGGTGTGCACAAATATCTGACTTCCATGTGTGCAATATGCCAAGAAGAGTACACCCTGTCTGAATAGCAGGGTCTTTCTGTCATGACCACAGTCACCTTCTGCAAGTTTGGGCCTGTGGTTATTCGCCTGCGCTAGTTTTCCTGCAAACACTTTATCATAAGTCAGTGGTCACTGGCAATCTCACACCACGGTGCTTTGCTTCTCAGATATTTGGAACCCAATTCCCAGCACCAGGCACTGGGGTCTAGCCAGGCTCAGACCCCACACACAGGGAGCACATCTGAGTATGGATAAACGCACCACAGGAGCAGAGATTTTCCACACAGATTTTGCCTTTCATCTTCAACAAGTAATTTGTCAATAGTTCTATTTTTGGCTCAGGGATGTTTGAAGAGGGAAAGCATACCAGACCCATGACTCTGACCTTTGTTAAACATCAATCTGTTTGTTTCCAGGATATCTATAAGCTGGCTTTGGAGAGTGTTACCACAGGGAACCCCTTTTCCCTCCCCCTTATTTAACGCAGCCTGGAGGCTGAGCACTGCTCTTCCCAACCCCTGGTCCGTTACATTTTCACACTGATCCGGGGAACTGGTTGCTCCTTCCGAGTTCAGGGATCCTTTTGAGTCCTCTCGCTTTATTGCGTGGCCATTTGGAAGGGCTGCTCCGCAGGCTGAAAAAAAAAAGACCCCACAATTGAGCCCTTTGCACTTGGCAGCACAGCACAGACAGCACAGATGGGGCTTGCCAAAGCCCCATGTCAAAAGCTGGAAAAGGAAAAATCTGGAAAGGACAGTTAGGGTGACACCACATCTGGGGAAAACCATGCAGAGTCTGTGAGGACTTTTAGAAGATGACTGTTTCAGGTCCTGTGCGTTTCAGGTTTGGGTGTTTCAGGCTGGTAATAGCTACGTTAAAAGTAAATGGGAAATTTAGAATTCAGAAAAATCAATTTACCTGGATCTTTGTCTGCAATCAGGCTGGATCTGCTTGAGGGGGATGGAAAACTGCATATGAATTCATCCCTGGATGCCTATAAAGCAATATAAGGTTTTGTGACCAATAAAAGATAACACCTATTCTCTTACAGAAGGGAACAATGCAATACAAAATGGCAAATTAGAGCAGGTTTTAAAAACAAAACAGATGAAAACAGAAATTTTCTTACTTCTATGACAAGGAGACAAAGGACTTGGGGAGGAGTACAAAGAATAGCAGAACATATTAAAGTAAGTCACAGCAATGTTTTCCTTTTTGTTTTTCATCATTTGAGTTGAAATTTTGTATTGTTTTTCTCAAATGTCCTATTTGTTATTCTTTTGCCCCAGCAAGGAGGAAAGTCTAGTCTGCAAGGCTTAAGACCACTTGGCAGCCACACACACAACTCTCGGGAAGACAGGCAACTCCCCAGAACAGCTGCTGGAGTCGGAGGCTGAGTCCTGCTCAAGCTCATTGCACTTGGAGGGACTTACCTCCCCTCACAGCACTGCACACACTGTCCAAAAACATGTTAGACACGGAGGCATCCCAGCTTTACTCACAGGGCTGGAGGCAGGGCAGGAGGTCAGTGCCTCGTGGCTGGTCACGCGCTGCAGGTTCTCCAGGAGCACCCCGAACAGCGGCAGGTACAGCTGGGCAATTTTTGCCTGTTGGTTCTGAAAGTAGGCACAGAGAAAAATCTCAGTAAGAGCCCAGGTTTCCAACGGAGGGAAAAAAGGGGAACTCTCGAGCCAAAACATGTATACATACATTATCTGTATTTATGCACTGTATGGTGTTTGAGAATGTGAGCTGGTTTGGCTTCTCATCTGCACTTCTAGAGCTGCCATAGAGGTATTTCCCTTCTAGCAACAACCTTGGGGCACTCAGGGGTTTTGGAGGCTAAATAACATTCCCAGTCACACAGGATGTGTGACAAGTTAAGTCCTGGATTTCCTAACTCTTTAACTGGCACTTGACTCACATAGCTTGATTTTTAACTGCAACACCCAGGAGTAATGTAACAGAAACATTTGCTCCATGCCTGGTGCTGGCTACTGCTTCCAGTCAGAAGTTCTCCATAGCAAATGCTTCTAGTGAAAACAGAAAGTTGTTTGGATTAAGTGATACAGACCAAAAATGGTTGGGTCGACATTTTCTAAATGGAGGACTCTTTTACATCCAATTCTTTTTTGTTAAACGTATACTATTCTGGATTTGGCTGAAAGGTTAAAAAAAAAAGAAATTTAAGGCTTGCAAATTGAGTGGAACCTTTTAAATAATAAAGAAATCCAATTTTTTCTTCTGATTCAGTAGAACAAAAGATAAAAGCAATCTTGAAAACACTGATGGGTTGACAAAACCTTCTCTCAACCATTGATGGAGCTGGGGTTTCCTTGGCTGGAGCAAGGCTGTGCCAACACATGCTCGGCCTGTCCTGCCCATGATGTGACTTTTTTGCTTTGGAATCTCTGGACACCACCTGAGCATCCTGCCCTGGCTCCAGGCAGTTTCCTGGTCACACTGCCCGGAGCACAACACATTTACAAATATCCTGTGGGACAACAGTAAGACAGGTGGAGCTTCTGAGGAGTCAGGGGAGTGCTACACACTGAGGGAGCAAACAGCTCCTGAGTTAGTCGTAGATCCTCACAGCAGAGAAAAACAAGCCCACCTCCAGCTGAGGCCTTCAAACAGGCAGAGAAGGGAGGGAAGAGGAGCTGGCTCTAGGCCCATGAGAGCCCCAGGTGCATTTGGGGCATTTCTTCCACCCTTCATGCCAGGAAGCGATCCGTGTTCCCAGACAACACTCAGGAATGCAGCACACTACGAGCAATGTGGGAACCAAAACTAAACAGAGGCATGCTTTCAGGCTACAGCAAGGACAGGTAATATCTGCACAGATAGCTGGGCACTTTGGAGGGCATATGGGTCAGCAGGGAGCAGCACCAAGATAAAACAAACCCATCTCCAGTCTCTTTCAGCATCATCACATGCTGAGCCTCTGACCAAAGAAAACCGAGATCCACCCAGAGGAAATCTAGCACCTCATGAGAATCAAGATCCTCTCCTCTGAGCCACTGATTAGTAAAACACGCAGCTGACCTGCAACAGAGATCAGTTCTGTTTCCTGATTATAGCATATTAATACAGGATATGAATTTAATCCCAAGACCAGAACATCACTGATGTCCTAATTTTGTTGAACAACTCTTGGCTAATGACTTCCTCAAGTTCCTTAATGGCTTATGGCTTAATTACCTAAATATTCAGCACAAGTAAGAGGGCTGCAGTTATTTCCTAGATGGTTTCTGAGCTAATACTGCTATTCTGTAACTATCAGTTATTTACAACAGTTCCCTAAAAAGCAATTAGAATACCCTTGGTGCACCATGAAATATTTAAAACTCTGGTATGTGATTTTTTTCATAAAATTCAACAACATTATGTTAAAAAGCCAACAAAACAAGCCTGACCTTGTGCTGGTATCTGTTGTCAAAGGCATGCTTGATCAAGAGATTTTTTAAGACCGAGATAGCCGTATATCTGATATCATAATTGTCCTGCAAGGCAACAGAGGCTTCTCTAAGAAGCATCCCCACGAGGAAGTGATGCCTGCAATACTCATCAGTTAAACTGTACTCAAGATTTGTATCTGAAAGAAACAACAAGGCAATGGTTAAGGGAAATGTTCCAAGAGTCTGTTCAGAGCAAGATAAAACAGTCATGTAAGCCACAAAGTCCTCGAGCAGTGTCCACCACTCTCTCCTACAGTGCACTGATCTTTAAATAAAGCTGAACTGACTAGACAGTTTTCTCCACCAGTGAACTAAGTCATATCAAAGAACTTGGTGTCTTCCAGATCAGGCTGTTCATTAATTTCAGCCCTCACTGTTTCAGCAGCACCACAAGGAAGGATTTCTGCCATGTGATGCTCCACGAAGCTTCTCTCTCCAAAGAGGAATTTGTAAGTTAGAGGTGGCTGAAATGGGGAAAGACAGCACAATTTGCTGCCTGGGGATGCTTTGCTCCTGACTGGGGGTTGTCCTGTAAATCCCCACACCACCCAGGCAGTGGGGATACCAACCTCCACCAAGCAGCTGTGAGGGTGGGAAGGGGCAGTAGAAATGGTGGGTTTAACTGGCCTCCCAGCCCTAGCAGTGCTGCTCTGCAGCTCATTCCACGTCCTCCATGAATCTGTGCTCCTCCTCTCCAGGTCAGAGAGCAGAGCAAAAGCATACAGTGCTGCTGGGATGAGGGATGCAAATGCAGACACGGTGCCAAGCGACCAGTGCTGCATCCCAGTCTGCACAGCTGGGCAGATGCATGGACTGGGGAGCCAGGGCAGGGCTCCAGGCAGCTGCTTGCCAGAAGCAGATATTGAACACAGCTCCTCAGAAGCTGCACTGACTGCCAAGAGAAAGCCAGCTCAGTACCTCATCACCTTGCTTAACTTGTACCCTGCATCTCACACAGATTCAGGCAGATGCTGTGATCAAAGCAGAGGCTGCTACCAGGATAAGGCACCACTTCTGCTGAGGTGCCTGGACAGAGCAGCAGGGAAGTGACAGATACACTGACTGTGGTGCAGGGTGCGTGTGCACTGGGGCTGCTGTGAACAGCCTTGTACTGACACCATCATCTCTGCCACGCCATTTACCAAATTAGAACCACCACAGGGATAACCCCCAAGCTCTGTGTTCTTCCCCCAGAAGATACAAATGCCATGTGCTCAGCTCAGACTTTGTTTTTTCAAAACCCCACAGGTATGAAAGTTCTTCTGCGGTAAGGCAGGGTGAATACAGCTTTGAAAATCCCAGCCAAAGGGTTCCAACAGTTCTGTGGCTGCAAAAGATATTTTTTAATCCATTAAATCATAAGTAGCATTTACTGGATTGTGAAACTCTGATTCTGAGGAAAGAAAAAGAAATCTGGAACATTACCTAGCTTTCATTGTTAGTCATGGTAGCAAATGCCTAATTGTCACACATCATGGTTATTACATCAGTTGGATGCAAGCTAATTGATTGGAAAGTGCATATGTAATTTGACATTAGAGGATTTGATCATTCCAGTTGGACCTACCTACTGAAGTGAACCGTTCCACAGCAAATGAAAAAAGTTCTAATTGCGTGTAAAAAGAAAACGGACAAATAAAAAGATAGCAAAAATAAACAGGAACAAGCAATGCTCTAAATCTTGGAGAAGCAGGACAGTATGTCATGTTTTAATATTATTTGTGAGGCCTTTTCTTAACTCCCCGCTTCTGTCAATCCTTTGGATTCTTTCCTATCACAACATTGCAAAACTAATTGTGTGCTGCTGGCCAGGAGGCCAAGCTTGGGGCTTGCTCTGGCTGATGTCCCCACGTGAGGCAGCAGGGACAGACCAACAACCAGCCCTGCACTACCTGGGAGATTTCAGAGTCACTGCAACACTCCAACTCAACAGGATGTGGTTGCAGAGCTGTGCTCTGCCAGCCTGCCCATCTGCACTGGCTGAAGCTGCAGAAGCTCTCTCTATCCACCTCCCTGGGGGCTATTCCTTCTTTTCCTAGAAACAGAGCAGCAGGGGTTTGGGCATCCCCTCTCTGCATCCAAATAGGTTGATGAAGAGGTGAGACACACCAGCAGGGTCTCTCCTGAGCCCGCTGTCCCCTGTAACCACAGGTCTGTCCATAAAGCCAGACAAGTTTGCAGTGAAGGTGCATCCCCACATGGCCCTACCATGGCTCAGGCACCACTGCAAAGGCACTTCTGCTACCTGAGCATGGGCTGCTCTACTGCCATGAGCTGTATGTGAACCTCAGCTGGTAGGTCCGGCCACAATAAAACACAGCAGAAAAGATGAGCTGCTCTTACAGCTTTTCAATTTAACCATCACAAATGCAGAGGTGAATGTTAACCAAGAGAGAGCACCCTTATGTTACCATGCCACCAACAAGCATCAGGGAGGCACCTTGGACATGTTTTTCTTGACTGTTTCTAGCAATACTCTTGGTTAAACAATGCCAGGCAAGTAGCCAAACTGATGTAAGAGATTAGCAGCTGGTCCAGAAAGCTCTGAGGGGTCAGATAGATACCAAAATAAGGGATATTTCATTTACTACTGCTTCTGCCACCTGTATGCGTGTGTGGAACCACTCTGGGACTTGTAAGGCTTCCCCCTGAGGCACAACCAAACATCCCCTTTACTCCACCAGAATAAATCATACAATCATAAATCCACAGGGCTTTTACATGGGGGAATCCCAAACCTCACTCTCCTCTCCAGTACTTATACTGGCCAGGCTATTGGCATCCAAATGTGGCAATCTTTACTGCATTGATGTAGCACAGATGAGACATTAGGACCCAGAGAGAATGAGACTCTGTCTGTAGCACTCCTGGGGGCCGGTGATGGCTGCACTGCCATCAGTGGCAGAGCTCCAGCCACCCACACCTGCACACAGCCTCAGCTCAGACCCTTTTAAGCCCCATCCACCCCGTGCTGAGCAGCTTCAGGATCCCAGAGGACACGGTGTGACAGCGAAAGCAGTGTGGATGTGTGGTGGTGCCACAGTACAAATACCCTTGGTATGCACCAAGGACTGGCACGGGCTCAAGCTCTGCTGACTGCCTTCAGGTTTGAGAACAAGCGCGAGCAGACTGTGCACTACTGTGCCCTTGTTCAGCATGAAAGCAGAAGGCAACCTAGATCCCCTTCTTGTGGCCACAAGGAGAGCTGGCAGCAGGGCAGTGAGTTCAATCTGTTCTCCTGCATCTCCATCCCCTACAGGACCCACCAGTGAGACAGCCACTTCTCAGGAGAGACTGACACTCCTGAGATCAAAGGATTACATGGCACAATTTGTGTATTTACTGAAACACAGGCAGTGTCTTCCAGATATCGTTAGTCCCATGTGAACTTAAATACAGGAAATACTGAAAAGACTGACTGCATACCATTCTGGAACAAAATTATGTAAACCTGACAGAAAAGCATCTTGTACTGAGGTTAATGTCCTAACCAGGGCATACATTTCCTTGATACCAAACCAAAGTTCATCTAGTCAGAAGCCATCAGGACTAATAAATAACAGCTCTTTAGCCAGTCTCTTAAGAAAGAACATACCTTGAACTCTTTGCAGCTTGGGTTTGGAAAATGTCATTGGTAAGTTCAGAGGAATGTAGTGCTCATGATTGCAAATAGTTTGAAGAAATTCAAACTTGTATTCAACCAGCAGCTGAGATAAAAAAAGACAAACACAAACTATGTTTTTAGTTTGACTCATTTTCTTCCAGTTCAATGTACTTGTTGCACAAGGATTGAAGAATCTAATAAATAGCAACTGGTGAAACTCACTATTAACTGGCAAATTCTTGTGTTGTTCTTCCTAAGTGTCACTGCATACGGGTGTCACTTGGGACTTCTTTGTCTTTTTCATCCAGTCTATTAACCACTCTTTCCTTTAATTCTGACTCTTTACATTACTTTAAAGAACATCTGGGTACGGGTTCTTGGCCCAGACATAGAGGTCCAAAAGACTCTGCAGGAACCGTCTAAAAGGCCTCCAAGAGTTGTACAAAATAAACACTACAAAGCTTTGACTGATGTAGATATGTACAGCTGCAAACTAATTTTCCAAAAACCTACAGCTTACCTTAGGGTCTTTTGGGCTGAATCCAGAAATGTAATCATTTATCAAGTTAAAAACAAATCCTCTGTCCATAAAGGTCAAACAACGCTGGAGAAAAAATAGCAACATGTGACCAACCATTAAGAATAAAAACAATCATCCTAAATCCTCTCCATACTACTGTCCCGCCAGCAGACAAATTTCATCCTCTAGGTTGCTGCTGACTTTCCAAAACATACGTGAGCCTGTTTCTCTGAAATCATTTGGATGACCTTACTTAAGTCTCCAGTGGACAACAGAAATATTTAAAATGAGAGTACACATATTTCAGGTTCCAAACAGTTGCTAGGTATGGCTGAAAACCCTCAGTAACATAAAGAGTTACTGTCTCTTTGGAAAGAGAAGGCTTCTTTCCTAGGAAAGGAACCTCCAGAGTTTTTACAACCGAAAAAAACAAAGACAAGATAAAGTAAAACCACATTTGCTTGCTTGCTCCATATTTCTCATTGTCTATCTTTTTTTTTTTTTCCCCAGATAAAATCCTGGGAGAAGGAAAGAAACTGCTGACCTTCAGGAAGTTAGCCAAGCTGAAGTTGACATTCCTGGACTCTTCAGGGATCTCATTATAGCGGATGGTCACATGAGGAATGATGGCAAGCAGCAGCGAGTGCAGGGCGTGCTGGTAGGACTCAGGGAACCTCTGGCCTCTGGGCAGCTGAAACCAAGAGCACATCCCAGCTCAGTGCTGCAAGCCAGCAGCTGGGGAGAACTGAGCACAGGCACGAGTTCTTTAGCATTTGTTTTTCTTGCTTCCTAATAAAACAGTTACCAAAGAAAGTATTGGCTACAACTGCAGTAGGTAGTAAGAGAAAAGGAGGCTGCACAAGCCATAAGAACTTCTGGAATTTTTAAATTCCACTTGAGAGTAAAATGGCAGAAAATGTAAAAGTAAAGTGGAAAAAAAAGTTAAGCTGTTCAGCTTGGCAGCTTTTTTTTTAAAAATAAAGAGTAACATAGCTTTTCAGAAAAGCTTTTGGAGGAGTTTGTGACAGTTCTGTAATGCAGCATTGATCAAATTCATTTTTACCTTGATTTTGTTTTCTTCCAGTAAGTACATTGCCATGGACTTTGCCAGTGCTTCAAAGAAAAACCACGAATACTAGAATGAACAAAGAATACTATTACTTTTCTCAGCAGGATTGAACATGACTGACATTCCCTGACTATGTGGGGAAGTACCTGTGTGGGAGGGAGAGCTCACATTCAAACAGCTTTTTGTAAGCACAGCTGCGCTTACACAGTTGGCTTGGAATAGAGGCTTTTGCTACCCAGAGATGTCCTGCCAATCTTAGGGTGGGAAAAGATTTAGCCCCTCTGCACCCCAATGCACCCTGCCAAGAACCAGCAGAGTTTGGGGTGCAAGCCCTGCAAAGGCCCAGAGAGGCAGAAACTCAGTCTGCCTCCCATGAGTCCCCCTTCAGGTGTAGCTTAAGGAAAACAGGTAAAACTGGTAAAATGAACAGCCTTTTTCTGTCTCCTGCCATGAACAGAGGTTCCCTGCAAGAACTCATCTCTGTTTTAAGGGGGGAATCTCAAGGACATGGATGCAAGGAGTTTCCCTGGCAGCTTCGCCCCTGCAGTGGGTTTAGATGGGGGTAAGTGTTGGGCTTTACACCAGACCCCCTTTTCTTCCCCTCTACCCTTGGCAGCCAAGTACTGCCAATACTTCACCTTGAGTAGCTTATTGATGGCTAGAAAATCTGCCGACTGCTTCAAGATGGTGGCCATGGAAAGGACCAAGATTTCATGGGTCATCTTCGCCTGTTTGGCACTCGGTTTCTCAGCTCGGAAGACGTACTGAGACAAGAACAGCAGTGTCAGCGTGTGCCTGCTCCCAGCAGGGAGGCTCGAGGGGCAGTGCCTCATGACTGACCTTTATGAAGGAGCGCAGGTAGTGGTCTAGACCTTCTTCATGGCACGTGGACACGATGTGCAGAAGAACCCTGGGGAGAAACGTGGTTTGTGTTCAGCACGCAACATGAGGGCGAGTTCCTCTACCTCACCAAAGCAGACACCACATCACTCTGCTCAACCCCAACTCTGCTGGCATGGCCTGATTTGCAGAGCACCAGTTCTTGCAGGCCAGCACCCCCACACATAGCTCCTGCACCATCCTTGCACAAAGCACTCAGATGAGGTGCCCAGAGCCTCTTCTCCACTTCTGTGCTGGCCCAGGAATCGCCCAGACGAGCTGACTTCTAACACTCAAGACTCCTTGCACGAGGAGGTGAGACAGAACATTGTCCATCATCGTTACAATCTGATAACCCCTTGCATCCCCAGAATTTATTAATTCTGGAAGCCTCCTATTTTTTCTTTTACTCTATTTACATAATATGCTCCTTGTTACATGCACTGGATTATTTTGGGCTGTTGCCTTGCAGTGTGGGAAGGTCAAGCAGACCCTGGAGAACATGCCAGCCCTCTGGACACACTCCCAGATGGCTGATCAAGGCAGCAAGAGCCTAGTTTCCCCAGCCAGCACTGGGGATTTACATTCCACTCCCAGCCAGAGGGAACAACAAACTATTGCATGTTGTCACACACCCCACAAGCCAAACCACAAGGAGGAGTTTACAAGCTGTTTATCAGATAAAGTGGGTTTTAAATTCCACTATGAAAATCTGATGAGAAAAGAGACGTCATTAAACAGAAAGCTGCTGACAAACTGGAAAGCATCAGGCCAAGCTTTGATAAAAACCTCTGGAAAGGAAGGTGAGAGCTGGTCACCAACAGGTACGTGGGGTCACCTGTTCCCCTGTCCTTGCCCTCTGCTGCTTCAAACAGAGCGGAATTACAGTGCTCCACAAAGGAGAAGTTCTCACAACCTGCATCAAATGGTGCAGGGCTGTGACTGCAACAGGCACCACACCCCCGGGGACCAGGGCTCACCCTCCAGCCTCCAGTTCCATGGGAGCAGGATGCTTCTGGTACATGGATGCACACTGTGTATTGGGACCAGAGGAGGATGACACCCAGCACCCCCTGAGCACGGCAGCACTTCACTGAGGAAGCCCCACAGGCGGAAGGCAGATGTTTTAGCGCATCTCTCGGTTCCAGGGAGCCGCTGCCGGGGCCAGGCACGGAAGGCGCTTTGGCTGCAGCTCCCTCCAGTGCCCGCCCGGCCGGTGCTGCCCTCTTGGGGCCGCCGGAGCAGCGCTGGAGCTCTGAGCAGGCACAGCTGGAGCTGCACCGCAACACACCCAGCGCCGGGGCACCGGGAGCAATCCTGACACCAGGGACTGGCGTGCTGGAATGAGAGCATGACACTGCTCCCCAAATCTGCTGCCTGCAGCTTGGACACGCCTGGGCACTCTGGAGCTTTTGATACAACAATAATAACTCGGCTCCCAGAGCCACCAAACCCTTTCTCTTTTGAGAAACAAACCAGGAGTATCTTTGAAGTACCACATTTTTCCTCACACAACTTCCAGGACAAGAGCCCCACACTGCCACCATGCCACCCACATGGTCCAGAGGAAGACAGCAGCAGGGGACAGCCAGTGCTGTCACTTAGCACCCTGTACTGGGAAACCAGACCCTGCTTTGCACTGCCATTTGTGGCTTTGCATTTGTCACTGGATGGCTCACCCAATACTCACATGGTGCAGTTGACAGCTACTTCATCCTCCTGCGTCACATTTGTGAGGACTCTAAATAGTTGCATAAGAATTACAGGTAGAAACTGAATCATTACTTGGATCTCCATCGCGTGCAAACACTAAAACAAATGTTCAAAACACAGACACTTTTAGTTCAACATTTTGCAGATGTTAAACATTTACAGTCCGCAGACATTTCTGTGGCAATGGGACAGGCATTAGCAAAGGCTTCAGAGTGTGGAAATGCTTCAGCCCACTGGAGGACAGGGGAACTTGGACCCATAGCAGAACTTGCTGCCTCCTTCCAGCTGACAGATCCCAGCTGCAAACCTTCAGGGAGCAACATAAATCCCTCATGGTATTAATCCCCCTCTCAGATGTGTTGAGGCAGCTATGACTTAATTAGAGGTCATATGCTACTATTAGATTTGAAAAGCCCAGAATTTAAAGCTGAAGTTTTGCTCTCAAGTCTTCTCATCACTTGTTCCAGTTTTTTTGAAGTCCCATTTCCACAAATGCCTTTGGAACATGAAAAACTGCTGCCCTATGACTTGCAGAGAGACTTTTCAAAGAGCATAGCTTGCTATCAAAAATGGAGTTTAAGGCACTTGGTGAAGGTCAAGATCGTCTCGTGCATACGCTCTCCACCAGTCTCACAGATGTCTTGTGCCTGAAGCTCATGATAAGAGTCTAGGAAAGACAGCGTGTTTTATTTTCAGTTTTCAAACCTGCAAATCTAATGAAAGGTTTTTAAATCGGTACCTAGCTATTTAAATTACTGCAATTATTGAGGTAGTGGTGTTAAGAATCCCTCACTTGTGGTTAGCACATACCTATCTCCCTGTCTGTAGGGCTCTGGGGCTCGGCAGGGCTGGGACCTGGCAAAATGCTCACCACAAAGCTACTGTGATTTTAGTGTTTGGCTTCAAAACCCGCTATTATTTCTATTTCGTAAAACATTTATACATTATCTGACACACATTAAGTAACCCTGTGGTGATACATCCCCATCACTGGACGTGGAGCTGTTGCTACAGCAGCACTCTCAAAAACAGGCAGTTATGGAAGGAAACAAGGACAGTAAATAGCCAAGAATTATATTCCCTGAAGAAGCCCTTGCTGGACCTGCTCCAAGGCCCTTACTCATGCTGCAGTGATTACCAAAAAGCTCAGTCTAGGTCTCTGCTCAAATTTAACTGGCTGATAATCTCACATATCTTTTTCAGCCTGAAAAAAACCTCCTGTTTTGAATGGGCTTCCAGAAAACAAGGAATTGTGCTACAGTTTAAAGGTCTGAATCAAACCTAGAGCAGCAAGGGAGGAGTGTGTGAGTCCACCAGGAGGAAGCTTTGCCATGAGCATGGCAGAGCGGTACTGACTGCTTGTTTTATCCCTTGTGGAAGGCAGAGGGAAGCAGCACACAGACAATCGTCTGACAAGATAAAATGAATGTAGGGACATGAAAAAACATTTCATTTAAATACTAGTCTATCAGATAGGATAAAGCAAAAGTAAGGGTACTGCACAGTGCACTGGCTCCAGCACGGGTGTGTTTCCACAGGGCAGGGTTCTGGGTATTTGCTGACAGTCTGTAAAAACGCAAACGAAGCCCAGCGACAGGCACTGTTCACCTTCAGGTATTTAACAAGCTCTCCTGGCACTTCCTGAGCTCCTGCCTGAACCAGCTGGCAGTAGTGGAAGAATTTGTGCAAGTGCATGTCCTGGAAGAGAAAAACAAGTTCAATTCAGCAGCCTCAACATTTGTCAGCCTCTACTACTTTGCCGCTTGCACTGGGAAATCTGGTGACTAACCTGCAGCAGTGGGCCATGTCCCCAGCAAAACCCATGCCCCTGCCAGCTGCACTCTTGATCTCCAGCTGCCATTTCCCAGGACAGCTCCCTGTCTTTTCCAACATACCCATCCACTGCTCAGCCCCTGGCTCCCAGCTAACCTCAATATTAAGCACAAAACTTCCAGCAGTGTTAAAATTCTCCTGCGGTTGTGCTACCCTGAGCCCCAATCCCCAACCAACACTGGAGAAACAGAAGCCCTCTCAACAGCTGCAGCTCTCAGAAACTACCTCACCACCTGCATCACCAGCCTCCTACTGTCCATCTGAGGCAGACTCTCCCTCCCATTACTCTCCCTCCTCCTCCAAGGTTAGATTTAATTACTGAGTTATTTAACTCTGAAAAACATCTGGAAATGTAATTTGGTGGGAAGCACAACAACTGTGCTGCTCCCAGTGCTGTACAGAATCAGTTAACCTCCAAAACAGATGTTGAAAGACATTTTCTCTAAATGTTAATGTAGCTGACGACAGCCAGCCACGGGCATTTCCCCCAGGAGCAGTGCTGACAGGAGGTGCCCCAGAGGATGTGCTGGGGATCTTTGCTGCACATCACATGAAACTTATGCCAGTCCAGCACTACCATAAGACAGCAGAACACACTAGGACTTGGTAAAACAGCCTGAACTGCTTTTGTTGTTTTCTTGTGTCTGCTGTTGTCAGAGAACTTTTTTTTTTAAAACTTAATGAAATGTCTAATACTAGCTTGGACTCGATGCTCTTAGAGGTCTTTTCAGCATTAATGATTCTACAGTTTGGGGAAACCTCTCACATCCACCAGTTCTCTCTTTTGTATCATCGAAGAAGCTTTTTTCCTCAAATGTTTCCTTGGTCCTGCCAGTTATAGAGCAATTGGCCAAGGAAACATCAGCCTCTCCCTAAGCTCATTCTCCCTAGTCACACAATTATCTCATCCCATCCAGTCAAGGAGCAGATCCCTGCAAGCGATCCCAGCCATGCTGCTTCGGAAGTATCTCAGTGCTGCTTTGCAAACCAGGTACCAGAGCCCTCTGTCCCACACCACCTATGGCTTAGCAGTAGTAGAGACACAGCAACCTCCTCCTTTGCATTTGTGCTGGAAGTTTTTAAGGTGCTTGACTTACCTGGGTATAAATGGTTGAGTCCAAATGGATTCTGATTTTAAACAGTGGCTTTGCTCCATCCACCCACTTTGCATCCACGCTGGGCTGCTGTGAACAGACAACATTCAAGAACTTGGTTTCAGACTGTGGTGAGAAGGTGGCTCTGTGCAGACACCTGGTCAGAAGGTACTGGCTGGGGTGGAAGAAGGGGTTCACCCCCAGCACAAACACCACCTTCCCCACGCACACAGAGCATGGGCTCACTCTCCTGCTCTGTGCCATCTGCAACAGCCCAGCCCAACCTGTCACTGAAATACCCTCTGCAACCTGCATGACCAGAGAAAGTGGAAATTAAGGTGTCCTGTCTCCTATCCCTAAGAACTTTAAACTTTGGGAGTGCCCTGCAGTAGAGGTCTTTTCAGCTGAGCAAAGCACCAACAGAAACCCAGAATTTACAGTGGTAAGAGAAGCTCAACTTTCCTCCTCCTTTTCCATTTAAGCCCATTTTAAATGGCCTTCCTACCTTCCGTGACTCAGTGTCTGCAAGCCCCAGGTAAGCGGGTGGGAGGTTGGATGAAACCGGCAGATGCCGCTCCAGGGTGACAATCCGCCCGTCCTTCAGCAGCGGCACCCAGGCGTACCCCACTGCGGAGGCAACCAGGGCAGCAGAGTTAGCAGACACGCAGGGGTCCGTGTTCAGCTCAAAAAGAGCTCTGTCTCATCCTGAGAAGTCCAAACTTGCAGTTGTGCAAGTGGCTTCCGCGAGGGATCAACCATGTCAGTGTCACTAAAGCACCTTTTACCTGGTGAACAAAATTCAGACACAGCACAGACCAGGAGTGGGTTTGAGGGGCAGGAATAGCGCGTGAGCCACGGCTGTGCACCATGATGAGGGTCCTTTGAGGACTGGATGAAGGAGAGGCTTCCCAACCAGTGGGACCCAGGTGTGCACATGCCTAGTCTTGGCAGGAGCAGCCCCCGAGACCCTGATCTCACAGCAAGTTTTTATCGGTGACTTGCCTGACAACGGCACATTTGTGCAAGTCAAATCGGGAACATACAGAAAGAGCTGTCAGACTGCAGCAAAAATTTGAGCTTTAATATAAACTCAGAACATTGAGTTTATTCCATTTTACACCTACAATTTTGTATTAGGTTGCTTTTAAAAAAGAAAATTCAGACAGGCTGGTATGTTAAACACATATTTTCTTAATGTCCCTACATTTGTTTTATCTTGGCCTTTTACACTCCAACAGAAGTAATTTAAGCATTGAACATACCTTGAGTTTCAACGGTGTCTTGTTTTTTCGATGTTGCCTTTGTATTAATTTCACAGCTGACATGATAGAAGGTGAAAAGCAAATGATGCTTTTGATGGAGGTGAATTGGAAGCTCAATTTTAATCTAAAATGATATCATGATAGATCAGACTGTATTTTTAGTTGTGGAGTAATATTTTAGTTCTATTTCATTTCACAAATGTTATGTTGTATGCAGTTACACAAGACACATTCCTACCCATCTTAAATAACTCCTAACATCTTCATCACATTTGCAACATTACTTATTAATGGGGGTGTGTGATTGGAGTGCACAAAGCGTGACAGTAAAGACAGCAGAAAACAAACTGATGTTAAAAATTGACAAAGGCTCTGGCTTTGCTGAGCCCTTCTGCTGAGGCAAATGGCTGGTAATTATCTTTACCCGTATTTCACCCAGCCCTGGAAAAAGAGGTATACAATCCCCTTGGCATTGTAGCATCCAGGAAAATCTGCTGTTTCCCACATTTTGTTTTTACCTCATCATAGAACTCCGGGCTCTGGTTGTGATGCAGCACAGCAGCAAATGCGTTTGTGGTCAGGAGAGGGCCCCCGGGTTTGCCATATATGCACTGGAAACACAAATGAAGAGCTGAATTCAGGGTCCTGCCACCCTAAATGAGCTGGCCAAATAAAACCAGCGATCATGGAAACTCAGTGCTTTTCCCTTGCCCTGCTCAGCCTGCCTGGTACAGAACACACAGCAGCGGTCGAACGGCAGCCCTGTTAACAGGTAACGTTAACCCACCTTTAGTGGCCTGGCATCAGCTTCATCGGAATCCCTGAACTCAAGACAGACAGCAATATTCCTTGCCTGAAACAGGGGAGAACAGGAGGTGAGCAGCAGCATCACCCCGGCCCACATCAAGCCTGGCTGCAGGTCACTCCCCACGTCACTCCCCAGGTCACTCACCTTTGCAAACACCTTCTGGTTCTCATACTTCAAGTGTAAGGGGTAGACATAGAGGTGGTTTTTGTAGACAGTGAAGGGGTAACAGTATTTTGCAACTTCTGGAACAAGCTCCTCCACTTCAACTGCAATGTCCTCACAGCCCTTCTCAAAAGGTTTTATAGGAATGAAAGAAGCTGTGAAACAATCTGGAAGAGAATAAGAAGAGAAAAAATTAGGTCCACTAGAAAAGCCTTTTGGACAGGAGATTAGCCTACATAACCTGTGACAGGAGTTGCCAAAAGCCCACGGAATGACACTAAACACATCCTTTCAGCAAAGTCCTTTCTTTGCTTCAGTTTCTTTAAATGCAAGGTAAAGAATCACACTGACCGTGTTTGTAAAGCCCTACAATGTTATGGATCAAAAATAACATGTGAGATTGGTGCAAAAGCAGGCAGCTGGCTTCCTCTGGATTTAGGAGGTCATGGGCAAACTGTAAAGCAGATGAATCCCTCAGGTAAATCTCTGCATTTGGACCACATCTCCTCCACAGAATGCATCAGAAAGACTTACAAGTCAGTGGTTGTGCTGAATTACTCATTTCTCTTTGTAGCCCTGAGATACTCTTGTTAATGAAACAGCAAAATCCCCCCTAGAAGCATTAACTCCTGAGGCTCAAGCCATCAGCATTTATGTTAAGATCCATGATCCTTACTTGTGAAGTCTAGCGGGATGTCTTTGATGATGATATTTAACTGGGCTGGAATGACCTGCAGTTTTGTCTTCT
Source organism: Dicrurus megarhynchus (assembly GCA_013399195.1). Taxonomy (NCBI): domain Eukaryota; kingdom Metazoa; phylum Chordata; class Aves; order Passeriformes; family Dicruridae; genus Dicrurus; species Dicrurus megarhynchus. The sequence goes on from VXAD01009141.1 coordinate 821,431, forward strand.
CTGGTCTGTGTTAGGGAGAAAGGAACAAGAGTGTGAATGTTGAAAGCTCAGGTGCTGAGCACATCATCAGCATTTTTTGCTACCCTCCAAGTATTTTAGAAATTGTCATCTCATGCTTAAACTTAACTGTTTAAAAATGTATGTTAAAATGCCAGCCCAGCCCCTGCACCAGTCTCCCACACTTACTTCTTATACTCTGCTAAAAGCTTCAGCATATCTTCATTTGAGAGTTTGCCACTGTCTTGCTTGTACAGGGGTGAGAATTTTCCATTAGCATCAAGAGTGCCCTGGGAGTCTTTGAAAACTGGTCTGCAGAAAAAAAGAGGTGTATTTTCTAAATGTTGGTAAATATACAGACACCGAGGTCTTTGACACATCTGAAAGGCAGTCATCAGGTGAGAGGTTCACTGGCCTGTGACTGCTCCCAATACCACAGACCTGACTGCTCTCCCACCCTGATGTGGTGCTTAGACCCCACTCAGGCTGCAAACGTGTCACAGGAAATCACGTGGGACATCACCCCTTTCCCCTCTCTGCAGCCAGGTCAGAAGGACACATTCAGCCCATTTGAAGTCTGGTCCACAATCACGAACACTCTTCCATCCCCTCCCACTAACACCAAGTGGTAAAGCATCTTCCCAGTTGCATATGGGGTCAGAGCACAGAAATCCTCCTAGGAAAGGAGTGTACAATAAAAACCAGTTTGGGGACACACATCACCCTCCTCCTGAAGCCAGAGCAGGAGACTGGACTCTGCCCTGGATGAATACCAGCATCTCTGCCCTTGAAAATAAAGGGTGTCTGTGTGTAATAAGAACATTAAATCATCTGCACTCCTCTTCTGTGCCAACACCTTCCTCTGAGACCCACAAGGGAAATGTTCCAGGGATGCAGAGCAACACAGCTCCCCGCAGCAGGCCACTCAGCTCCTTGGTGTCCAAAGGCAGCTCTTCACCCAGCCAGAGCCCACCATTAGGGTGAGGCACCACTTGGAAGAGGGCTGAGTGCTGGCTCCCAGGATCCAGCTGCATCCCAAAAACACCGCCTCAAAGATGAGCAGCCAGTGTCACAGAAACATCCAGTTCAAGAACACACATTGCAAGCAGTATACACCCAAATTCCAGCCCACTGTGACAGCTTTCTGTGTTCCCACATCATTCCTGTCCCTTTTGTCAGCACCAAAATGCAATTTAGTACTAGGAAGCAGTGGATGATCTTGCCTTCAGGCCTTCCTCTGACTGGGATTTAAGAAAGTTAGCACTGACATACTTATCAGTCCCAGTAAAAGAATAGCAAGTGAATGGGATCACTATCTCCAGCCATTCCCAAGAACATTAATTAATGCAGAGTTTAAGACTGAAAACAAACCCCATGTGATTGCCACTGCCAGGCTGGGAAGTCCTCTGCTCTCATCCTGTCCCTGGCAATGGCTCATGCCAGGAGGGAATTTCTGCAGTGATTCCCTTGGTAGCATGGGATGGTGTATTTTGTCCCCAGGAATGTTCTGCCCTACAGTAGCTACAGGTCAGTAGGAAGGTTACTGCCTTCCCAGCCCCAGCACTGTTTATTTTTTAATATTTTGTTTCCAATTCTAGATGGAGCTTTTCAGGCCAATCCCAAATCCTTCTTGGGAGTCGGAGCCAAACTCTGCCCTCAGCTGCAACTTCACTGACTTCAGTCACTTGGCCCTTTGCCCAATCATGTCCCAGGTCACCCTCAGCAGCAGCAGCAGCACAGCTCTCCACTGCTGCAGAGCCCAGCCCAGCCCAAGGCACTGACCTGGCAGCCCAGCCAAAGGGCATCCGGTACTGCCCCAGACGGCTGCACACCTGCTTGGCCACCTTATGGACCTTCTGGGCAGTCTGCAAGACACGAGAGAGGCAGGTCAGTGTGTGCCAGGACTTTGATACTGTGCTGGAACAGGAGTGAAGGGCGCTGCAGTCTCCAGGAAGGAGCATCTCTTCACCTGCTCCCCAGGCACCAGCGCAGCTGACAGACATCAGTCTGTCACTTCACACCACCCACAGCTGTTACTTTACAAAGCAACAGCAAACATTGTGGGCAGTCACGTTAAACCTCCTCAGGATTAAACTGTCAGGCTATTAGTGCTCTGTTTGCCAAAGGGTATTAGTTTATTTTCCAAAACTGACTGCAATTGGCTCATCCTGTACACAATTACAAAGTGTGCCAAGGGAATGCCATCATTACCAGGCATTCTATAACTGACTTTTCAGGAACTACTCTTGACTGGCTGCAGCAAGGCAGCACCAGCTCCACCTGGCATGCAGAGACTGATGCTGGTGGCAGCAGCAGGGCCTCTCCCTTGGATGTCAGGAAAAATTTCTTCACTCAAAGTGTTGTCAAGCATTGGAACAGGCTGCCCAGACAAGTGGTAGAGGTATTTAAAACACAGGTAGATGTGGTGCTTAAGGACATGGTTTAGTGGTGGGGTTGACAGTGCTGGGTAAATGGTTGGACTCAATGATCTTTTAGGGTTTTTCCAAGATAAAGGATTCTATTATTTTATGCAGACTTTTTCTACGTCCCACTTTTTCCTGCCAGCCCAGGCTTCGGCTTGCTGAAGTGTAATGGGGAAAGGTCTGGCCCCAAATACTTGGCTCTTTCTAAAAATCCTCTGCCTCCTTCCAGGGGAAGGAATCAAGTCTCCCAGGACAGCCCAACTGAAGATGGCCTGGGAACAGTGCAAATAGAATGGACAAAGACTGTATTTGCCAGAAGGAAACTGAAGAGCTGCAGAACAACCCGTGTTTCAGCCCACACTACTCCCTGCAGCAGCAGACAGCACTGCTCAGTTGATCCTCCCACAGCCCCACCCGGTACCTTCCCGGGGTCCGAGTTTTTCATGTAGGGCTCCACACAGTGGGCGATGCTGCCCTGCAGCACCTTCTCCACACGGGCCACCAGGAAGATCTCTGCGTGTGGGTTGGTCACAGAGAACACCCCCTGCAACAGAGAAGCAGCAACTGTCACACAGCAGGACCCCGATGTGCACCAGGGGGTTTGGCCCCGAGCATCCCATCCCACAACCCACACAGACCCTGCCCTGGGGATGGACCACAGGGCTCACCAGGCTTGAGCATGGCCCAAGTCTTGGAAAACTCCCTGCGGTGCTTTCCTGTCACTGCCAGTGAGCCCTGCGTGGCAACTTCGACACTGACTAAAGCTCAAGAGAAAAGCTGGCTTCTGGTTACCACACAGCGGATAACAACACACTTCAAAGTCACTGAAAAGCCTCAGCAGTGACACAGAATGAGGAGAAAGTGAGATATTCACCTGTTTTATGTAGCACAGGCAGGACTCAGGGACCCCGTGCACAAGGCTCTGGCCAGGACAGTGTCCCTGGGCGCCCTCTGCTCTGGGCACGGAGTTATCCAGCAGCATGTCCCGGACTGATGGAGGGTTCAAGTCCACGTGGAAGTCAGCTGAAATCTTGCAATTGTTTTTCAGGTCGAATAATGCCAAGCTTAGGAAAAAGGGCTCAACCTGGAAATTTTATTGAATATGTGGGTCATAAAAAATGCATGGCACAGGCTCAAGAGTATCAACATGCATTGCTTTCCCTGATAGGGAAAGTGGGAACCTTTTGTTTCTGTTTGTTCCTTTAGTTTGGTACGCCAGCATTTTAATGAACTGTGACAGATAATCCATGTTTATTTGCTTTATAAATATACAGATCCATTTTCTTCCTGCACCTTCTTTTGATCTAGACAGTTTGAACAAAGCTGTATGAAATATAAAGAATGAAATCCATACGTTTTTTACATAAGTGGTAAACTATGAAGTCAGGAAGAAAATATAAACTCAATTTATCAGAGCTGTTTGTCGTTTTGCAATCAGAAAAAAATCAGCTTAAGAGTGTTTATGATCACCTGCTAAAGATCACTATATTTATTTGCCAAAGTCCATTAGCTCTGGATGGCTCAACTGTGACACTCAAAATGCTCCTCAGATGCTATCCCAGGACGAAAGTTAGCTCTCCCAGCCAGGAGAGCTCACATACAAGGCTGACACTGCTGAGGAAATGCATGTGCAAAATATGCCAACTCCTTTGTAGCTACTGACCTTGACAGCACCAGGCAAGTGGCAGGCAATAATTCACGTATTTTTAATTCAAACGTCCTAGTAGGCGTGCATCCGTGGAAACAAAAATGCAGGCCTGAAGATAAAACTGTAGCATGCCCAAGACATTACAGCATGACTTGGAGGCATTACATCAATGCTGAAAATGTGCTGATTAGGTCTCACTCTGGACCTGATTAAGGATGGATAACAAGAATCTTTGCTATTAGCAATGCATCCATCTGCTGGGAGTTACTGAGCCTGGTGTTGTGTATCAGAGCTGTGAGCTGCCAATATGAAACCATCACAAAAAAGCCTTTGTGATTCTACCAGGCATCAGACAGGGCAGCATCAGTAGAGATGGGGCAGTGCTGGTGCCTCTGCCTCCCATACTGCTCTGCACCCCTGCAGAAAGGGCTGACTCCAGCCAGAGCAAGCGCAGAACGTGACAGCAGGGAATTGTTTTGGGAGGAAAGACTGGAGGAGACTGGTCTGTTCAGCCCAGCAGAGCAAAGGCTGAGGTGAGATGTAATAGCTGTCTACAAACATCAGAGGCTCAGAAAATACAAGAGTTTTTAGGCTAAGGCACAACTTTGGCACAATAACAAATGCATATAATAAAGTGGCTGTGAATAGAGTTAGGCTGGGAGTCAGAAGAAGGTTCCAGAATAGGGAAATCCCTTGACATTAGGGGAAATGAAATAAAACACAGCCGTGAGTGGTTTGGAGATGGAGCTTAATCATTTACCAACAGGACTTTCACAGAGATGCAGAATTTGGCAGACACATATTCCCCATTCCCTGCGCCCCAGAACCACAGGTTTCCCAGCAGTCCCAGTTCCTGGCAGGCTGAGGCATGTCAGCACAGACCCTGTCCCCAAACACGTTTTTGGAACACCAAAATACCAAGGCAAAACAAATCCTGCAATGACTCTGGGCCAGCAGATCTGTCCAGGTCCCACTGATGCTCATGGCAAAATGGGATTGTTTTACCCCTCCCAGATTAATTTGCCAAGGTATTTTCTTGCTGGTGAGAGGAAAGAAGACAAAGCAGGACATGCTGGAGTTCCCCTTACATTGGTGGGTCCTTCTTCCGCCCTGTCGCTCAGCTGAGCAAGGAGGTTGAGGGAGAAGTCCTGGCAGCAAACCACGAAGCGCCTGCTGCACTTTTCCTCAAAAGGCTTCACGTCTGGCTCAATCCCTGAGAAATCGAGTCTCTAGACAGTAAACAAACAAATCTGGTCTCATTAAAAAAGAAAACAACCCCCTGAATAATGTTAAGGGATCACATTATGGCCAATACTATCTTAATTTTTTTTAAGTGGCCCGAAAGGTACAAGACATTCACAAATGAGTGCCATTTGGTGATGTTACACAAAGGTATTCAAGACATGAATTCATGGGTACGTATCAATTTTTAGCAAGCTGTTTTGTAGAGCACAGCAAACTAAACCTCAGAATGAGTTCAGTTCCTTCCTGCTTTGTTGTAACCCTGGGGATCTTCCCAAACACCACTTAGAGCTTCAGGAAGAAAGCGGAACATAAGACAATGTTACAATCAGAAAAGTATCTTCCACCATGAAGGTATGACTAGGTTAGAGATGGCCCCTGTGCCTGAAATAGAGAGAAGGTACACCTGGGCTTGTGAGCAACACTTCAAAGTGGAAAGCATGTCCAGCTGCACAGCAGTAACTGGCATGGGTAGAAACAGCAAGGACTGTCTGCCTGGGGAATCCAAACAGACTCGGTTATCATCCCCTCCTCCCTAACCCAGAGCACCCACACCTGGTCTGTGCCTCCACATCCACCCTCCTCGAAGAGCAGGCACATGTGCAACCAAAAACCCTCAGCCTCTGACAAACCCATTGTGCCAGGCACTGGGGACAGAGCTACCAAACACCTCTAAATACCAGCAGGTATTTTTGTTTCCCTTATTTTCTTTTAATGAGGAAAGTACATTGCAGGTATACGTTCCTCCTCCTAGTTTGCTTAGCACCAGGCATACAAGTGTGCATGTACCAGCACTGACTGGAGCAAAGACTGAATGCCTGGTGTTACAGCAGATCCAACTGACCCACACCAGAATGAAGCGCTCTGGGTACAGAAAGAGGGCAGTGAATTCAGCCTAACCATTTGCTTAGGTAAAAGAAGTTATCTTAAGTGCTCCACACTGTGTAATATTTCCATTTTTATTATCTGACTAGAATATAGGAGGCTTCTCAGAGCTTCTCTTAAAAAAAAAAGAAACCAAAAAGCCTCCTGGATGCTTATCTTCCCTCTCTTAGAGACTCTAAAGAATTGCCAAGAGAAAAGCTCATTTTGTACAACTAAACCTTCTAAAGACTAATTACATTTCCTTGTTAAACCAGAATGTTCTATTTTACAGGTGTGAACATGCCAAAGCATGCCAGAAGGAGAACCAGAAACAATGACGTACCCTGGAACAGTTCTCTAAAACTCTGCTAGCAATTGCAGCTCGTTCCACTGAAGTCCCACAGCTGGATCCTGGCAGAGAATTCAAGTTCACAGCCAAGAAGAAAACAGGCCAATAGACAATGACCTCCTACTCCAGTGCATCCAACCAGCACAGGCTGGTTTTTTCAGTTTGTCTGTCCTTACATTTGAAAACTCCCTGAAGACTGAGGCTTTCCCTGTAAAGTCATGGTCATGGTCTTTTCCACCACTGCTCCCTGCACTAGATGTGCTGAGCCCATGCAGCATTGCAGGTATCCATGCAATACCACTTCTAATGCTTCTTCTTACAAGCATGAGAACTTCTCAGAGCCCCAGAGAAAATCTGGTTTGAAATCCAGCAACATAAAGATGCATCACATAAATGTCAGCAAAGCTGGAGAGAGGCCATGTGTGGGGCTGCTGCAACTCTTCCCTGTATTTGAGCTATCACCTGAGCACTGATTCTGCTCTCACTGACAGGAATATGGGCTGCCCTTCTGTTCTCCACTGGAAAACACGCTGCTTCTGCAGGCAAACCCTGTGGCCAAGCAAGGGAACAAGGGAGGCATGACACAGTGAACAAAACCTCACTGAGGCAAATGTGGGAATGTTTACCTGAACTTCTGGGTCGAAAGAAAAGATGTTCTGTCTTCCATCATTTCTGCTCAGTTTGTTTAGTTGATCTGTTTCTCTTCCATACTAAGACAAAGGAAGGCATTGATATTAGTGCCTGGCCACACAGAGGCCAAGACTCGATCTTGGGAAAGAACTGAATCAAATCAAAATAATTATTTTTCAGGTTGCCTTTGCGATACATGAGCTGATGCAAAGCCCTGACAGTACAGAGATGTGGCTATGCTGAAGGAAAAACGAGGCAGATGCTGCAACCACACTTGGAGGTAAGGAACATGCAGCCTCAAACCATGGGGCTCCATCTGTGGGATAACAGAGACCCCACCAGGATTTGGTGCCTGCTCAGCTCCGTCAGAGCTGGAGATACAGAAAGTAGAAAACCCCTCTTACAGATAAGCTGACAGAAGTATCTGTGGGTGGGGAGAGTGATCCTGCAAACACAGTACCTTCATCAGCTCTGGATGCATGCTTCTCTCCAGGCTCTCCAGGATGTTCTCTGACTTTCCCTGCGTGCTCGATTCATCATCTGCAAGGACACAAGAAACAGATGTTCAAAACAACTGCAGGAGCACTGCTCTGCCAGAAAGCATCCTGCAGTATTTGCTAACAATAGCACAGAAACAGTTTAGAGAGACTTTTCCATTCCTTGAGAGTAAGATTTTTCCATGCATTACCAGTATCAAAGTGTACTATTGCAGTCTGCTAGGTCTGTCCAAAGCAGAACTTCAGCACAGAACCAATTTTCTAGGCGCCTTGAAATTTTGCCATGGATTTCCCATCCAGAAGAAGGGTCACATTTCCCTCCACTTTTATTCCTCAGACTATCATCTGTGCTGTACGAAGCCCCTTTGCATGACATTGTGTGTCAGCCACAATTCCTGCTTTACATACAGTACAGTATACACTTCTCCAGGCACACTGCTTGCATCCTGCTGGAGAAGGAAGAAGGTGGGTGTTTGTTTACAAACTGACCTTGCACAGATTCCACAGCATCCCTCTTTTCTTGCACCAAACTCTCAGTATTGCTCTGAATGATCTTCCTCAGAGTTACCAGCCATTCCTCCATCTCCTGCTCAGTTTCAGCTGCAAGATAGTGGCTGTACTTGTCTATTGTCTTCAGCTCAAATGCATAGCGGCGCATCTTGGGACACTGAACAAACAAACAAAAGATTTATATTACATTTTCCTCAACAACCCAGCACAGTACCTGCCACGCAGCTCCTCTCTGGGAAAACATCCTGAGCTGAAATATCACAAAATACAAGGCAGGCACCCTCCCTGACACAGCAATCCTGCTGCAGTCACAGAGGGCTTCACGGCTTGAGCAAGGGCAGCTACTCTGAGCGAAGGAAAGCCAGACTGAAGCACAGACATTGCACCAAGGAGCAAGAACAATCTCCTTCTGATGTCATCAGACCTTTAATATTTACCCAGAGAAGCCAGGAACTGGATTTGTCTGACATGGTAAGTAATGCTGCATTCCAGGCCACTTAGAGGCATCTATCTCAAAAAAAGCAAGTGGTACAATGCAGCTTTTTGGAGCTGCACTGGCCTTTAAACAGCATTTTCCAACCAGAAGCCAAGGCAAATCTGATGCAACTTGGGAAGTACATCCCATACACATCACTGAGGTGTGTGCATTACTGCTTTTACTGTGCTCAGAAAGATAAATGGAAACTCATGGCTCTGACTCATCCATGCCGAAGCAAACCACTGGGGTAATTTAAGCCGCCCTGCACCACACTCAGTGCTTGAAGCTTCTGCAGAGACAGCAAGGGCAGAAGGCAAAGCAACAATCCACTGCTGCACTTCACTCTAGCACAACTAAGCAAATCCACGATTTAGACCTGTACAAATACCTGCTCCTAAAACCTTATAAGCCCTGAGCAGGTCCTAACTTCCAAAGGACTGCACGTTTGCAAGGACTTATCAAGATATAGCATAAGAAACGAGAAGCTGGTGCAAGCAGCAAATAGAGGAGGAAGGTGCCCCAGACAAAGTCATATCATTTACTTACCGGCCTATTGATCACTTTAGCTGACCAGCTTTGGGTTAGTTTGCAATTTCATGCCTTCAGACCTCAAAAGAGCAGGCCTCTCGAAAGAGCCAGCAGTCCATAAATCCATGTAGAGCCACACAGAAAGGACACCTACCTGAACCACATCATTGCAAGCATCCAAGAAAATGCAGCCCTTGGATTCTTTTGAAATTTTCTCATCTTTGTAGGAATTCAGAATATAGGAGCCATCTGTGAGCTGAGACAAGTAAAAATACCTCCTCTTGAATACCTGTAAAAATACAAATTCTTGCTCAGGCAAGTATTCACTCTGCTGTACATCACAAACCATGGCCATGGTTTCCATATCTGCCTTCCCTGCTACTGAGAAAATACTATAACACAAAACACTGCTGACCCTGGAGTGTTGCAGATTCACCCATTTGAATATGGTTTGCTTTTACAAAGAGAGATTTCCATCACCTTCTTTAATTTTAATGCCCTTGTTGTTGTTGTAAGTTTGCCCATCTAAAGCAAAGCCCCAGGGCTTCCAGCTCATCTCTCAGCTGGCTCCAGCTTCATTTATCTTTACAAAGTAATGCTGCATGGTAAATTCAGATCAGCACCTTACTTGAAGATCCATCTCACCCTAGAGCAGGTATTTCCAGAGCCTTTTTCATATAGACCTCAGTTAGAATTGCAAAGCAACTGTCTGGAAGACCTAGGAACAGACATGTGGAAATCCCAGCACGCAAATGCAAGCCAAGGGACAATGCAGTCCATTCAATTGCTTGGGTTTTTTGTGGCTTTGGGTTTGGGTTTTTTAATACAAACCTGTTTTCATGAACTGGCTTTGGCTTAGTGTTCAATTCTTACATCAAAAAACAATAACTTCGGGAGAAGTGTTCCTGTGTTTGTAATACTGATTTTCCTGAAGAAAAAAAAGCTCTCCAGTATCTCTGAACATCCTTCTTCATGCTTGTCGGCCAAAAGCCACTGGACTATAATTCAGGAGAACATTTTGGCAGCAATTGTGGCAGCACCATATGCTGTAAGGAGCAGGGTGTATTTCACAGTTGCTGGGTATCTGTGTGAGAAGAATCATGAAGGAAGCAAGGACAAGCAGCACTGCAAGTATTTCTACTGTTCTGTCTATCTGGAAGATCTATGAATAAACACAGCATTTTTCATCCCACATAGGAGATTACAAGTAATTTCCTGCTCCTATCATTACTGACACTGGCACATGTTCAGTAAACCCACTCACTTGCAGAGAACTGGGAGGGAGCATCGTGCCCTGAACCGTAACCCACGCCTTCTGAGAGGTAACCTCTGGCATCATTTGGACGACTAATTAGCCGTAGAGATGCTCCACGGGTTGTTGAACTTTAAGTTTTATAAGATTTAACTAAACCTTCAGTTCAACAGAGCATAAAGATACATGGAAAGCTAAGGATGTGAAGCATTAATCCAGCCTAAACACTGATTTAGCATTTCACTGAAGCAATCTCAGGAATTTTGGCAGTGGATGCTACAGAAACCCATGACAGATCTCTCTCTAGATATTACAGGGTTGATACTCCTTGTGGTTATGGGATTTCATGCTAAACAGTTTGCATTTGCTGAACTCTGTTCAAAAGTAAATGCATAATCAAACAGCAAACTATTCCTATGATCTTCCCCCCGTGCAAGCACTGCTGTCAGAAATCATTGTCAGAAGATGATAATCATTTGAAATTAATACTGTAAACCTGGGAGCAGAGGGAACATCCCCTCTGCTCAGGCTACAGGTGCTGCTGGTGAGCACTGAGATTGCAGATGATGGCGAGCGAACTGGGGAAGTGCATTTGGGCAGACAAGGACAAAAGGACAATCCTGATGCCATGGTTGCACTGCAGGCCACCAACACGCTGCAAACCAGACAGGGAGAGTTGAGCCAAACCAGGGAAGTTCTCCACAAAGGAAAGGTTGTTCTGAAATAAAGACTGGCAGTGTAGCCTAATGAGAGTTTGCTTGTGGTTCAGCTCTGCACCCGCCTAGCAACAGTGTGAGACACCAACAGCTCAGCAAAGAACCAGCACTCACAAGATGGGACACATCACAGCAGCCTCTCCAAGTGGCGATAAGGCTGAAGATGGTCAAAGTCCTCAGCTTTCTCACCTGTGCCTTAGACATGTTTTGTAAGACACAGCTCAGAGAACAGCTACAGATTCGCAGTACTTTGATCTCAGAGTTTCACTGGAGACTCTGGATCTTATCAATTGAACTGAAGCCAGTGTAGTTCAGATAACGTCTCTGAAAGGCAGGTCTGAGGTGCAGGGCACTGAGACCAATACCACCAGAGGCTCAGACTAGAACAGACCCAGCTGATTACTTTGAGCATGTATGATACCTCCTCCAGAAGTTTCAGGAAAAATAGGTGCTTTAACCATGACTGGAAAAGCAGAGGATCAGAAAATCCTGTTCTGTCCACCACCTTCAAGCCCATTTTAAAACTCAAATTAAAATTAACCCTAATAACAGTCCTGTTCCACTTCTCCTGAAAGCATAACTCATTGAATCAAGCCTTGGAACAATCAGGCTTTTTGAGTTTTTTAAATATATCCTTACAAAGCAGCCTTGCTGCAGCCATCCCTCAGCTGTACCATTGAGCATCACTCCCTAACAATCTCTCTATGCTGTAACAAGGCAGCTGCATGGTGGGACAGCAGACAGGCTCACTGCCAGAGCAAAAACCTGTTGTGGAACTATTAAAAATCTCTGCACAGTCTAAGCAATGTCACACCGGATTACGAAGTCAGAGAACAGGAGAACAGAGAACAAGGCAGCTGTTGCTTTTAGGTCACTAATGCTACATCTCTGCAGTGATATCACCCCTGCTTTAAAAGCAAAGGTTTATCATTTTAATTTAAAGCTGGCCTCTCTACATGTTTCCAACCAGCAAGGAAACTATCAATTCAGAAAGCTTTCTTTGCAGGGCAGGTGTTTCATTTATCCCAGTTGCCTTCCTCTCCTGGGCCTCAGCTGCTCATCCAGAAAACAATCTTGTTTTACTAGAACATGTTTCACCTTTTTGGTCAGCTTGCCTGTCATGGTCCAAAGTGCATCAGTCTTACATGCTGGGCGAGGGAGGGTCAAAAACTATTACCAGACTGGGTTTTCCAGTCCATCATGGGAAACAAGAGGGGCAGATGCCCATCCAAACCCAAACCCACCCGCTGTGCTCTTGGGAGCTTTGGAGATGTGGGCTGAACTTCACCTCACACCTTGTTCATGAGTAACTGGACCAAACTCACCTTCATGGTAACAGTGATGGTGCTGTTGACATTTGCTTTGTGCAGCCAGCCCTGCTTTATCACACCACCCTTCTGGGAGCACAGAGAAGAGGAATCCTGAAAGACAGCAAACAGTGAGAAAAAGAGGAGGTCAGGTAAACTGTCTCCCACAGGAAATTCCCCTTGGACAAAGGGATTTGTCCACCCTGGAAAGCAAAACCATTTTAACTACAGCAATATAGTGACATGTAGAACGTACATGTAACAGATACAGCTACGCATACAGTGCTATCACAAAAAAAAAATCAGGGATATCCCTTTCCAATAAAGAGGCAAAACAGGCTAGACTGGGTCACCTTTAAAGAAAGAAAGATTACATCTATTCTGATAGGGCTGCACAGTGATTTTGCAATGAGGCAATGGCTGTTGATTCTTATGCAGTATTTCAAAACCTGGGGAAGATGGAAATTTTCAAGATGGTCTGTTTAGGAAGTTGCAAAATGCAGAACTCCAAACTTATTCTGTCATTTCCTTTCGTCATTCTCACATTTTAAATTTCAGCAAAAACCACCAAACTCAGTAACTGAAACGTAACTGGCTGATTTCACATTTATCAAACCACAAAGTTTCAAGTGACCCAACCAGGCTGCTCTTGGCACACCAGACAGGGTTTCCATCTGCTCCTGTCCCATGGTCCCAGAAAGAGAGAATGGCTCTCCATTCATACCTAACCATGACCTCCACTGGGGAGGAAAATGAGAGCCCAGAGTGATGAAAAAACCTCACCCTGAGGCTTCCAGTGACTCAGCAGCAGAGGCAGCCCCAGCCTGCCTCCGTTGAGCCATGAAAGGGTTGGTTTATTCAGCCTGCTGCATCCGAAGGGACAGGTTTTCACTCTTTTCATGTCAAACTTCCAGAGTAAATTTTCTGGTATTTTATTTCCCTGGGTAAAACAACCCATGATTTCTCCTTTATAATGGTTCACCTTTTTTCATCAAGAGATTTCTTTTACTTGAATTTCCATTACACAATTCTAATGCAAATGCTCTGTCAGGAAACTGTAACAGAACCCTTTAGATATGGCTATGCCAAAAGATATAAACGTCAAAACATCTATGAAAGCACTTGGAATACTCTTCCACAACAAACCTCAGTAACTTCTCTTGTGTGAGTATTTGAGATGCTGGCCAGAAGAAGAAAGGTCTCCAAATTCTGATAACATATTTTTGTCCTTTTGCTTTTTTGGAAGCATGCTTCCGTGCACAGCAATGTCTCCAGCCCAGAGCAGATATTTTCAAAGAGGCAACACCTCAAGTTACTGATGTAATGCAAACCAACAATGTGGTCAAAAAAAGATTAAGGCCAAACTTGACAAAACATTTCCATTTATAAAGAAGCCAATGCAGTCCAGACCTGAGGTGTGCTGGGACATACCCCGATAATTTCAGAAATGTGCACGAAACAGCCCCTCCAAATCTTAAGCTCTGAAACAAAGTTCCCTTTGCCTCTGTAAGTTCCTCAGCAGCAACATCTTGGTGACATGGGAATTTTAAACAGCTGTGCTAAACCCTTCCCTCCGTAAACAAAAACTTCCTAACATCACGTGCATGGATTAATCTCCACATGGTACTTGAAACAGAAGAACGCTGCCCATCCCTTCTGTAGCACGCATGTGCAGGAAACATGGCATCTGCACCATCCAAAATAACCACCAGGTCTGAGATGGCCCGACTGGCAGAGCCCCCAGCCCACCCCCACAGAGGAACTCCAGGGCTGCAAATCTTCCCTACAACCAGCTGAGCACAAAGATGCCAACTTCCAGAGGCAGCAAATGCCTCCCAGCACTGGCACAGTATGCACAGAGCAGGACTGACACACTGGCAACAATTTGGGTTGAAGTGACTGATGAAAAATTGCAGGTTATGTGGTAAACCACAAAACTTTCTAAGAGGAGGACCCCAGAATCAGTGTAGTTGAAAAACAGATTGCCCGGTTTTAGTTCTGGATATTAAGAATTTTCCTTAGTCACTACTTGGCTTCCTTTTTTTTCCTCTTCCTAGGATGCTCTGTTTCAAGGGAAAAAACCATGAGAAATATGACTGATCTTCCAGATAACTTAGGAGACCCTTGGTTCCAAGAGATTATCTTGTTATACTTTGAAATAAATCACTGCCTCAATTTTGATCCCATTTTCACAGCAGAAAGCATCTCACCAGAAAACCCTTCCTAGGAACTGAATTCTGTCTTTGCTTTGTGAAATTTGCTTTTTAACAGGAATACATTAAAAAAAAACAAAAAACCAACCTTCTCCTTACCTCATCCTTTTCAAAGTCTTCATCAATTTCAAACACATGGCTTGGAATCTTGTCTGGCCTAAAGGATTTGCTGAAATCACAACACATTTTCATGTTTAATGACTGGAACACGACGGTTGTCTGAGCCAGCACCTAATGCTGGATCCAGAAGAAACAGCCAAAACTGCAGGCTACAGAGCACAGAAAATACACTGCAAGAGACCTGCAGCTCCTTATAGCTGGGGAAAGCTAAGTTCTGAGTGCATTTCGTGGAAATTAAGCACAAGCAATCTGTAATTAGCCTTCTCTTGTCAGCTGTTGGATTCTGCAGTTTTTGCTGATTTGCATTTATGGAACAAAGAGAGCACCTCAGTTTATCTTCCATCTTTACAAAAAAAAGAAGCAAGATCAGACTACAAGATTATTCACAAATTTTAACATTATTTGATCAACAGTATTACTCCATTGCTGCTTCACATCCCCTTGAGACCCTCAGCACAGACCCACTTCATCCAATTAAGAAGAAAAAGCATTTAACAAGCTTCCAGCACACAAGCAGCCTGGACAGGGGTCCAGATATGCCCAGAGTGTGGGCAGTGAGAGCAGAGCAGGCGCCACCACAGAGAAAATAACAACCCAGCAGAAATCCCAGATGTATGTGCCTGTCTGAAAACCCCAATTAGCTTTGGAGCTGGAAGCACTGGCACAGACAAGAGTTTCCAAGCACGTAACTCCCCAGCACTGCCAGCACTTGCAGCAATATCACATCAAGCTCTCTGTACCAGGGGCACAAGGAGAATCTGCTTGGCACGGGAACACCGTGTGTGGCACACAGGCAACGTCAGCCCAGCGGGACAGTGATGCTCCTGGGTCAGGATGTGCAGGCACTGCCAACACTGCTTATCCTGCCGTGGCTCTGGGCTGCAGTCTGCCCTCATCCCCAGTGGAGGGACTGTGCACACACTGGTGGATGGGATGTGAACCACTGACCCATACAGGATTGTGGGCATCTCCCTGACAGAGCTGAGGGGCAATGACAACACAAACCTCTGTCTCTAACCCTCAGAGTGACACACCTCTGGATGAGAGGCTGCTTGTGGGACAGGCATCAGGGAAAGGGCAGACTGCTCCTGGTAAGCCCCGTGACCACACATTAGCATTCCAAGGGAGCACAACACTTACCATGGCAACATCCGAAAGTCTCCCGAGTATTCCTCATATTTGTAGTTTACCACGTACCAGTCAGAGCTGTAGGTTTTAATGCACTGAAAGGAAAACAATACAGCTCTTAGAAAGCTACAGAAAGCAAAACAAAGCCCAGCACCAGTCTGAAAAGTTACACACTGCAGGGTGAGGTAAGCACAAGTGGAGAGGGCGTGGGCAAGGCTGCTTCGCTTGTTTCAATGAAGAATTTCATAAGGAACCTTTTCAGCACAGAGACAAAAATCACACAGCATCTGGCCTGCCACACAGCTACAGATTTTATATTTACATCACTCCAAGGCTCTGAAAAAAGGAGTAGTGATTTGGGAGGAGACTGCTTTCTGAAAAGCACCAGTTTTCTGTCCTTGGAAACACAGCGTGTCTAACTTGACATCGACCATCACTTTTTGTTCCACTGCACTTGGAGGGAATGGTAGTGAGGAGCAGCACTTCACAACAAACCCAAAGCGCTCCAGATGCTCCAAGGAGGTTGTGGATCCCCTCCTTATCAGGCAGGTGATGCAAAGCCACACACCTTGGCTGTGTACAAAACCCACTGCAAAGACATTCTGCACATGAGATACCTGTGAGAACTCTCCTGTGCAGCAGGTCTGGCAGTGCTTCCCACAAAGGAAAAGCCAAGTGATCCGCAACCCTGTGGAAGCTGAGCATCTTGCCCAAGGGATATAAAGTGCAGAAGGCAGTTGTCACACGGACTTTGCCCTTACCTCTTTGACAAAGAGACTCTGAGCTTTCTTTAGAGCATCTTCTGGCACTGTTGACTGGACAGTCCTTCTCTGTCGGCCAATGACTGAGATCTGCAGGAAAAAGAACACTTTTTCAGCACAAATTCCATCTTCAGGGCTTGATATTCACTTTAAATAAATGTGGTGGGCCTAAAACACCAGTGGGTCATTCTGGTTTTATGTCAGTAATGCAGCCAAAATTAACATGTGGTTAATGGTGGAAATTTTCCAAGGTAAGCAGGATGGGAGACAAGTGAGCCTCAAACATGGGAAACAGCCAGAGAAAACTCACAGACACATCTTCGATCGGAAATATCAGGAGGTCCCGGAGGGGATCACTGTAGATCTGAACTCTGCGTTGAAGGATCACATTCTCATAGTCCAAGGGTTCCACCACTTTAGTCTTCTCCTGCAGGAAAAACAGATTATGAAAAAAATTACATATATGTAACATCTAAAATAACCAGTAACTAACCTCTGGTGCTTAATTTCAAACTGTGTGACCACTGTACTGCCCATTATTCAGCACTCTGATACTCCTGTGCTGCGGGTAACCACTGATGGGCATGTTTTGCAGAGAGGGAAATGAGGGGTTAAGCTTTAAGTAAAAAACTACAGGAAGAAACAAAGCACTGTGCTGCTCTGTCTCAGCTCAGAGCTGGTTTTGCTTGAGGAACAGAGGAGAGCTATGCTCTCCCTAGGAGTGATGGGAGCAGGGCTGCTGCGACTGCCAAAGCAAGAATCTCAGCCCACGGAAGGAAGAACGGCATCTCTCTGGAAAGACAGGAAAGCCCTCTCCGTAAATTGCACCCCAGACACAGCCAAAGGCTAGAGCCTAGTTTTATTCTCACTTACATTTCAGGGAAGCAAGAAGAACTTCTCCAAAAATCCCTGGAGTCACAAGCAAAAACTATTAGGAGAGCTTCATTACATTCCCTATTGCACCAATTTTGTCTGTGTAACAAGTCCACAAAACAGAACTAAGCAAAATGAGAAAAACACAACTTCTGAAGCAGGCAAATGCCATCTCAGCTGCCCAACCTGACTTCAGATTTCATGAGCAGGAGTCAGACTCTCAGCACTGCATTGTGAAAATCAAACTTCACACCAAAAGCCAACCAATGACTCTGTATAAGAGTGGTCACATTAAAACAGGAACCAAATTCTAACACATCAGCTTTGCCTTGTTTTGAACCTTGACCAAAATCCTGATGCTTGGCCCTGCCACAGACAGTGTTTATGAAACCCCTCCAGCAGCACGTGATGCCCTGTGCCTCTGGACACAACATCCTTGCACAACAACATGCTTGGGCTCTCCACTGTTGGAAGAGAAACACCAGGTGCTTACCCATGGGCAGCAAATGTTACCTTCCAGTCAAATGGCTTTTCTGGGATGAACTGCTCACAGTGACTGGAGTTAAAGACGAGACCAACACAGGGCCTCTTGCTGAATACAGCACAGCACAACCTGCAGCCTAAAAAGACTGAGTCCCAAATGAGGACTGAAAGCTCAGCATTGTATAACACCACTGGATAAACAGCCACACCACCAAGATTTCAAACAACTCAATGTTTTCTGTGACATGCGAGCTAAGCAAAGAAGTCAACATTGCTCTTCCATAATCAATCCTAGCCAAAGGTCCTGTGCATGTTCTGTGCCTTTGGCTCCTAAGGATCTGGGATGCACTAACGAAACACCTCCTGCCTCAGACAGTTTCGCATTTAAAATTCCTCCTCTCCATGCTGCAGAAATCCAGCATTAATTAGCTCAGTTACCCAAAAAAGTTCCCTTCTTAATCACTTTTTGAAAACTTCGCTTCACTTCTTGCACAGTACTGAAAGGAACCTCACACTCCTCAGATTACCAGTGAGAAAGACAAAGGTCAGTCAGCAGAGAGCCCAGGCTGGATGACAGAGCATCCCAGGGCTGCTGCCTGCTCCCTCAGCCATGGGGAATTTGGGAATGAGGAGACAAATGTTGCCAGTCCCACTGCACACAGAGAACTTCTTGCTTCTACATCCAAGACCTGAGCTGTACAAGGATTTAACAAGAAAAGAAAGAGTCCATCTGAAAAACAGGAATCTGAAAAACCCAACAGGTAGACAAAGAAAAGGAAATCATTCACTCTCAGTCAGCCTCATGCTCATTAAATGCTTAATTGAATTCAGTTAATCATCTGAAACACCAGTCTTATTTCACAATAGCACGGTGCACTTCCGAAAGTCTGCCAAGCTTTGCAAATTAAGGTGAATTAACAGGACATCCATTCGCAGGTCTGGGGCCCCAAAGCTTGTCCTCCCCACAACACCAGGCAGGGCCCCACAGAGTCCGCACACAGCTCTCTGCCAACCTCTCTGATTTACTGCAGCAATCCTGGCAAAACTCAGCGGCGTTGATGGGTTAAAGCAGTGCCATAATCCCAAGAACTTGCAGCAGCCCCCCTCTCACCTCACCCTGCAGCAGCTGTAGCAGTAAATTAGAGTCCCTCTATAAGCCTTTCACATCTCTTTGAGAACGCAAGCCTTCCAATCACACAGTATTTTTAGTTCTTTTTTATTTTGCAACATGGTCCTGAAACTAGGACTCTGTTTCTAAAGGTGTCCTTTTTAAAAGTTGGGGCTTTGATGACATTTCTTTTCTAGATCTGATACCTCTGATGACCAGCAAGACAAAGTCCTGGCAGTCATCCTCACAGGATGCAATGACAGCTAAAGGGTAAGAGCTGAAAAGGATCCCAGATCCTCATATGAGATGTTTGAAAACTCATAGAGCACTGTCTACAACAAATATGAAAAAAAATCCTTAAAACTCACTGCAGCCCCTCTAGTCTAGTGGATGTAATGATATTGGAAAAAATATGTGGTACAGGCTGTGATCTATATCTGACAAACCAGTGCCAGGCCCTGTGACACGCATCTGATGGTCCAGGGATGGAGGGTTGTGCACGGTCACTGAGAAGGGCTCTGCAGCACCCAGACTGCATTTCTCCTCTGGAGCTGTTAGAAACACAGTCCCTAGGGCTCCCCTTGCCCAAGGTGTGCAAATTCCCTGCCTCAGCACACAGCAGCCCTCCATTCCCTGCAGCTCAGTGTTACACTGACCATGCTCACACTCAGCACATCACCCAGGCTGCCACAGGACACGACAGGAACCACAGACATGTCTCTAAACCAAAGCCAAAAGATGTAGGTCAACCTGTTTGTTATCAAAGCAGCTGCTCATGGAAGGATGTGGCCTGGCTCCTGCCTGCCATGGAGGAAACAAACTCCTCCATCCACCCTGAGCTGTGCAGGCTGCCCAGCGGGGCCAGGTATGTTCATGTCCCTGCAAACAGACCTGTGGAGTAGGGAGGGAGCCATCCCAAACATTTGTTACCCTTCAGCTCAGCAAGAAGATAAAGCTTTAAATGCTGAAAATGGGATTTCAAAGTCTTAGTCTTCCTGAAGGTGGAAGTGCACACCCCACACCACCTCGGGCTCAGATCACACTGCCCAGCGCAGTCACAACAGCAGATGGTACCCACCAAAGTCATTATGAAAGCAGAGGAAAAACTATTACACTAAAGTAATTAGAGTCTTAGAAACCACAAATTCCTCCACAGGGGAAGCCAATACCCAAGTACAAAGAAATGCTGCCAGTCCAGCAACAAAATCAATCCATTTCTGCAGGAAAAACATGCAGTGCTGCCAAAGATATCCTGCTCTGTGGCACACACACAGCAGCTCTTCACTCAGGGCAGGCAGACACTGCACTGTGATGCCCCTGGGCTCCTCCGAGCTTCTGAGAACACAGCAGGGGCCAGCTGGGGTGAGCTGCCCTCTCCTGTGGGTCCTGGGGATGCAGTACCAGAGCACACCCAGCAGCAGCATCCAGCCCAAACCACTGCAGCCCACTGTGCTGGGATAAAAGACAAGGGAAGTACCTCAGAGAAAAACAAACATGATTTTAAATAAAGATAACACGAGAGCAGTGCACCCTCCCAGACAAGCTCACTCACCCATCTTTAAAAAACCACAGGCTCAAGCCCCACACACCAGCCTGCTCCTGAAAACACACATTGCTCTCTCTGTCCTCTGCTTCTGCCCCGAGACTGCTGCTCCCCCCAGCACGGGGCCATGCAGAGGGTTGTCTGCTGTGCTGTACCCCCCATCCACGCTGGGTCACAAGGCTCCACTTGGACAACAGCACAGGCAGAACAACAGCCTGTCTATTGGACTACTGACTCCCCACCACAAGTGAGTTGGCTGGCATTTTAACAGGAAATTCAGAGAAATTTCTGCAACAGAAACATGCCCACAAACACCAACACAAGGCTCTGCCTTTCGCCAAGCACAAAGAGCCCGGCACGAGGGAGAACTCAAGTAAGGTCCTTGTCCTCAGTGCCCTGCTTGTCCCACTGCCCTCTGTCAGCCTGAGCCCAAACCCTCCCCAAGACAGAAACCACCAGAGAGAGAAAGCAAAGGAAAGGTTTAGCAAGGGAATTACCCATTAACAAAGAGGGCGATACTTAAGTCAGATTAAATTGTCACCTTTCTGCATCTATTTTGCAAAGCGTATAAAATTCCTTTTATTTGTTTAATAAACAAAGGCTCACAATGACAGCTTGTTCATGTGGAGAAGTATAGGAAAGAACATTTCTATTTTAAACTTTTAGTGCCTGAAAAACAGTAGCCACCTGTCTTACAGCGTTCTGCATTTGAATACCATAAAAACACACCACTTTTTTGTTATATATGATTAACACTTTTCTGAGATCCTTTTCTCCCAGAATTACAACACATAAAGCCCAAATGATGTAAACGTACAGAACGAAAAATGTTTCATCTGGGGATTTTTTTAAAGCAGCGGCCAAAGAAAAACTGTGAGAAAGCTTTTGTATTTTCAGTTCTGTCCGTTCAGCCCTCATTTAAAACAAAATCCAGAGAAGAAAATGACAAACCAGGCTGGTTTGTAACCAATTTTCTGGTCCCTTTGCAGTGACACAAGTCTTCAGCAGCTGCCAGCACACAGCGGAAGCCAAGCCCAGCACTGGAGCTGCACCACACTTGACTTTCACTTCTCGTGGCTCCAACGGCCACCAAACACAGACACACACAAACACACACACCCTGCCCTGCAACGCTTCCTCCGGGGTCTTCCACTGAAAAACCTGCAGCTTCAGCAGCCCCCAGCACATGGTTTTTTCTCACATCCTCAGAAATGAAGCCCTACCTAGTGTGTGCATTTCAAAGCAGCAAGAGATACAAACGAGATAAATTTTAAAAGTGCTGGTTCTTTAGAGCAGCTGAAAAGAGAAGGAGGAAGAGGACAGATCACATGTGCGAATATAACTGTATTATCTCAGAGTGTACAACTGTTCCCCAAAATTTAACGACCATTTTACAGCCTATTTGCTGCCTCATCTGTTGCAACCCTGTAGTGCACTTACGTGGAAAGCCAAGCAAAGCCCAAATTTTAAAATAAATATCAAAGGACCAAGTCGGTGAAATACATAGAAAATGAGAGGAAAAGTCAATTTGGAGAATTAAAAGCTAAAAGAGGGGAAAATGGAGGCGTACAACTATCCTTTGGACACACCTGTCACAGCTAAAATCACATCACTTCTGAGACTGGCAACACTCCAGGGCAGAGGGACCACTCCCCAGTGCAATGCACAATCTGGAAATGTGAGGATACCTCACAAACAGCAGAGAGAAGTCCCCATTTTTTTATTTTGCTCATGAAGCCTGACTGCACATGAGAATTTAAATGACGCCTGGGAACTGAGCAAACCCACTTGGCAAACCATATGGGCATATGGAATCGAGCAATTTCTATCCACAGAAAACCTTTTCCACAGCCAGGGATTCAAAGATCAGGTCAAGGCAAACTCAAATTGTGTGGTCTTTAAGAGTCTTTTTTTTTAGTACCACATTTGTGACTCCTCACTTTTTCCACCCCCAGTTCCTGCACTGCCATCTGATCCCATTTACACACTCTCACTCAAGCTTGCAGAAAGGCTACAGAGCTCGATTTACAAAAGCTCAGATTCACAGACAAGTCATCATTCCAGACTGCTGGGCAAAAGAAAGAATAATGACAAACCATAAACTCTGGGCTTGGCCATCCAAGCCTTATGGAACTGCCATAAACCTCTGCAAAGCCAGAATAAAGTCTGTGCCCCAACGACTTTGCATTCAAAAATCCAGGAGAAAGGGAAGAGGTGGGAACAGAGATCAGGTGAGGAAGGGCAAGCAGGGAGACAGTGTGAGTCAGCACATATGGCAGCAGTCACAACACAATGCAGCCTTGCTGATGCCAAGAGGTTTGTGGGCTTCTCAGCAAAGCCACTTTTTGGGAAGAAATCAGCAGGGAGGCAATGAGGCAGCTCTCAGCAGGTGATGGGGAGCTTGTGTCCACGATCCTGCTGCAAACCCAGCACTCAGCTGGATGTAGCAGATGTACGACGGTAAAACCTCAAGGATGAAAAACAGTTGATAAAGCTGGGTATGAGCAGGCCAAAACTATTTTTACACTGGCCAGAAAAAGTTTAAAAACACAAGAAAAATGTCCAGACAGGAATCCTGGCTCTGCTGAAGACACCAAAACACCGAGACACCACGGCCACCAAGACACCACGGCTGCACCTGGGACAGGTAAGAGGGATGGACCGTAAGGTGGGCATGCAAACACACAGAGCATCTGTGAAACGGCAAGGGAGGAAAACCTCACCAGACAGAGGAGGAGCAGGGGAAGCATGGAGAGGGAAGGGTCTCAGGAGCTGGCCCAAGATGGTGCAGGGGAGGGTATGAGGAGTTATGTGCCAGTGTGTGCCACGCTCCATCTCTAAATGCAGTGCCAGCAGCATAAGGCTGCTGTGCCCCGCTCTGCCCCTGCTCTGCGTGCCATGCAGACGGCTGCACCCTACAGGAGCTCTCGGAGAAATAAAAAGCTGTGTGGTAGGGAAGGGGCGGATGAGTGCAGTCCTGGCACCCTGCAAGAAAACACTTGCAGTGGAAATGACTCACTCTTTCCATCCGAAAGCTCGGAGCAAAACCCAGTCCCCTCTCCTGTGCTTCCCTCCACCCCGCCCAAGTTCTGTGCAAAAGCATTCAACCGACCCACACCTCTCCCCTCCTGCATCAATGGCCCTGGGTGGCACCAGAACCTGGGTTTGGGTATTTTGTAAGGTGGATGTCTCCTTTTTCAATGTAATGCCCACTTTCCAGTGAAAAAGCAAGTGTCTGCATTCACAGTGCTGTCCCTGAGAGCGACACAGTGTTGGTGCGAGACACCAGCTTGAAGAAGGCTTGAAGAAACAGTCAAAAAGTTGATGTCAGTGTAGACAAGCAAACATTTACCTGTCATTATTAGGCCTGTCAAATAAAATGAATTCAGGCCTTGAAGTGTCTTCAAATTGGTTTAGAAATTACAGGAAGCCAGGATAATCAGCATATCACTCTTCATTTTCCCTCCACTTACTCAGAAGTTGGACTCCCCAGTTCACAGCCTTTAGCAGAGCCCATTCTGAAGCAGAGTTCTGCAGCCACGAGGGGCAGGAACACTGTTTTTTTCCTGAAAGCTTGAGATTCTTGCATAATCACTTGAGCAAACAGCCCTCAGAAAACAGCTGCATTGCAATGAAGCAGCGAGAGTTCACAGCCCAAGTACGAGTGGCCCAGCCCAGAAGGCAATGCTGCCACTCCAGCCCACCTGCACTTCACCTTCACACATCACCTCTGAAAACGATGCCTTGAACAAGTGCAGAGTCAGCAGGAAAAGCACTGGCAAGTGGTAGCTGGGGGCACGATCCATGTCTGGCATGAACACACACTTGAGGTGATCCAGCACTGGTCCTGCACAGGGCAGTGCATTAGGACAAGCATCTGAGATTGCTTTCAGTATCCTTGTCCCCTGTGCCTGACCTTCCTCAGGATCACCAAGTGCTTCTGTGTGACACTGACAGCTCAGTACACACTGCCATGGAGTCTCCAGTCCCCAGCCACAGCACCTGAAGTCCTGTGAGTCCCTGCCTGCACAGGTACATCCTGGGCCAAATCCAGCCCTTCTCCTCGAGGAGAAGAGGGAGGGATCAGGGTAGCTCTGCGTCAGCCAAACTGCACCTGCATCCAGCTGAGCATCTGCTGCAGAGCATGAGAGATGTGCAAACACGTTACAGCTTTGATTTTCTCCTCCAAAACTAATATAGCTAATAGAAATTGGCAAAAGGGTACTGGTTTCTACGGGACAGCTGAATTTCTACCAGATAGGACTTCTCAAAACATTCTGTAAGCACGGGCATTTTTCCATGCTAAAAAAGGAAAGTAGTAATTACAACGACAATAATACATGTTATTTATTTAGGTTCTTAACTGGGACATCCCAAAGTGCTTTTCAGATGTCACTTGTATTTCATCATTTATTTATGTAGTATCAGTTTTATATTTAGCATCCAAATCCAGAATAGCCAGAACATCTTAAAGCAATTAATGGCGCATAAGCAGAACCCCTCCCTTTCCTGTCTGTCTTAAACTCTTGTTTTTCACTTAGGAAACCGCTCGCACGCAGGGCCGAGCCAACAGCGCAGCCGCTGCCCCAGGCGAGCAGGGGAACACTCCCCACCCCACTGGGGCATGGACAGAGCCAGGATGAGGGCAAGAGACTTGTCCTAAGCCCATGGAGCAGCACTGGGGAAAAACAGAGCAGGAAGTCCCAGGGCAGTTTTGAGCTGCCTCAGCAATACAGCAAACACCCCAGCAGTTCAGCCAAACCCCAGCCGTCAGTGGTGGTTTCAGCAGCTCAGGAAGTTGTCTCAGATTCATCTGTGCTCCATTTTTGGGCTGCAGGCATTGGATGCAGGTGCAAAGAGCTGCAGGACTGTAAAGTTAAACTCTGTTCTGCCAGCAAATGCAGGAGAGGCTGTGGATGGGCTCTGCAAGGCATGGACTCTTCGAGGCTTCAACCCACCCAGAGACAAAATGCTGCTGTGAACAGAAGCACCTCAAAGTCTCCCCAAATAAAGACATCTGTACAAGTTCCAGCATCACGCAACTGGACAAGGGAGGGTTTAGGGCTCCCCAGGCACAGAGGGAAAGGCAGAACTGTACAGAAAACCCGTCTGAGTCCAGTGCAACTCTCCTGGAACCCCAAAGTGCCATGGAAAGCAGTTCTCTGCTGGAAGCTGGGTTTGCCTCCCCGAACACCAGCTTTATGGGCATTCAGCCCACCCCAGCCACTACCATCATCTCCCTCCAAGAGATGGAGACTCCCTTTTCCTCCCCTGACCATGACTTTTCTACCTGCCCCTGTCCAACTGCAGCTCCTGCCAAGCCTCTCATGTCCCTGTGTCCCCCCATCCCTTTCTGGCTGGCACAGCAGCTCCCTTGAGTCCCTGCTCCAGCTAACCCCATGCCCCCAAAGGCCGAACTACAGAGCCTGTGCTTGGCAGGCTGACAGAGCCCTGGCAGACATGGAGCCAGCTGCCATTCTGAGCCATGGCTTCCTCCACACCACCGGGAGACGTGCCCTGCTCCACACACAGATGCTGCAGTCCAGCCCACATCCCAGGCTCCTGACCACTGCCCAAATACAGTTTTATGTATGGCTGTTATGGCTCTCCAGAGCAATGTACAGCACTCTGACAACACCAGGTACTACTACTGCACAGGGGAGATGTCATTGTCCTGGTTTCTCCCATGTGGTGTCCTTGCTCAGGGGACAGAGAGGCCAGGCTGCAGTGGGGATGTCACCCAGCATGGAGCCAGGGACAGCAGGAGGCAGTGGGGAACGTGTGGGCCAAAGCAGGCAGAGTCTCCTTCCAGACACAACCACTCCCCAGGAACAGTCCTGTGACAGGAGATATTAATAGGGGAGAGAAGAAACTGCTTTTCAGTGAGAGAGAGGAGTGAGAAAGGGGTCAGGAACAAGCAGCCCTGACCCCATTAGAGAAGCAGCAGGAAGCAGGGAAAAACTGTAAAGATAAGTCAGGGCTGTGTTGAAGGAAAGAGGAGCCAGCAAAGGAGAGCTTTGATTTGTACTTTTAAGGGAATGAAGGAGATGGAAAGAATTGGTGGCAGGGAAACATATTCCAGCATTTTTAAGATGACAGCAATGGCCACAAAGGTATAAGAAACTACTCTTTTCTTCCTTGCACAAAGCAGGAGTGAGGAGGCCAATTAAACAGGGATGCTGAAGCACACATGTACCCCATGTCTGGCTGCTGTTCAGCTGCTGTGTGTGATGGTGATTTGCATTCTCAGGCCACAGAAATGTCAAAAGCTTTGTGCAATTTTGCACCATTAGAGATAATAAATCAGCATGCAGCGGGCTAAGTGAAATGATGGAAAAGCCACCCATCTGCATATAGAAAATGATGCTACACTATACACTGCAGCAGGTAGTCCTGGTTCAAATGCTCCTGGTGGTGGGGGAAATACCTGCAAATATCTCCAGATACAAGAACAGGCTGAAGCAAAGCCCAGGAGCCATCCCCTCGCTGGATTCTGAGTGCACCAAATCCCAGCCGCAGTGCTGGCATTGGCTGCAGGCACCACCACCAACCATCTGTTTCCAGGCATTTCACTGCACTGACAGTGGCGGGTTGGGGCAGATGCTGTCAATGCAGGGACACCTGCATTTTCATGACATTGCCTTGGCACAGAACAAACCACTCTCAACCTTGCCCAGTGAGTGCTAAAACCCCAGCTAGCAAAATGTGGTAAGAGATGTAAGGGCTGGATGCTTTGTTCTCTTCCTAGAGCTTTCCTATAACAGGCAGGAGGATGCAAACACTTAAGTGATGCCTTGGGAAAGATAAGATTTTACGCCCATCAAAAGCTTCTCACTGCCTCCAAAAACCTTGAGAACCAGACACATTGGCTGCAGCTCATCCTGTAACAGCCATACTTCAGCATACAGGCACTCATAGGAGAGCAAGGGATTGCTCTATCTCTTAAGGACTGGGTATCAGTAAGAGATATGCCAGAGATTTGTCCCCACATACCTGCAGAATGTCCTTGGAGCCTTGCTCCTCTCCATCAAGACGTGCCCTTCATCCACTCCACAACTGGTGTGTGCTCAGGCAGGAGCAAACCCAGCCACTTCCTTGGCACATGTTGCCCAGGGCTGTGCCATGGCACTCAGTCAGCACTGGGCTAAATCCAGCCCCTCGAGGCACACAAGCCCCAGTTCAGGAAAGCATGTGATTAATTTTAAGAATGTTTTTAAGTGTTTTCTTGAATAAGCCCCTGTAAACAACCTTCTCTCTGCAAACACTTCCACAGGAGTCACCAGGGCCAGCTGAGGTGACCAACTCTGGAGGCACCTAGCCACAGCAGGCAAATCCTGGTTCAACCAACAGCAAAACTCCCACCCCCTTACGCAGGGGCAGAATCTCCTCCCATGCCTCATATATGTCTGTTTTTCTATGTAAAATGTGCAAACACAGCATGTTGACTACCCCCAGGGGGAACATGCACATATTCTGTCTCTCTTGAGTGCCAAGATCACTACAAACGCTGCATACAAACAGGCTTCACATTGATCAAAGTGAATTTAGCTAATTAAAAGAGGATTCTATTCAGAAAGCCAATTTCCTCTGCATGAGCATAAATTGAGACACTAATAATATAGTTTAAGCCGAAAAAAAATCCCACAGAAAGAACAAAATGCCTTTTTGCCTGCAGTCAAAACTTCCTTGGTATCACCATTAAGGAGCTTTATATCTCCTTTTTGCATCTGACTGAAACCAAGCCACCCATAGGAGCCCAGCCCAGCCAGGATCAAACAAAACACATCTCCTCCTGGCACACTGCCCACCCTCTCACGGGGAGCTTTCAGGGAGCACATCCCACAGCATCATGTAACGCAGAGAGCAGACACTTGCTCTGAATGCCTCCAGATGGCAAGGATCCACACAGTTGTTCCTAAGCAGAGGTTCTCCCACACTGCCATTGCTGGCAGATGTGTGGCCCAGAGCTGAGTGCCTGGTGCCTGGGTGCCACCAAGCTGTGCCCTGGGGGTACCCAGAGATGCTCCCTGGGCTGGCTGACACAATGTGGGCAAATCCTTTGCAGCTGCTCCTTCTCAGATAAGATAATCTGGCTCTGCAACCTTTCTAAAATCTCTATGGCAAAGCAGTAAATGCATCTTCAGTTCATCTGCATAGAAATGATCTAAAGAAAATCAGAGCAATTGTGCGAGACTTAAAATTGCCACCAGATGACTGGGTTTGGCAGCACTGTGGGAAAATGCATCATCTGTGTTTTGTCAAGTGCTTGCTGCTCTGATCTTGTGTCTCCCACACTTTTAATTTCTCTGTCACGACACAGAGAACAACACCTCTGGAAAACCTGCATGTGGGTTGAGACACAGCCCCCTCTCCTTGTAGGGCCCCAGCGCTGCTGAGCACATCCCAAAGAGACAGGGGAGGCACAGGATGTTTCTCAGCTTTGGCCTCACATCCACCCAAGCAAGTGACCATGTGCAGCTGATTTGGATCCTGAGACAGAAGGAAGAGCCTTTGCTGTTGTCCTGGCAGTGCCACAAGACCCAGGATCTCATTCACACACGTGTGCTCTTAAACCGCTCAACTCTACGATGCCCCGCCACACTCCATGGGGTGAGGATGGGGTGAAGGAGAGGTGCACAGGCACCTCCATCAGAACAAGGGCTGCACACCTGAGCACACATGTGCATTCTGCTGTCCAAGTATCTGAGCTTTGCAGCTGCCCAGGTCCCACATCAGCCAGTGCCTCTGAGCAGGGTTCTCCTGCCTTGCTGCTCAACTTTCCCACTATTACTCAGCAACATCAGAGGATGAGAGGAGGGAGATCATACTGAAGGTCTGAGCCAAAATCACCCGTGTCCATCCACTGCCAAAGGTTCCTGGCTGCTCTCTTTCAGCTCTAGCCCAGATGCCTCTCACAGGTATCAGAGGCTCCAGAGCACTTCAGCTCTGAAGCTGTACTTCTAACACAGTATTTTACTGTTGATGCTCCAAGGTTTAAGCTGCAAGTCATCTCTTGGTTAAGAATGGTTTAAGTTATCACACTTGGGCTTTGACTGCTCCTTTCTTTAACCTAATCTTAAAATTTCCCTTTATCTTTCAAGTGTGCCATTTATCCCACCTGCCAACAAACACTTCCATTAAATTTGTCTGTTTATTTAAACAGTGACATTATTTTTCAATTAGCCTGCCAAAACTTCATCCCCAGTTGTAATCAGTAGCACACATCAGGGACCATTCAAAGCTGAAATTGATACAATCTGCCCCGCAGCCTCTTGAAGAAAAGAGCACAGAGAGAAGCAGGGTTCCCACAGAGTGCGGCTGCCTGCGGCACCCCGGCACTCCCAATACTGCTCTGCAGGGCTGTGCCTGCTTTCAAGGGATTCCTGCTGAACTCTTCCTCCCTGCCAAGAGCTCCCCTACACAGCTTGTCTGGGAAGGAGAATGACAGCCGGGATGTTGGGAACAGCAGCAGAATAAGAGGGAACAAGAGCCCCAAGTAAACTGCTCTCCATCCTTCCCCATGCTTCCCACAGGGCCCAAAGTGCTCCCAAGCTCCCCACCACAGCCGATGCTTACTTTCCCTGCTGCAGCTCCAGGTTACAGCTCTGCTTACCCCGACAGGAACAGCACTGACTGCATCCTAGCAGCTGGTCCAAAGGGCAGTGGGTGGACACAGGTACTCCAGGACACCTTGGAAAGGAACAACCTCCCCCCACTGCCAACCGCCACCATATCCAACGCTTCCCTTTCACAAGCACAAAGGAGCAAAGCCCTGCCAAAATCAACAACATAAATATTCTCCTTGCACTGGACAGGTATAAATAGAAAAACAGGAACAGAAATAAGATGGCATGGGCTTCACTGCACCTGCAGGACAGCACTTTTGTAACCACACTGTACCAGACATCGCACTCCCTTGGGCTGGACACCGTGCTCCTGGCTGAAGACACATCTCCTTTAAAGCACAAATCGTGGCTCTGTACAAGCTGACCACTTCCATGACGTTAAAAGCTTTCCTCACTGAGATGTTTTCATTTATGAGCATTTCATTCATTGACTACAAACAGCTTCTTACTCCAGACAGTTCCTTGTACTGAGGAGTGCCCTGAATGACCAAAGTGCTGAGCTCAACCAACACACTGAAAGAGACCCATAGTGCCCACTCCTCCTGGGGATGAAGGTGTGTGCTCTGGTACCTGCAGCACTAGCTCTGCTCACCACCCCTTCATCTCCATCATGCTCACCACCAGAGTTACCTCTGCTTTCAGCTACAATTGCCCCAAGGCAAGCAGACAGCCAAGGCACCTGACAGGATGACCGAGGGAGTATTAAACTATTCACACGCTTTTTCTTGACTCATCACCTGCTGTGTTCAGGATGCAGGAAGAGGACGGGATCCTGCCAGGCAAAGGCTCCAATGCAACTCCAGTCTGCTTCAGAAAGTCCCAGCTCCTGACATCCCGGGACATAGCGCATCACTTGCTGCCAGCCTGCTCCATCCATTTATCAAACACCAACTCCTATTACCTGTGTACCCACTGGCCACCCCCTGCTTCCCAGGGGTACTGGAGAGCTCAGCACTGCCCCAGGGTGAGGCACAGCTGGGATCACAGCCTGCTGGCACAGTCCTGATGCCGGGCCCTTCCATCTCCCCCACACTGCCTGTGGCAAGGAAAGGGTAGATGGGATGGGGAGATACTCACACAATGCTCTGCAGCCGCCCAGCACCATCAACTCCAAAACTGAGACTCACCTTGGGAACAGGATCAGAAACTATGACTTCTCAGTCTTGTCCTCGCTCCATCACTCCACCATAATTTCCCAGGATCCTCTCTGTACCCTCCCAACAACCAGCACACCGGTGCACAGACATCCCATCCTCACAAGGACGACAAACCAGTAGATAGAGAGGAGCCAGCTTTATACTGGAGCAAACTTCATCCTTAATCACTGAGGAAGGTCAGAACGCCATCTGAGACAGTCCTATAAGCTCGTGCCACCTCCTTCCCCACTCCTTGATCCCTGCAGTGTCTTACGGCTCTTCCTAGTGATGCAAAGTGTTGGGATTTATCCGTTGCTGCTGAACTGTCAGAAGCAGGAAACTCTGCCAGGACCTAGGGATCAGAAACACCTGCCCTCACCCTCCTCTGGTGCTTGATTGCAAACACACAAGGCAGCACAGCAGCTCTGGGGATTTGCCTGCCAGAAAGAGAGAGAAGTTGGCAGGGACAGTGCGGGCAATGAAACCCTACAGAGGATCAGAAAAAGAGTGGCTGCCTGATGGATGCTGGACTCTGATGGCTCCTTGGAGTTCCTGTCAAGATTTTATTTGTCTTCATCTGCAATCCCACCCACCCCCTCCCTTTCTGAGAGGAGGAACCTGACACAGGCGCCACACAACCATTTGCCTGTAGGACACCAAAGCTCTTCTGGTCCTAAATATGCAATTTTATTTTTAATGAAAAGTTTCATCAGCTTGTACAAAGCCTTTGTTCCTGTGTATTGTTCATGAAAGAGGGAAAGCAAATCACATGGAAGCCCATAAGGATCCCCAAACAACCGCACATAGGAAGCAAAAACTAGCACTAGGAAATCAGGCTGGATTATCACCATGGCTTTTTCTCAGGCTTAGAAATCTGTAAATTTACAAGAAAACTCTGTTTTTAAAAGAAATGTTCAAACTTCTCAATTTATTTAACAGCACATGCCATTCAGTCTAATAGTAGAGAAATAATAGGAATTATTTGCTGAACTTGTACCTCACTTCCTGCATATCCCATTGACTAACCTTTCTTCCACCGAAGTCAAGGTCAAAGTTGATTACACGCCACAATAATTCAATGAGCACCAGTGAAACGCATCCAACAAAGCCCCGGGAAGCCGTGAGCTGACCCCGGCATCCTCCCACGGCACAGCACTACCGTTTGCACAGCTGTGAGCACAACAAAGGCAACCTGCTGCAGCATCCCACATGCCGGGATGAAACGCATCTGATAACGCTCGTGACTTTCACCCCAGACATTTGAGCGCGATTCCCGGGATATATGGGGCTCCCGGCTTGTCTGTGCCTCTCACCTTGCCAGGTCGCCCCCTTCAGTCCTGCCCTATCCATGTGCCGCTTTCACACTGTCTGCACCCTGTGACTCCGTTACCTGTTTGCTCAGTGCCCCGCACTCACAGGTTCCCGTTCATTCCTGCTGCCACCACCCCAGCACGCCGCGAGGAAGAGCTGCTTCCCTGCGATCTTCTCGGCTCTGGGCGCTCAGAGGGGCGCGGTGGCGGCAGGTGGGCAGGCTGGCGGGATGGCACGGCACAGCACACATGGAGGGGATCCCGCCGCGCCCTGCGCATCCCCCGTTCTGCCCAGCCCCGACCCAGCTCTGCCCCTTCTCCAGGCCTTCTCCAGCCCCTTCCTCTTCCTCTCCCCGCTCTCGGCGCATCCCCTGCCCAGCTCTGCCCCTTCCCAGCGCCGCAGGGCTCCTCCCGCTGCCGCCCATCGCCGAGCGGGACCCGGGCGCGGCCCCTCCCAGGCGCTGCCCGCGCTCACCAGGACGAAGGAGCTGCGCACCGCCTCCGAGACGCTTTGCCGNGAGCCCCGCCCCGGCACACGGAGCCCCGATGCCTCGGCCGGGCACCGCCGGACCGTGCCCCGCCGCCACCGCAGGGGATGCTCGCGGTGGGGCTCCGGAGGTGCAGCAGCAAGGGCACGGCGTGCCGGGGCTCAGCCGAGGGCAGCAGCCTCCGACTGAAAGAGCCGGACATTTAGAACAACATTATCCGACGGAGAACAACATTACTCGGTGCCGAAGGGGCACGGGTCCCCTTGGGCTGGTGATGTCCCTGCTGTACCAGATGTTCCGGTAAGGCTAAGCTGGATCCAGGACAAGATCTTTCTACTGAGCGCCTCTGTGCTGCATTTAAGTTATTTTTCTCCAAGGTAGCGGGCTGTGCTTTGGATTTGTGCTGGAAACTGTGTTGATAATTAGGGATGTTTTCCTTACCGCTGAGCAGCGTTGACACAGAGTCAAGCAAGGCAAGAGCTTTTCTGTTCCTCACCCCACCCGAAAAGTGCTGGGGGTGCAACAAGGAGTTGGGAGGGGACACAGCCAGGATAGCTCACCCCAACCGACTCAAGGGACATCCCACACCATATGGCATCAGACAACTGGTATAAAGCTGGGTCAGAAGAAGGAAGTGGGGACATTCAGAGTGTCTTCCCACGTCACCATTACTCATGACGGAGCTCTGCTGTCCTGGGGACGGCTGAACACCTGTCTGCCCTGGGAAGTTGTGAATGAATTCCTTGTTTTGCTTTGTCTGTGTGGGTGACTTTTGCTTTACCTATCAAACTGTCTTTAGTTTCCTCACTTACACCCTTCTGATTCTCCCCCCCACATCCCACTGGGGTGGAAGGGATGGAACAGCTGTGTGCAGCTGAGCTGCCAGCTGGTGTTAAATGAGAAAATATCCAACCTATAGAGTTTGCTATAGGGAAGTGCTTTTATTACAGAGGCCATGATCACATTTGCTTGTCCACCTGCAACACCAAGAAGTAAGGATATGAAAAGAAGGTTCCTTAGGACTCAATTCCTACTCCTCATTACTTTGTCATTGTGCACTTCTTTTAAGGATGGTGATTTTGAAATTACAGTAGACAGCCTTTGTTTTGTTCATTAAAGCCTTTTAATTTTTTTTTAAATTTATTTTGTGTGTTGTGTCTTCACAGCAAGACATTGAATTGAATAGAGTTGCCATACAGTCATATGCTTGAGGAATTTACACATATTGTGCCGTATGACTGATTAAATACTACCTGCAAGGATGTCACTGGAATTATAGGTATGCCATAACTCACACAACATGCAGAGAAATAGTTTTGATTATGAGAGCCAATCTGTAGGGGGGTAATGAATATAGTGATTATGATCCAAACTATTCAAAATGTTATTTGTGACTCCTAAAGCATGCAAGCCAGTTATTGTTCTGCTTCTTAGCAGTTCATTAAGGGGCAGTACTCACCATTTAATATTAAACATTGCTCTGAATTTTTACACCAGAGGCAAAACAAATCTGAAATTTTATTGTTAACTATCAAATATCTATTACATATGGGACAGAAAAAGTTGATGAGTTAAAGAACTTGCATTCTCACAAACATGAAGCTTTTCCAAACCTAAGTTCAATGAAAAGCATTGTAATGCACAATTCCAGTAGCAGCCCAGGGAGGTTCACTTCCTTATCCCCACACCCGTGAGCCTTCTTGCAGAGATTTTATCAACCACTTCAAGTCCTCACAGCATAGCTCCAGTGACACCCCTGCAGTGAACTGGCAAATAAAATTATTAGGTTTCTTTCACCTGGCCATGAAAGGATGGGTAACACAACGATGCTTGTCACAGAGTGAGGGTAGCCCTGTTCATCCTGGCTGCTGGGGAGAGCCCCTGGCCCCTGTGGTTCCTCAGAGAGGGCTGGGCACTGCAGGAGAGCCCACACCAATGACTGGGGTCAACACCTGTGGCAGAGCCAGTTCTGCCTTCTGTTTGCTACATTAGGAACAGCTCCGAGAACCAGACTATTTGTCCAGGGGGAGACTGCAGTGACAGTCACTTGACAAGAAATAAAACCCTCCCTAAAGCACAGAGTCCATTTTTTATCCAGACAGAAGCAAAAGGTTCCTATTAAGATTATGAGCCTGGTTCAGTGCCAGCATCCAAAGAGCTGCCCATCAGCATCCCACTGACCTGAGCTCGGCAGCCATGGAAGACCAGCGAACAGTGAGGCTGTTTTTTGAAGCAAAGCATGAAAAGGAAAATAAAAGCAAAGGGATGGACACATCACATGAAAACAACCTGCAGAAAGCTGTGACTCCCTCTCAAGCAGACTAAACATCAGAGTAAGAGTCTCAAGCACAAGAAGTGTTAAGGCAAGACAACAGCAGCCACAGCACTGCTGTGACAGACCAACCCAGGGCGGCAAGGACAGTAGTTTTCATCTCCTTTTTCACAGGGAAGAAAGGCCAGTGATGGTTTATCAGCATAAGAAAGGCACCCAAGGACACGCAGGGGCATTCTGGAAGTGCTGAGGAGTTGCACTACCTCAGATAACCAAACTTTCTCCAACTCAGTCTGCCCTGGGGAACCCACAGACTCAAATGTGCTAACATTTTCACCTCTTGTCTCTTTGTTGAGACTACAGCCTTGAAGTCCCCAATGTCATTTTGATCCCACACCTGCCTGACTGATCAGAGGGTAAGCAGCAGCAGCTTTTAATTCCCAGTGAGGATACTCACTGGAAGGTGTAGCCAACCTGGGCAAAACAGCTCTCCTGCCACACCTCCTCCCCACTCTGCTGGACAGAACAGACTACAGGAAGAGAAAATTTGCAGAGGACATCATATTAGACTGATAGTGGTATCCTTCCCACTTACCAGTAGCACTATAGCACAGAAGATGCACTAAGGAAGAATCTCTTTCTTTTTTGACAAATATCTGTCAGTGCAGCTGACGCTGACTTAAGGTCTGGAACCATATATGGGGGATCCCTGGACCGGCTCTGCAAACCTCCCAAAGGTGCTGAAGGGTTAGTGGCAGGCTTAGGATTTAATTTCTCAAGCCATCCAAGATAAAAGGCACTTCATATTATCAGCCAATAATCCCATTTTCCACTGCTTTTATTGGTTATCTGTGGGCCTTTCTATCACCTGCACATGAGCCTGTCCCAGAAAAACACTTATCTATGTGGTAAATTTAAGCACATGATTAACCAAGTACTTCACTCCATTGGAGAGGGTCCTGCATTCCTGCAGGGAATCTCCCAGACTCAGTTACCCATATCCAGATGTGCTTTTTTTGCTGAGCAGGACGAGAATTATGCATGCCATTACATCTTCCATTTCCCAGCTTCAAAATTCCTGTGAGATACAGCTGTGATGTTTGAATGTATTTAAAGTACTTCAAAACTTTAAAAAAACCCCAAACAAACCAGAAAGTGGCCTTAGAATGACATCTGCACACCCACCTCTCTTGATAGCAAAGCCAAGACACAGACTGCCCCAGCTCCACACATGAAGAACTCCTTAAGCAACAATTTTTGTGCAGCTCGTGCCTCCTGCCAAAGCAAGGGACAAATGAAGTGCTTGGGTATTTTGATCAGACATCTCTCCTCAGCTGCATACGCAGCCAGCCAGCACTGCTGGTGTGCTCAGGGGAAATCTGGGAAATCTCAGGAGATACAAACACTGTGCAAGGCTAGGTATGGCAAGAGCAGCTGGTCAGACACCACAGCTATGGCTGTGGTGCCATATGCCCTGTCACCCATCACTAGAGCTGTCAATGGCTCTGTCATTAAGCAGCCACTTGCTGGCTTCTCCAGGTCTGTGACAGGAGCATGCTCCAGCAGTGCAGCAAGAAACTGGTCCTTAGGCTACAAAGTCCTGGCGTTGAAGGGCTGTGCCCTCTGCTGACTTACCCTGGATGGCACGGGCACAGCTCCTGGGGATAGGAGGAGTGCCAAATCTAAGCACTGCCTTTCCCAGAAGGGCACCCTCTGGGCGAGCATTCAGCTCTGCAGGGTCACACGCTGCTGCCCTTCGTGCCAGGGCTGCTGTACTCCTTGTTCACCTCCTTCAGCTCCTGGGCATGGAAGTCACGGCAGCTGCAGGTACATCCTGGCAGTTCCCACCTTCATGGAAGAGCATACAAGGGTTTGCAGGGACCTTGGGTAAACTCCTCCTTGCACAAAGAGTCAGTGAAGTAGCACCAGTAATGGTGAATCCATGTGATGTGCCAGGCTGTCCTTATCACAGCCTTAAAGAGACAATATTGACCCAGCAGGCACCAGATTTTTGTATTTTGTATTTAGAAATTCTCCCAAAGTTTACCTCCTGAAAAATAAGGCAACTCATCATACCTAAGAAAATTAGACTGAGATGCTTCTCCTGAAACACCCAGAATTAACTATTTTCAGATACAGAACTACAAATTAGATTAATAGCAATTCCATCTGTCTCTAAATCCCCTCTTCTTCATTTTTCATACGTGGCTTTTTTTCTTCTGCCACAGAGAACTGAGCAGAGATAAAACCTCCTCACTCCATGTATTCTGCACACCCAGACAGTGGCAGGGAGAGAGGCCAAGACCTGGTTGTTGGTCAGGGCCAGCACTGGTCTCACTGTACAAGTGGAGAGCATTGACAGCAACTGCAGAGCTGGTGCCTGCACCAGCACATCATGAACATGGTCACACAACAGTGACAGCACTGCCTTGGCTGCCTCACTGCCCCTGCAGGCTCCACCCCTAACACCAGGGAGAAAAGGGCAAGAACAACTTCCAGTAAATTTGGAACGCTTCAAGAGGCAGATTTTGAATCTGTTCTAGTGTTTTACTACTCTGACAAGGAAAAAACCCCAATCCAACACGATTTTTACTGTTTATTTAAACATAGGAATTTCCTATATCTCATTTGTGCTCATGGCCACTTGTCCTTCCACTGGATACCACCAGTTAAGTCTCCAACATTTATCCAGTCAGGAATTTTTACATATGGGCAAGATCCCCCTGAGATGGCACTTCCCAGGGTGAACAGACCCAGCTCTCTCCATCTCTCCATAACCTGACTAGCCCTGTGCTGGACTCTCTCCAGCATATCCATCTCTGTGT
The DNA here is from genome assembly GCA_013399195.1 of Dicrurus megarhynchus. NCBI lineage: Eukaryota > Metazoa > Chordata > Aves > Passeriformes > Dicruridae > Dicrurus > Dicrurus megarhynchus. Next base: position 859,758 of record VXAD01009141.1, read on the forward strand.
ACTGGGGAGTCCAGCACTGCACAGTGATGATGCCCCTGAGCTGTTGCCCCTCTCTTCTGCATCCTGGAGAACAACTAATCAGATGGGAGTGATGGAAGGAAAGCACGGGGTTCAATTTAAGCTGTAGAGCTCTACTGTAACACAGCAACATCCAGCTTATGAGCATTCCCCTATTTCTCTTCCTCTGCTTGAAGGCTTTAAAGATCATTTAGAGTAACTGTCGCACACAAGAGGATTATTAACATCTCACACAACTCCCATGAGCAACTCTCTAGTTTGAACAAATACAGCAATTAAGAGGTGGATACACACAGCTGCTGGACCCCCTTAGGTCAAAATGCCATTGCTGCCTGGTCTCAGCCCAGTATTTTTCATGACAACTCTGTGAAAAGGCAGAAGAAATATCTCCCTGATGTTTGTTTCCTTGTATAGATATGTGAGGCCAACTGGAAAACAGTATAAGGGGGGGTCACCATTACTCAAATAAATCTATTTCACAATATGCTCTGCAGAGTCAAGTACTGCACAGTACTTATACAATACTGTACAATAAAACAATCTCTCACCCTTTCAAATTTTCTTATTTTTTTACTGCTCTTAATTATTTGTTTTCAGACAGCAAAAGGAAGCAGCAGCTTCTTCCATAAAAACAGAGTCTGTTGAAAACCCTAGGCACAAACTGAACTAAGCAAAGCCCAGTAGGTCTAAAAAGACAAAAATGACATTGGGACATTTAGAGATGCAAACGGGAAGTAAGCAGAAGAAGAATGGAAAACAACAGCTTCCTATGAGGCTGGTCATATACTGGGACAGGTTACCAAGGGAAACTGTAGTGTCCATCCCTGGAGATACTAAAAGGCCTGTGCAACTTGCTCTGACCTGGGTGAGCAGAGCAGATTGGACTAGAGCTCCAGAGGACTCCCTGGACCTTGAGTAACGTGTGATTCTGTAACAAGCTGTTCTGTTAATCACCATAATATAATACCAGCCTTTATTCAGGAGGGTACTAAAGGATAGGTTTAAATTTATGCATGAACCCTACAAAAATCAAAGGAGTTACGGTTAGTGGGAGAAAAAACTTTCTGGCACTGCTCTAAACACGTGCCCATCACTTACCGCAGTTAAAGACAAATTTACCCACAGGCTTAAACAAGTACTCGTGTTCCTTTCTGAATGGCCTCTTGTATGTTGTTCTGAACATAGCACTTGGCTACACTCATTTTTCGTGCTCCATTTACTGAGCATTTTAGTCTGAGCAGAATTCCACACAAAAGCCTGAAGCACTGTCTCAAAAGCACATACAGGAAAAAAATAACCAGTTTCTAACCATGTGAACTGAAAAGCCTCCACTGCATCTTGGCAGGAGACCAATACTATTAGCAAAATACGAAAAACTAGGAAAGCTAAAGTAGTAGCTAGAGACATCAGCATAAAGAACATGGATTCATGACTCCAGCAGCACATCCTTAGAACCAGTCAACAGTTCCCTACAGCCTTCTAGTTTGTTCCCACTTTCACAAAATGAAGCAATGTCCTTATAAGCAGCTCTCAAACAAGCAAGGTATCATATATGGAACTAGAGAAAACACTTAGAAAACAGACACTGATAAAACACAAAAAAATTTGCATTGCTGATATTCCAGCCAGAAGCAGCAGACAAGTTTGCCTCAAAAGCTAACAGCTTAGCATTCCTTACACTCACAGGTTCACTTTGGATCATTTGAAGAGTGGCCATTTTCCAACATGTGTTCAGCAAATTGCTAATGACAGGCAAAAACAGCATAGTGCCCTTCTGTGACTGATGAATCGATTCTGCCATGCCTATGGCTTAACAGTGTTAGCATCATGCCAGCCGCAGAGGTCAGCATTGCTTTCAGTTAAAAAAAACAAGATCCAGAAGAATCTCACCAACCAAAAGAAACAAAGACACCCCTCCCTTTTTTAACTTGAGAAAACATGACTTGTGCAGCATCTAGAAATCAAATTTTAGCTTGATTCATTTACTCGATGTGTTGTTTTTGTCCCTCTGCACGTGCACGGGGCTTGGTGCCCAGCTCTGAAAGAGACAAAGGTAGCAGAGACACAGCTTTGTTTCCACCCAGCTGCCAGGAGCCAGCTACAGCATAAATGAGGTGCTGAAGATCTGTGACATTTCAATCAGCTCATTTTATTGATTCTTGAGAAGTGACTGGGTTAATTAATGTTTCCTGCACCAAGGTTCCTCTGCAATGGCAATTCCTCACTTTGCCTCTTAGGAATTCTCAATCACTTTCTGGAAGCAGAATTTTGATGACATGGATGTCAACCTTTTGTTCTTTAAGAATTGTTAAGGAGGCCCCTGGAAAAAACAGTTCAGAGAGAGGAACCCTCCTGCACAAAGGGAAATGTTTTATTTTAACAGATCTCCATCCATGCTGTGCTTGTGTTTCAGGAACGTCACTGCAGTGCGAGGGCACTCCCTGACGTACAGACAGTGAAGGCACTTGACTGAACCAAACAGGCTCAGCCGAGAAACTGACATTTACCTGCAACTTAACGTTTACCTGCAAGGAGAACTTGAAGGCTCAGGACAAAAGCAGAATGCAGCATGTAAGGTACCAGAGAAGCCTCCAGACCCAGCAGTGGCTGAGATTGGACAGGACACAGCACCACTCAGACTGCAATAGCACTTAACTGACACAACTTTTGGAAGGAGAGGGAAAGAGGCGCTGATTTCTGAACCATTAAAAATGAGCAGAACAGTTCAACTGAGGAAAAAGCATTGAGAATACTAGATCAATGCAGGGGAACACCAGAACTGTGAGTGCTGAAAAGCTAAATATCAAGATAAATGGAAGTCGGCCTTCCTCAAGATCAGCTTTGTTTACTGCCTGGATAATGAAAGCAATAACCCTTCTTTTTACGATCACCTGAATACTTAACAGGTTCAACACAACATCTATTTAATAGAGTTTCTGGCAGCTAATATGCAAAACTAACAGTTCAGTTTATATCTCCAAAGTAGCCATGCTGAAAAAACACCAAAGCCATTCAGATCATTAAGAGGTTACAGAGGAGACTTTGCATAGAACATGTAAAACAAGTGCCAAAATGCAGACCGTTCATGTTGCAGAAATCCCTCCCGAAGCCCACTTAGCCCCATGTGTACCTCCAACACTGCATGTTGACAGCAGCCAGGTCTTCAGTTACTCAAAGCTGGGTTTGACCCATCCTCTTCTGTGTACTTACCAGCTAATAAGAGCTCCCTTCTCCTATTACTCATCCCTAATTTTTGCATTTACTATTTTAACTATAATATGGGAAAAGCAGGAATGGAACAGCAGCACACACACACACACAAAAAGCATACCCCAAACCCCCAATGCTAAGCCCATATGCCTCTTCCTCCAGTCTGGACTTTTATTTCAGAGACAGGAAGGCCACAATGTGCCAAGACTCTGGAATTAAGGTACCTGTAAGCAAAGTGGTGGCATTTGTACTGCACAAAGCAGCTTCTTAACTTGTATTAGTCAATAAATATGTAGAACATCTATAACAAACCTTAGAAGTATTTGGGAATAGCTCAGAGAAATCTCAGTCAGTTACAGTCTTCTACAGATATTGCATATATTATAGAAACTCATTTTTGGAATCACAAACCAAATGTCTTCTTGTGCCACCTCCTCACTTCTCTCAATTCAGTGGAGCTCAAAGTAACAAAAGAACCTTGAGAGAGTTTCACTTGTTTCATCCATGCAGGTATTTTCAACTCAGTCAAACCCACCCAACTGTGTTAACTGAAGATAATTTTATCTAATGTATGTACCATTCTTGTATTTATTTTGACTGATGATAATCACCTTGCAACTGTCTTTCTTGTCCAAGACAGTTCTATACAAAGCCATAGCCAAATTCATCTGAGTAGAAAAGAATTAAAAGGTAAGTGAGACTTACTTCCTGCCTTTCCATGTCTTCATTCTTCCACTAATGGGAAGGAGAGGATTCTGTACACACTTTTGAAGTGTCCTCCTCATGCTAAACTATCATATAATTACTCTTAATTCTGCTTAATATCCAGTTGCAGTACTCCATTCCCCATTCTTTCAGAAAGAAACGTGTGACAAGATCAGGAAAAGTAGAACTCGGAAGGTAAGTGCTTGCAGGATCAATGATCTCAGAAACAGGTCAAAACTACTTAGACAAAAGGCAAATTAACTAATCAAAATGGAAAAGAAGCAACAATTTCCAAGTGTGTGACCAAGTTTAATGATACATTTGTTCTCTGAAACATGACCATCAATAACAGTTCATGGGTTATGATACCCAGAATGTTACTTCATAGGTGTTTTATATGAATATTTACAAAGACTTTGAAAATTCAGTGGCACTAAACAAACAAGAAGAACTCAAAACTTTAAGCTACAATGCTTAAAAAATGTAAACAGTTTATTTTACATAGTTGTAAAATATAAGAACTTTCTAATGCAGCTTAATTGTATCTAGAAGGTGAATATATCCTGGTGCCCGTGAACAAGGAATGAGAGAATTCTTTACACAAGTATTGTGCTCCAGTGTGCAAAAAATTATATATAAGAAAGGAATCTAAAGTCCACAACAATTAAAAGACAACAAAAAATTTTCACGTCTTGAAGTTGAGAAATTTATAAAAACATTTACACATGGTTGCTGACCCATCAAAAACTTGCATAACTTAAAACTCTGAATATTAGCTACTACAAATTCAAGATCTTTCTCAAATGGAATTTTGTGCAAAGATCAGACTACATTATTCAGCATTTTTCCAGCCTTCCCTTCCCATCCCCGTTCCTGACATCTAGTGGCCACAAGCACCACTGAAATGCTTTTGATACAGGTTCCAATTCGTGCATATAACCAAAAGGCACACACATGTGCAAACACATTTTTGTGCAGAAACCTGTGCAGGATCACAATGACATTGCAAAACAACTGCCTGTAGAAAGTTTAGAGTCTAATGTTTAGCCGGATTATTCTCACAGATTCCTTTCTATCCTACAAGCCCAGGTGTTAATAGGCACACTGCTTTCCAAGGATCCAATATTTGAGTAGCCTTAAAATAAAGATTTTAAAATAAATCAGCCTATAACATTATTATATTAGATACTTTGCTTTTGCCTGCATTATTTATGGAATTTTAATCCCACAGTACCATAGCTTTATGCTGTCAGTTGCAAACCAACTAAGATACATATTTCTTTTTGTTAATGAAGACTTTAATTGCTCCAGTAAAGTCAGCTGATAAAAGCACTTCTGTGTGATCTGTCTTCAGAGCTCCTTAACAGGAAAGAGAATAAACTGTTAGTTCATTGAAAAAAAAATATATATAAAAATCAAGCTCACATTAAATATGTGACAGCACTGTGATACCCTTCTTCCTTTATCATACGCCTGATTTCTAGCCAATACTTCAAGAAACATCTGCATTTCTAGGAAAGAAGTATTTTCATTAATGGTTGGTGCAGCTCCACCTCCAACGTAAAAGGAATAATGCTAAAGTACCTAGGATGGCAACTGTACCCCTCATCTCACATCCTCAGCTTTTAAGAATGCAACAGCTGCCAAAATGTTCAAAGTGGAATGCTAAGTTGGAATATATACCAATGCCACTGGCAAGGGCTTTTCTTCTCAAGAAACACCCCACCCAGAGTGAAAGTGTTTATAACATTTTCCTGCTCATGCCATGGTACCAAGCAGAGCTCATCTTAAACACCTACCAGAGGGTATGGTGTCTGATATCTCACAATCTTCTCCCTTACTTTCAGCTTCTTGCTTTTCAGAAGTTTCCAGTGACACCATCAAACCAGGATTTGGAGCAAAGATCGCAGAGGTGACAACTGCATTGTGCGCTTCAGAAAGACAATCCAATTTTGATTACCTTGTTTCAAGAATTTGTTAATTTTACAAGAATAGCAGGCATAAATTCTAGTAAATATCCAAGAATCTCAGTGCTAGTGGCATCAGGTAAGCTCAGAATTCAAGGAACAATTGTCATAGTTCTACAATCTTAGGGATTTCAGAAGATACTCCAAGTGCCCAAAACTAACTGGCAAGAGGTCCAAAACACAATTGATATAAACATGGCCCCAGATTTCCCAAAAACTGTGCGGATGTGGAGGAGATAAAAGAGTTGTTTTTTTCCAACCCGTTTTGGTTTTTAGGCTGCTATGAAAGAGAAAAAGCTTGCATTTGTTTTCAAAGTCACTTTTCCAAAAAGGATTATGGGTTGATAATTATTTTGATTTCTACAATCAGCCTGCAAAACATTACATTAATTCCGAATCTCTTACTGAAGCTGGACAAACTCTAAGCTACTCTGTCACTTGCCATCCCAAAGAGAGTCTCCTGTGAACAAGGATTCCTGATAGGCCACCAATTACCATGCATTCTGCTAATAATTTCAGACTAAATGCATAGCAAATAAAATACTTCAATTTTCAAATCGTACAAGCTTCGATAAAACAAAGATCAAAAGCTGGTTTTTACCTTTAATGCCTTCCCAGAAGTCATTTCGGTCTCTTCTTACAGATGTAAACTTGCTCAGGTCATGGTATGTACTCCAAATGTAGACATATTTATCTTCTGAACCACTCACAATATAGGTAAAGTCATGACTAAAGATTCAAAGGAGGAAAAACATTACTTTTCTTAGCTGCTCAAGCATGCATTACAGTAGCTCTGCATCTCTAAACTCTGACACTAACTGGGCTACAGTCCAGTAAGTAAAGATGATTTAATCTGGGAAATTTAGCTGGAGCAGAGGGGCTGAGCAAGATGATCTCCCAAGGTCATTTCCAACCTCAGTTCTAGCATAATTCCTGGACTCACAGCAACAGTAATGGACACACATCACACTGTCCACAGGATGCAACAGGATTCACTCATCCACAGGAGCTCCCAGCTCATCACTCCTGACCAGAGCCTTTTTTTACCTTTGCATTCTGACCCAAGTGGCATTTCAGAGACTCAGTTTCAAGCCAATGTAGATTATTTAAACAAAACCCTCTGTACTTCAGCCGCAGCATTTCCCAAATCCAACAACTCCATTGTTACAGTACTGTCTTACCTAAAGCTGGCTTTGATTTGGCTGCTGCTGTTGACATAACCTTTGTACTTCATAGACAGAGACAGATCTCTTAGGTCATACAACCTGATTCTGGAATCATTTGATGTCACTAGTATCTAGAAAAGAAATAAATAAATTTAGGAGTGGAAACAATTAGCTATCTGTAACCATTTTTTTACCTGCACATTAATCAGAGCATAATGTCATTAAAAGAATATATATACTATTTTACCACTACTTAGTACTGTATTAGCCTAAATCAGCAAATAGTAGGGCTCATTTTAGTAGTGTTAAAAGATTTTGCACAAACTTACTAAGCATTAGATATAAATATCAGAATTTCAGTACTGGGCCAAAGCTGCACTGAAAGACAGTACCTTATTTTCTCCTGGCAAAGGTTCAATGCCAGTAATTTTTCTTCCAACTCTATTTCGACCTCTGGTAGAACGCACATGTATTTGTGTGTGGTACTTCAAGTGCTGAAAAGATATTAAAATGTGTCCCAATTGGAAAAAATTGTGTAAAAATGTTCGTTTGCTTCAAGCTCTAAGAGGTTCGTTTCTTGATATTTAAATAACCATGACTTCTAAATCAGTTTGTTATTTAACATAAAAACATCCACAGTCTTAAAGTTTTTTACCTCTGTATCATAAAAGATGCATCTTCCATCGTAGGTGCCTATGACTGCATATTTGCCATTCTGACAGAAGTTGGCAGCTGTAATCAATTTTGTCTGCCCATCTACTTCATTCCATAAGGCCACTTTTTTATCAGGAATGTTCCAGAGTCGGAGTTTTCCATCCAATGAACCACTTAAGAAGTACCTGTCATCCTGAGAAAACACACAAGGTTTAATCTCCGCTTGTGCTATGAGTATGTCTCCGCCTTCCTTAAAACCTTCCCCCACCCCATTTCCAAACAGCTTCTCTACAGAATTTCCCAAATAAGAGCCCTCAGATGAGCTGATTATAATGTTTCAGAAATTTGTGGCGAATGGAATTCAAATTCTTACAGGTTTTTGACAAGATTACACACATGATCAGGTTAGAAAATTGCTCACTGTTAGCACAGATAGTTTCTACCCTCTCAACACTCAACTTGCCAGGATCTGAAAGCTCCTTTCACAGTTTCCCATACATCTACTAGTTCTGAATGTTTAGGGAACACTGACAAACACTGTTCTTCCACTTAAGTTTTATTAATATTAGGAAGCTCGATTACAGTATTTTTAAAAAACTTATAAAAAATAAGTTGAAAGGACTCTCTGGAGGTCTCTGATCCACCTCCCCTGCTTGTAGCAAGGACAGTTCCAAAAGTTTGATCAGGCTGTAGTGGATTATATCCTGTCAAATTTTTAAAATTCCCAAGGATTCTGTGGTCTCTGGACAATCTGTTCAATTTCATTATGATTTTTTTCTCACCTATTTTATTCCATAATATTTAATCACAATATCCCTCACTGGAAATTCTAATTTTTCACAAAGTTACTCTACACTATACCAGCTGTGATGGTACAGCCAACAGACAATTCACTTCCCACTTCACATGTACACATGGTTAAACCCCATGGACAGTCCCAGTGAACTTCAGTGAAGATGAACACAAAGTTCTGGGATATTATCCAGTAGGCATATTTTTAAAGTGCACAAACTCTATTATTCAATCATACTTTTTAAAAACTCAAAAAAAAAAAGAGTGGAATGTTATAATTTTAAATTCTACCTCTCTAGAAGTAAGAGGGCAGTTACACTTACCCTTGGATGGAAAGCTATAGCAGTGACAAAGTCTATATGCTGAAAACAGCAAAGACATTCTCTTCTTGATATGTGCCATAATCTGACAGTTTTATCCATAGAAGAAGAAAGTAAAAAGTAATTCTGTGAAACAAGAGAATTCTACAGTTATTAACAGACACAAAAGTAATTGGAAATACATAAGCAATTTGATTGGTGGAGCCTTACCAACTTCTATGCTGCCATGAAATTCAACATTCTATCTTTTCAGATAAAAAGGTTTATCCAAATTACCATTACTGATCGGTGCTTTCCTTAAGAGCTGTACACTGACCCTTGGTCACAGAAAATTATCTGGAAGAATCTCAGTGAAAATGAACACTTGGAATGTAGTTAAAGTATTCAGAGAAGAAATGGCATGACAAGACTTCAGAGATACCTCAGATGCTTCAACCAGACTGTTCCTAAAAGTACAACTGCATTCCCATGTGGAAAATTATTTGAATAAGTCTGATGTGAAACAAGGTAATTCTTTAAGATAGATGTATATATTCAGCAACTCCAGAATGTGTACACTTTGCACAAAAAGCGAAGCATACTGAAGACAAAAAAAGCAGTAACACCATAAAACAGAAACCACACAGCTCAATGGAAAATCCTCCCACTCTAAACAATTTACGTTCACTATTGAATACACAACTGTAATTGTTACTGGCTTGTTTGTTTTTATTTTTTTAAGACAACTTCTAATTACACAAGCCCAAGAAGGTTGCTCATTTTATCCCAACTATTTCAACTAGAATAAATGTTGCCTTTACAAAACTTCTCTTAACTTCAAGGATCATTTCACATTGTTTAAATGTATGGTAGTGAAAAATGCAGAGAAGAACTGTGTAGCCTGTATTAAGGTGACTTACTTTAGACCAGGAAAGATCAAGAAGATCTGCTGTATGGCCTTTGTATTTGCAAAATGGTCGTTGACGAAACGGGGCATTTTTATCATCTGGGTCTTCATCAACTCCACTGCAAATCTATCAGAGAAATGTATAGAAATATTACCAAATATCAGCTGTAAAAATTAACAATGAGACATTTACTGCTTAAAAAAAGTATAAGGACAGTAACAATTCGAACAACTCTTACTACTTTAAAATAAAGAATATTGCACTAATAAACAATTGAAGTAAATGTCTAGTATAATGGGCTGTGAAACATCATCCTGAAATTGCAAAATTAAGAAGTTCTAAATTTTCCATTTTTCAGCTCTTTTTCAGTGGGATCAGTTTGACAGCAGTTTAAGCAAACACCTGAAGATAAGCTTTTGGAACAAAGTACATCAACCTTGAAAACTGCATTCGACTTCAGAATATAAACTGAGTTCAGGTTTCCAAGTTTCTTGTGCTTATCATGAATGACAATTTCCTAGTAAGAGACCAGTTCAGAATTAACAAGTGTAAAATAATAATTTTAAAAGCCCTAGACATTCCTATACAAAACCTCTCCAGAAAAAAATCAAAAAAACTCCAAAAAACCCCACAAACAAAAAACACCCCAACCACTCAAAACATTATTGCTGGTGTGTGTGGCTTAGCAAGCCCATTTATTTACGTGAGTTAAAGAACGATTGCTGGCCTCCATGCTTCCCCCTCTGCCAAAACAACACACACTAAATAACGCTACTGCCAAGATCTTCACTTAAACCCTGATTCTGTCATCTGTTCCTTACACTACTGGAAGCCAAAAATAGAAAAAAACCCACTTTAAATACATCACTTTTAATGGCAAGGTTTACTACAGTATCTGGAAACTCTACAAGTAAGAGTGTCTGAATACTTCTCATCAGTCATGTTCCATTTTTTTCTAAATGAATGTGAAAAATTTAAATACGTCAGGTATCATTATGCTTCTGAGAATCCCATTGCTCACTTTGGCCTTCCTTGAAAAAAACATCATCAAGTCAGATGTTAACCACAAGTAATGGTCAGAGATAAAACCCTAAGACAGGAAATTCAATGATGTAGGGTTTTTCCCCTTTGCAATTCACTCAGCAATCTCCTCTGGCAGGAGGCCACAGCACAGCTATGCAGATTTTGTAATGCTTCAAATTCAGTGATGGACTTCCTTGCTTGCACCCCTTACAAATGGGATTAACATATTGGATTGAAGACATCTATTGATATGACAGTTTGTGTCTCAAAGACACAAGCCAAGAACTCCTTAATGTGTGTTTGGATAAAGCAACAATGAAGATCTGGAATTACAAACCAGTGCAGATCCCCCAGCTCTTCCCCTCCCAATACCTTGTGTACCTACCCCTGCATCGGTATCAGACTTGGAAGAATTCAGGCTCTCTTGAGACGGAGAGGGGGAGACACGGCCTGGAACACAGACAGAAACACCATGGTCAACATCAACTTTCCAAACACCCAGAATTTCTACTGTTTCAGAACTCCAGCCATGCATAGAGATACCTTCTGTGTTGTACTTCATGCGCATGTTATTGAAATAGTCAAAGGCATTCTTTAAAACCCATATCCTTACTACATTGTCCTGCCCTGCAGATGCCAGTAATCGACCACAGTGAGAAAATTTCATTGTCCAGACAGCACCCTGTCAAAATAAAGAGATGATTGTTTAAGTCACAAAAAGTGCTTCTCTGCATACCAAAAAGACTTTCTACAATGTCAATTGACAAGATTTTAGACATACACAAGATACCACAAGTAAAACAAACAGTACATCAAAACATCGATAAGTAATTGTTAAGACTGGTGGACCGTGCAACGCATGTGCAAAAACAGCTTGAAAGAAAAAGCCCACAGGGCAGATGACTGTAAGAGAGGAGTTACAGGAGGTCAGCACTACCACAGAATTCCACATGAGACTGGCACAGTTGTCAGAGGGACTCAGAACCTCCTGTTTGTTTTGTAGAACCAACAAGTACTTGTAGCTTCACTTGAGGTTTGCACACTTTTTTTAAAGTAGAAACTGATTGGTTACACCAACTGGCAATCAAAATGGGTACTACCTATATTTGTTATATCATAATTGGCATGAGAGTTCTGCAAAGCCTCTGAAGATAACAATTCTTTCTTCATTGCAAAGTCCAAACAGGTACTAGTCAATAAAACATAACCACACAAACAGTATCCCATTTCCTCCGGCTACTGAATAAAGAGTTACTAGGCATTTGACTCCATCAAGCACCACCAATTTGGAGGAATCTCCTAGGTTTAAGAAGTCAAATATTGGCATGATGGAAACTAACACAGATTACCAGCAGGTATGGAAAGTTCAGTTGTGGATGACAAGCTTGAAATCTCTGGTCACTGACTGCTGTAGGTCATTGCCCCCAGCTGAACACTCAGAGATGGGGGATTGCTTCAAATGTCAGACAGCTGCTGTCAGCAGAAGTTTGGGAAACCAGGAATACTAGAATGTATTCCAGACTCCATAGGGAAGCATGCACACTTCAAACACTGATGAATAGGTAGCTTTTCTGCCTTGTTCTCCACAGGCATCTCTGCAAATATCCTATCCTGGTTTCTCCCCTCCTTATCAATCTGATCCACGTACTCCATTAACCTCTTCCTACTTTTGCCTCCAGAACCTATCAAGTATTTCTGTTCAATACTTGTGTTCATCTGTCTAATAGACTAATTTATTTACTGCTGAGCAGGTCAAGCTTGCTGCTCTGTGCTCAGTTCTGGTAGTGGAAAATAGCCTATTTCAGCCTAAATTTGTAACTGCAGGAACCAGAAGAAACCAAATATCGCTTGATGCCATAACTCTTCAAAGGAGAGCTCTGGAGAATCCCTGATGCCTGGGAATCTTCATGCTTTTTACCCCCTGAAGACCGGGTCAAACCAGACAAATTTTCATTTTTTGCCAGACTATTATTTTCCAGAATGAAGTTTTTCACAGAGAACAAACCTGACAGTCATTTTTGGAGGTCACCAAGTAGATGAAAATGAAAAGTTGAATCTCAGGCTGAACAGATTCAGCAAAACCACAGATGGAATTTGAGACCTACCATATGCTCTCCACTGAGATCCTGAACAACTTTAATTTGTTCAAAATCATAAGGTCCCTTGAAGCCATGTGCTGCTTTGAACTTAACTGGTCTTGTATAAGGCATCCCTTCATCATCACTGGAAGAGGGATCATCTTGATCTGTGTGAAAGACTAAGAGGAACACAAATTCAGCAGTACATATTGCAGCACCCATTTAATCTGTTAGTAAGCTTTTTGGTAGCGGATTAGTCTTGAATTAGACAATTTCTATAGGCAATTTTAAGATCTCGAAGCAAAGTAAGAATACTATTGCATCAAGGTCTAAAAATACATCTGCACTAATTTTAGGCTACAGTGAATCCAAACACTGAACATTGAAAATAAGAACTGCTATCAATTTTTGTTCTGCCCCTTTCTTGGCACCTCTCTTGCATTCAGCAGATCCTACACTAAGTGATTTCTGTCAGTTTAATGTGTGCTGAAAATGAGTCTGTTGGTTTCTTCTCTCTGAGTACACTGCAATGGCCTGGTGATTTGCCCATGGAGCATAAGAATTGCAGAAGAGCTGTGGCCAACAGCCAGTGGTAACACAAGACACTGACGTGCAGCAGTTCCATGGCACTTATCTCAGGCTCTGGTTACACCAGCTTGCTGCAGCACTAGAAGTCTGTCTGAAAGATACACTGATGAAACAAGAAGGGGAGAATTCAGTTGTAGTTGGGAAATCTAATAGGAGCTCAAGCTATATGAGAATTCTAATTGTGGCACTGGTTGCCAGAAAACAATCTGATTTACTAAAGTAATGAAGATAACTCCCAATTCTACCTTTGCTGGAATAACTTTCCAAAAATGTTTACATTTCTGATATCAAAACCTCTTTCTAACAGCACAAGAAAAAAATCAGAGTATTCAGCTGGTTTAGCTGAAAAGGTCTCTCAACTACTACTTTACAAGAATTTGTCCTTGTAACCTGGCTGTCTCAAAGTGCCTACTAAGCTACAAGAAAAAAAAAAAATCGTATCATCAACTGTAGAACAGTGGTAGAATGCAGCAGTGTATGTTCCTCTGCCAGATTTGATTCCAAAAAGCACAAGGATAAACAAACTATCCTATTAAAAAAAAAAAAAAAAAAAATTGAGTGTCACTTACCTTCATCTCGAACACTCTTAACCTTATTTACAGCACGTTCACCATATTCTTCAGCAAGGTGCTTTGCTTTCTTTACAGATTTGCCAAGGAACTTCTTCAGTTGAGTCCTTAAAAGCAAGGGTACTTTTTCAACACATAATAATGGAAAATTCTCATTTTTTGCTATTATGAAACAATAATTTTGATTTGAAATGCAATCTTAGCTTTTTTCACTATTGCTTCTAAAAATAAGCAGCAAATTTGACAGCAGTCATGCAATCTCCAGTTCAACCACAGAGCTACAGGCTTATGTAAAATCAGGTATCACTTGTAAAGTGATTACTTAAAAGGTAACTTGTTCAGTAGTCAGAAGGGAAGCTTCAGCTTAGAAAAATAAAATCTGGTTTTTCTTTCTAGGGAAAGGAAAAAACATAAAACACCACTTACGTTTTCTGTTTTAACCTCCCTCCATCAGTGTCAGTTTGCTGTGCCTGCATTTTGTCTTCATCATCAGATTGTGCTGCATCATTACTAGGAAATACAGAAGCAATTGTTTAATAGGAAATCATAATTAGTCTAAATTGAATGAAACATTAGTAAAGTAGGCTCTGCATTTTAGGATCCATTTTTATACTTCTATGTAACACATTGGAAAAACATGGACATCACATTAGTCACATAATAAACAGGTCTTTCAATTCTTAGGCATCTTGACACTAAAGCTGCATAAACTCTGCAGGTGCCAAAGATATATTATTCCCTTCCACAAATTTCCAACTTAAGCTTATTGTGACACTTTGAAAGCTAAGAGCAGACAAAATCCATTAAATTACTAGGAACTGGTAACATGCCACTTTGTTCTCATATCTTGCTTTCCACATATCAAATAAATTAATAGTGGTTAATTCTGAAATAGTTTGTTCACAGAGAAGTGAGCTTTTCAATAATACACCAACGCAAAAAACCTTGACACTGTCTGTTGTACAAACTCACATAGGCCTTTGAAAAGAACATCTAGACTGACATGATTTTCTGATCATTAAGCATGTGTTTTTTTCTACCAAAGATTGCAAAAAGACTCAGTTTTACACATTAGAAGTATCTAAAGCTCTATTAAGAACCGGTGAACCACAAAGTAGTTCACTGTATTAATAACAACAGATCTTAAGAGGAACACTCTCCTATGAAACACTGAAAAAGCTACAGGAGGTGGTGGCACGAACAATATCCAGTACTTGAACATAAACTGTGTTTAATTCAGCACAGAAATGACATTTAGTACATCAAAGGCTAAATGTAGATCAGTGGATTTTCAGATGTATTTGCTTGTCAAGTTCCAGCAATATCAGCAACTTTTAATTAACGAGAAAAAATCAGTAAGGAGCCTGGTTCATTGAGAACTGGGAATTAGCTCAGATTAGTCAGACAGACGGATTGGGGCTCTTTTTACCTGTGTAAGAGCAGCCTCCGTTTATGCAAAAACTATGAGAGCAACAGCATCTTATGAGCTGAAGGCTCTCATGATTCATACCTGACATATTCTTTAGTTCTCCTCATGATATGCAAAGTCAGGGGATTAATGCCTGTTGGCAACTTTTCTTCTGCCAAACTCAGAGGTATTTCTTCACCCGTATCAAGGTTTTTTATCATTACACTTGCTAGAATTTCCTATGAAAAAAAATGAGATGTGAAATGAAGAGAACTTGATTAGACTTCAAAACCTAAAGCAAAACAGAAATCATAAAAACTTACAAACTATTTATCTTAATGTAAAGTTCTGTAGCTGACTATATATTTATTTTACAAAGACTAAGTTTAAATTAGCATGTTAGTGCAAACATTGGCAACCACTAGACAAAGATGAGCAGTTACATATCACAAGCTTCAATTTCATAAATCAAAAATGCAGCTATAGAGACATCAACCACTGCCTGACACCTTTCATGCTAATATCAAACATATTATGTAGTTAAAAGACATTGCAGTCTTCCCCTTTCCTACTCCAACTGCTGTATCTTAGGTTTAGCCAAAGGCAAACTTAACACACAGAGAGAAAAGGAATTTAGACCTAACTAGCACCACACAAAGGCAAAGGTTTATTTGGAGCATCTCATGAACACCTACAAAAATTCAGCAACAGTTAAAAAAAGCTATACACTGATAGACACAAATGAAAACTTTAAAAAGCCAAATATCATCAGGATTAGTGGAATTATTAACTGAAGAAACTATTTTTTAGTAGGAGGAAGATCATTTTCCTATTGCTGACTCCTTCCCCTTTCAGACACATGACAAAATGGCAGGTTTGCTGGTGTTCTCTCCCATGCAAATCCTTTGAGGTGTTTGCATAGCTACCAATGTGAACTTGATGGCATTTCAGGTCTACTACAGCTCACACTTCCAAAGGCTAATGCCACACATGACTCAGGGGCCACAAAGTGCTTAGGTGGACAAAGCCAGCTGTGCCAGCACTCCTATTTGCATTCCTGGAGACAGCATGGAGTGGTTCAGAGAACAAGGAGTGACCTGTGACTATGACAATTAATTTAACAGACAGGGAAAGCAATCACAAAGGTGTACCATGAACAGACCACAGCCATTGATACCTCATCTGTGAGCTCTCTGCCAGAGTTAGACCTGGGTCTTTGTGGTCCAAGTACTTCATTTGTTGTTTGGCCATCAGCTGCTTTCCCATTTTCCTGAAATTGTGCAGACATAGATTACATTATCTCTACTATAACACTGAAGCAATAGAAAATGTTACAATTATCAAACTTATAACCATTTCCCAATACCTGTGCAGTGACAATTTTATCTCCACTAGTTGCACTGGCCAAATCCAAAGAAGGCTGAGAATCTTTGGGCACACCCTCTGTCACTGAACTTGAAGTTAAAAGACCACCAGCTGTGAAGCTGTCTCGAGAAACTGAAAAGAGATTTATTAGAAAGAAGAGCATAACACCTGCTATAGGCATCAAATCCTAATGTCAGAGTCAGAGTCCTGAACATCCTTTCTAACCAGTTGGGTATTTTTTAAAGATCAACTGCCACCAAATCTAACTTACAATCATATACAATTGGTGGTTCAGGCATGATTTCACACCTAGGCCTCTTAAGCTTCATTAACTTTCTTTTAATAGTCATTTCCCTAGTAACCCAGGACTAATCATTTTCATAAGACCTCAGTCCACACCTTGACTTGCATTTCTATGCAAATACAGACCGCACACATTTTATTTGAAGTAACTGTTTTTTAGCTTATGTATTGATGAGTCAATTTCTCCTTGCTAAATTAGTAAGAAGTGTTACTTTACAAGGAAGTCTATGAATGAGGAATCCTTCTAAAGCAGAAGGGTATTACTTCATTGTAATAAGTTAAGATTGTTGAAGGATTTTTTACCCATCAACTAAACTAAAATCACGAGACGGAATGATCCCTCACTCAAAACACAAAAATAGTAACCCTGTAGATAAGTAAACCTATCTAAAATAGAATACTTGCCTTCTAAAACAGGTTTTTGCACTTCAAAATCCAGTTCACTCTTTTTCTTCCGGGGAGGTGGAGCTGGCCGTGCAGGGGGGGGTGGTCTCGGGGGAGGAACATTTGTGGGAGGCGGGGGCCGGGCTGGTACGGGCTTCTTTGTGCTCGCAACTATGTCAGGCTCTACAGTCAGCTGCCTTGGTGGCTTTGCTGGGGGCATTTCTTCTGTTGTAGAAAGGTCTTTGGTAGATAGATCTGAAGCCATTTTTTCTAAAGTATTTGCCTCTTTCTTGTCTGTTATGTCCTCATTTTTTGACGTTTCTCCTTGTGCTTCAGTTTCATCCATTTTATGGTCAGTTGCATTTGTTACTTTTGTTAGTTTATGAGATTCCTGTTGCTCAGAACTAAACAAAAGCTTCCCAGACTCCAATTCAGTGTCCTTACACATACTCTGATCCTCTGGTTCTCTAGCGTCTTCTGGTAATGGTATTTTAGCAGCTAGTACTTCTGGGATATCACTAATGATACCTGCTCCAGAAATCCAAGCATTTGCATCTGAAGTTGGAACAGTCAATTCATTTCCTCTAGAAGCTAAAGCATCATCCTCTAGTTGTTGGGCCTTCTGGCTTTCTTCTATAATACTGTCAATGATCTAGAGAAACAAACCAAAACCATTCTACCAGTCACCAGCAGGCACTTTCTGGGTACACAAACCACTCAGCCTGCACAATACCCACAAGAACTCTTCCACCTAAGAGCTGTTTTATATATGACATGCATTTTATTTAAAAAGGAGACCAGAACCTTGGTGTAGAAATGGGCATATTCAAAAGATAAAACAAAGCGACTAATTTCCAGCCTTCTTTAATATACTTGGAGAGAAAGTTAGGAAACAAAAGCTGTTCACTCTTCAGAGTTCTCATGTACTGCTAAATATGATCCTGTAAATTACACAAATAATTCAACACTGGTGAATCCTAAATATGTTTTTAGAACACTCAGTTTGATTTTTACCCTTTAGATGAACATTCTTACGAACATTAATGACTAATTCTAACCTATGGTAGTTTCAGGATGAATATTGATCACTAAATTATTTTATATTTTCAGTGTGATGCTGGAAGCTCAAAGCAATATTTAACTAACCTCTTTTGAATCATCTTGTCTCATTTCTCGTACAAATGTTTCACTTCCAGCTTTGTGTAGTTTATTGTCCATATCCTACAGAAGAAAAAGTTGTAAGATGATGGTACTAACTTTTTCAGTAAGATCTAACAAAAATAGAGTTCCAGTAAATTAAATAGCAAAAAGGACATGAAATCTGCCACATTTTCATACATTACTGCTGTCAGATGTCTAAACAGTAATGCTCGGTATGCATGAGGAGTATTTTATAGTCACGCACAGAAAGGCTGCACACTATGCAACAAAATAGGCAGTCATATATAAGAGGCTGCAACCTCAACTAAAATCAAACTGAAGGCAGCATGAAGTTTAGAGAAACAAACACATGTAATAATCTGCATAAAGGAAATTCCATATTAAAATATTTTCTATTTTCTTTATCAGCTTTTAGGAAAGGGTGCAAGAACTGTATAATAGCCACCTATAGTAGAAACGATTTAGAAATTTCCAAATTAAGGCAGGCAGCTCTATTAAGTGGTCACAAATATGCTTCTGATGTTCTAACATGGAATCTTACATTCTACAATTATTCCCAGTGCACATTGTCTATTATTTTAGCCATCAGTCATCTTCATGCAGATCCTTCCAAAATCCAAATAAGATGAACTGAAAATA
Source organism: Dicrurus megarhynchus (assembly GCA_013399195.1). Classification (NCBI taxonomy): domain Eukaryota; kingdom Metazoa; phylum Chordata; class Aves; order Passeriformes; family Dicruridae; genus Dicrurus; species Dicrurus megarhynchus. Next base: position 878,995 of record VXAD01009141.1, read on the forward strand.
TTCTATTTGTGAGTAAACATTTTAATCAATTCCTGAAAAATTTTAGGTTCAGAACCACAAGTATTTTATACCATAGGATATTGCTTTAACCTCAGGTGATAGGGACTAATAAGAATTTGATCATACACCTTCTCTTCTACATTAATTACTAGAATCCTAAAGAGTTTGGGTTAGGGAAAAAAACCCTTTAAAGACCATCTAGTCCAATGAAAGGCCACAGCATCACATTGTCTATAAGCATATATATCAGCAATATCTAAAGTGGAATCTGATGGAACTCTTGATATTGGAAGGGATCTGCAGAGATCCAGTAGCCCTCAAAGCAGAGCCAACTAGAACAGGGTATTTTCAATAATTTCGCCCTGTTTTTTTATTTAGAGTGACTATCTAGTACAGATATATAAGAAATTTCTCCTTAGACTTTGTCTAGACTCTCAGACAATCAATTTCTAGAGCATCCTAACATACTACATTTGAAACCCCACCCTGCCTCAAACTCTTGCTGACATCCATCTTGAAGAGTTCTGACCTAAAGAAATGGCATATTGTGCAAAGACAGCTGCAATTATAGAAAAATTCTTCCTCCCTCTCCACTCCCTCCCCCTCCTGCCACGAAGTGTTTCTAATCTAAATGCAGGCTCTGCTTTGCTTGATCATTAAAATCTATCTTCAAACGTAACGTACGATGACTTAAATACTTGAGTGTAATCAGTGCCTACAGAAGCCCATTATATTAATTTCCAATTCTGTTGACATTAAACTCACACACCTATTAAACTTTGGACTTAGGAAATATTTCTTACCCATTCCAAGACAAACTATACCATTAGTCACACATTCACTGAACTGATATGATACCAAGCAGAGAAGCTACTACTTTTTCCACCTTCAGAAACTTAGCTTTGAACAAGTGATTTAGGAACATACATTAAAAAATTTAAAAATCTAATAGCAACATAGAGAACTTCATAGCTAATAATTCATGAAGACATTAGTTTTGAAGTTTAGTGAGAATGATAAAACATTTCTTGAAAGGCTTACACATATAATACTTAATTATCAAAGGGACACTAAACAGAACATAAAATGGGGGGTAAGGCTCTGTTCCCTAAGAGGTATAACAAGATACGGTATCACTGTTCAAATACTATTGATTCAGAGCAGAGTGCTGCTGACCGCTCAGAAACACTAGCTTCACTAGGATTTCCCAACACTTTGCAGACAAAACTACAAGCCTTCATTAGGCAAAAGTGTAGAGCACCACCTTTGGCCCTTCTGAGACCAGGAAATGAGCATTATTTGTACAGGGTTCCAGCTCCTCACCTATTCACTGTATGCCGGATCCAGCCATGCTGTCACTATGCACAGAATACCAATTACCTGCGTGGGAAGTGGCAAAGCTGTCTCATTAAGCTAAATATAGTGTTTTATCTTCACATAACCTAGAGGAGAGGCTTCTGAAGTACAAACATTAAGATTTTTCTTTTTTTGGAGACAGAACACAATCAACTATTTCATATAAATCAGGACCAAAACCCAGGTGCTGCAGAGGCTTGCTTACTACTCACAAGTCAGTTGAAAGAGGGCAGTATAGTAATCACATACAGCTTAATTAAATTGCACATACACATTTCAGAATAAAATGAGCTTAAAGACACTGTAACATACCCTAAATAAAAGGAAAGCTGGAATTTCAAGACAAGCACAACTGCTACCTACAACAAAGAAAGTCTGTATTGTGTGCAGATGTCAGGGCTACTGTAGCACATCTACATTAGATGGAAATACTCAACCCTGTCTTCATCAACAAGCACTTGATTGATTTTAAGAAGAAACTCACCTTTACTACATGGGTTCCAACTTTTGTTGGTGACCTGTTAGAAAGAGAAGATAGACTTAGGTAGAGTTCAAAGACAGTAAGCTTTGTTTTAAACAGTCTATAACACAGCCTTCCTTTGCAGGAACTGTATACTTGATAATTTAGATGAGCAACAAAGTGAATGTTTTTCATACCACTTCTATAAAAGTTCCCTACTCTATACCACACACAGATCTGCAGCTTCTACAAATTCTGGGAGTTTGTCAGCAAAATCTTCTAGAAATCACCTTTCTATCACCCTTTTCTAATAAAAGTATGTTACTCCAAGTACAAAACTAAAAATATTTTGCATACAGAGAATTTAAAATTAGCATGTATGTGCCAAGCATTGGGTGGACATTAAAGAAACAAAAATTCTCAGAAAGCAGAAGCACAAATACTCCAATACTCCAACACTCTGCACTGAGAGTGCCGAATCCTGATCCATAGAGTTGGCGCTATCACAGCCACTCTTGCCCTTCAGACTCTGTAGCAAACCTAAGGTCCTGTTTCTAATCAGGACATTTGGTATAAATAGAGACAAAATACATTGTAACAGGAAGGAACCAGCGTGCACTACTTTCCAAAATACACACTGTAAAACAGAGACTTTGCATTAGCAACCACTTACACACCACCACTCATTACACTAATTACATGAAAGAACAAGCTATCTTAGGGGAATGGTATCAAATAATTACTTCATGTCAAGTCAATTCAATTAGTGGATGGTCAGCTCTTATTATATCCTGAACTTACATCTTCTACAAGACTTTCAAAATTCTAGAAGATATTTAAATACTGAGTCACACTGCTTACTCTGACTATAGAATCTTACTGATACATAAAGGAAAGGTTGGACAGGATGATTTTTCCAGGCTTCTTCCACCTGGGCTGTTCTACGACTTTATCAGTTTGTCAGTCACAAGCAGAGACAAAGTTACAGATTAATTCCTGAAAAGCTTACTACCAAATGAACCACCTAGATTGCACACATATCCCAGCTGACTACCACGATCGGTGACACTCTGCAACCCCAAGTATCACCCGGCACCAAGCAATACAGACAAATATCGAGATCTCAGGCTCATTTGCCTCTCCTGCCTCCAAAATAATTTTAAGGAACAATAGCTCCTGAAAAAAACCCACAACTATTTCCATTTAGTTTTTAAGAATTTCATCTCTTCTCTTTACCATCTGGAAGCATTTAATCACAAAAAGCGAAGATCGCATTTATACAGCAGAGCTAAGTAAACAAGAAAGTACAGTGGATTGGTACATAAACACTCTATCATTGCAACTAATTTACCATGTTACACTGAGATGCCTCTGTCCAAACATTAACACTTCAGGTGCACAATACCTGTGACACTGATTTGAGGTACAATCCTCCTAGAAGGCTCTAACCCCGATGCGCAAAAAAAGAGAAAAATTAACATTTTGACCAGGAAAACAAGAACACTTTTTGTTTCGCAAAATACATTGCTGAGAAAGGCCACGGCCTGAGTGGGATTTCTGGTTACTGAACCATTTTCAGTTCAACTATCAACTCCTGGATTTCCTTAGGAGTGGCAGAAATATGTCACAGTTTATTAAATCCACGAGATTACTTTAACAATGAAATATATTTATAATTACAACATTAATGCCTAGGCTTCAGCCAGGGTCCTATTTTATAAGACACTGCTTAGATTTAACAACCTAAGACAAATCCCTCAACTGCAAATAGATATTTCAGTTTTCTACTGTGACACTTCCCACTAATTAGCCCCTCACTTCTGGTACAGGCAACTCATTCCTCCACTGGTTACACAAAACAGGAGGTTCAAAATACACAGCTACTGTTTCAGACTTCTTTAGCTAATTACTTTTGCAGAAAATCTACACTCAAACAAAACCAGATGTTACTTTCCACTCTCAGGCTTGGGAAAAAGCTGCTTGAGTGATAAGGGTTATAGAACCAGCAGGTGCAGAACACAACATCATGCTGATAGCTTGATGTAACACACACACACACAATTAAAGAGAAGCTTTACCATGGAATTTACATGCTTTTAAAATACTGCAAAGCTTCCACAACTGTTTGGCAAAAACCCCACTTTCAGATCAGTTTGTAATACAGCCAGGTAAGTTCAGTGGCTTGCCTTGAGATGACTTGAGCTGTGTGTCTGTCAGCACCATCGCTCCCTTAGTCGTGAGCAGTTACTGCTTATGTGCTACTACATTTACACAAAGTCAGCCAGCTCGGTAACCGAAATCTTTTGTAGTTCAACATGACTCTGGAATGGTCTTGTCTTCCCAACCACCTGAACTTACCAGCCTTCTCCACGCCACAGTTTTACTTTAAGGCCATTAGTTTTATGGATGCAGCATATGATATCCTTGCATTTTTTAAAGAAGTATATACAGTGGCAAAAGCATCTGAAAATATTTACATAAGATCAACCCAAAGATCAAATATTGATTTGGCTTTGAAAGGTCAGGCAGCACATGAAAACTGACATATGCCACAGAAAATGTAAGGCAAAAACTGGTACGAACCTTTACTAAAAGGTGGGATTTATAAACTGATAGCAACACATTTTCTAGACCACGTTTCACATAACTTCTAAATTATCTTACGTGATACCACTTTTACACCAGTTTAACAAAGGAAGGCTTCAAGGTTATCTACAAAGATTAAATGCAATTCAAAGAAATATCCCATTTCATCTGCACAAACAGATATCTGATTAGTCTGAAAATCAAATAAACTCACAAAGAAACTTTTTTTAAAGTTGTTTATCCCACTACCAAATTCATCCTAATAGTGACCAAATCACAGGAAGCTCCCATTCTCACTATTCAGGTAGCTCCAGCCTAGCACCTCTTTGAAGTGGGCTTCACATTTTCAACATGTTGTTAAGTTTTTTGAGAGAAAACAAAACGTTCAGCCCCTTCAAACAAAAAACAATGTGAATATTGGCCTTGGGCAAATCCCAAACCGACAGTGCCTGCCTTCCTGGGAGGATGTACATTGTTACACAACAGGTGTGCCAGCAGGCAGATGGGAAGAGGTTTGCAGTGCACACATAGCAGCTGTACCCTGTACAGAACATACAGGTTCAACAGCCAGCCGCTCACCACTGTCCTGCACACGATGTTCCCTCTAACCTGTGGCTGCCCTGGAAGCTGTAATTACTCCTGCTGCAGCTCTCCATGGCAGTCACACCTTCAAACCTACAGAGATTCACTGCTGCAATGCACTGTTTGGGCTGCCCTGGGGAAGCTCCTGCGCGGGAGCTTCAGCAAACTCTGAGTACAGAAACACATCTGTAGCACTGAACACAACCAACACTTCACACTCCATCTATCTGCTGCCAGGACCAGCTCTGCATGTTGGCTAGAATACTCACACACACAGAAGTTGTACTAAGCATCTCCCACATGTCAGTGGGGCACAACTTAACCATACCTGTCTTCCTACACAGAGGAACACTAGATTCTCCAGGAAAAGCATCAAGGCAACTTCTAAAAGACAGGACTAGTGAAGTCACAAGTCAAGAATTGAAAGAAAAGTACCAGAGGACATTTCTCATTACCTACACCACCTCCTTCGTTTCTCATAAAAATGTTTAGGATACAAGCATACTAGGAACAAACTTGCCCCCCCTTACCTCCCCCTGCCACTGTTAGGCACATGAAGTCCAAACTGTTAGGTTTGGCAGTTCCTGGTTTCAGAGTGGGTGGATCACTTTCCCTATAAATAAAATACAGAGGGTCTGTCATGTGCCTGCATCTAACCAAGTGTACCTTACTTCATACTTTCCTTCTCTCAAAAATTATATCCTCCTGCATGGGACTGTTCAGGCCTCTACATTTCAGCATCTTTTCCTAATTTTTTCCATGGTTATAGTGCTTTTAGAGTGAGTAACAGAGGTTAAATAGGGGCATCTTCTGTCACACTACCTCTCCTTTTTTAATCTGGGCTTAGTTATCCAATAAATAGACACTCGCCACACATCCTCTGTCAAAAGCAGAATTACAAGTAAAAGGCAAGATCTAGAGCAGAAGGGAAGCACACAGGCCTCATCAGAGAGGATACAATAGTCTCAAAACATCTCCAAACACACTTTACCTTAGAGAAGTCATCACTCCAGAAGCGCTACCCCAGGAGCACTACCTCAGACCATTCTAATCTGAAAGAAACACTTTGCATCAAGTTCTGTAATTTCTGCTAACTAGTTCTTAAAAAGCATCAATTACAGACATACTCGAGGATAAGGATATGGTGCTTTCCCTGAGAGAGACTAAAGCATCATTAATTTAATGACTTAACAGTGGGAATTGGGAGCCTATCTCCAACTTGAAAACTCCACTCTTACAGGTGTGGAGACAGACAATTAATAAAACAAATAAACAGTAAAGAAGTCAGCAAGTTGACATGAACACTTGACACCACATTCAGAGTCTCTCTATCAGCAGTTATTAGACTTCCCCACATAGAACAAAGGCCAGAAAGGGAGGAAGCTACAAACCCCACACTTTTAATGAGGGCAAATACATCTACACCACTTTGCTAAAAACTGGTTATAGCATGTGCTGCCAAAAAGGATTCCCAATTGGTTTTGCTGATCATCAGGACACTAAATGCAGGACAAAATATCTGAAACTGCAGAGGGCAACATGTACTTGTTTTCATTTGCCTTGCCTGCAACAAGAAGGTTTTGATTTTTTATTTTTTGTGGCCCCAACTCAACGCCATTACACATGTAAAAAAATACCAGCCTGCTTCATAGAAGTGTCCAATGTACACGTGAAATTAACTCTTATGAAACCTCAAATCTTATTTTGAGAAAATACTGTCCATATTGTTAGATTCAATAACAGACCGAATTACAGACCAGTAGTTGCACTGCAAACTAAGCTCACGGACATCACCTCCTTACTTGACTCAGGCTCACAAACCTCTATTGACTCGAGCCAATGATGTATCATTACAGGTTATGGAAGAGCACTAGAGAAACTAAAAACATCTTTCACTTTAATTTCTAGTGAGTGACTTCATATTATCAAGTTCTGCTTAGATACAGGTGGTGGAAACCTGCAAAGCCAGGATACATGGCATTATCTATATCAGACAAAAGGTGGATGTGCAGTTGGGCAGATTTAATAGATCACTTCTACCAAAAGGTCTGCTTCCCCTTTCTTGTCTGTGGCCTCTGGTCACACAAATCCCTCACCTTCACCCTCTCCTATCCCAAACCTGACAGGTTGCAGCTGCTTTAACTTATTGAACAGTTTTTGCTGTTTCTAGTTTTCAGCTGTTTACAATTTACTTTGAGTTAAAGCAACTCAGAGAAGAGTTTGATGATCACTATTCCCAGAAGAAGGTAAGCAGTTGGAGAAAAACCTCATTTCAGCACAAGCACTGTGAATTTGGCTTATCACATCTTGCAGAACTGTATGCTAACATGTGCTTTTCACCAGGCCACAGCTAAGTAGCTAAGTTCAGAAAAACTTTGATACAGGATGTGAAGGGGAGGAGAAAAGATCTAGTCTTTCCTTTCTTTTAGGCATCCAGTGACCACTGAGTCACAGCTTAAAACAAGCTCCTTAGTCCATTATTAAAGCTCCAAATGCATAGATCCCACAACCCATATCTATTGCCCTATAAACAAGCCATGTGAAACCCAATCCTACCAAGTAAAATAATGCAGAAGTTTGGTCCAGGCTACACGAAAAACAGAACTGATACAAGCCATAACCTGTCCAGCACACAACAAGAAAGAGAGATTAACAACAAGACGGAGCATATTTGGCTGACACCAGCAACACGGCGTCAGGGGTAGTTCTGAGGCAGCAGCACTGGGATCTACTTCATAAAACACTGGTAAATCTTCACTACTGGAACCAACTGGCTAAAGGCAAGAAGCATCAAAGCGACACAGAACCACAGATTTCTTAGGGTTCGAAGTGACCTCTGGAGATAATCTAGTCCANGCCCCGCCCCCGCCCGCGCGGAACTACGAGAGGGGCGGCAGGGAGGGGCTCCCCCCGCGCGCTGCAGCGCCCCCTGGCGGCCGCGGTGAGGTGGGTNCCCCCCAAGAAAAACAGTAAAAGTATTAAAGACACCACTAAAAACAAAGCACAGAGCACACCAGAAGTTATTCTACACTCAGCAACAGCTGCCTGTTGCTGAAAAAGCTCGCTCGCTTCTCCTTCCTCAGAAAATCTGTTACTTTTATCGTATTTCAGGGATTACTCCTGTCGGTCCCGATTCCATCTCCGCACGTCTCCTCCCAGCACAACACCCGCTCCCGCCTCAGGAAGGCATGGTATGATCTCATCCTCTCACGGCCACTGCCGCCCGCACCAGCCCCGAGCGCCGAGCGAGCCCCGCTCGGTTCCCCGCACCCTGCGCGTTCCGAGCAGACCCCGAGCTGTCAGGGGGGGCCGCGGGGCCGCGCTAACCCCGCTTCCCCCCCACCACCCCCGGAGCTGCCCAGGGACCGCGGGGCCGCGCTGAGAGAAGAAGGGAGGGAGGGAGGAAGGAAGGGCAGGACCGAGCCAACTCACGGCGCGGGGGAGCCCGCGGGATGCACGTCCTCGGGCGCATCGTAGAACTCCTCCGTGTCGCTGTCGGACGCCATGGCGGGGCCGGGCCGCCACCTCCGGGCACCGCGGGCCGGGCGGCGCCGCGCGGGTATCGCGAGAGCGGCCCGGCCCCGCCCCCGCCCGCGCGGAACTACGAGAGGGGCGGCAGGGAGGGGCTCCCCCCGCGCGCTGCAGCGCCCCCTGGCGGCCGCGGTGAGGTGGGTGAGGGGGAGCCGCCGCTTCTTGGCCCTTCACGGAAGCACAGGATCGCAAAATCACAGAATCAAATAGAAAATGGAAAAGCCCTCTGAGGTCATCTCGGTTCCCCGCACCCTGCGCGTTCCGAGCAGACCCCGAGCTGTCAGGGGGGGCCGCGGGGCCGCGCTAACCCCGCTTCCCCCCCACCACCCCCGGAGCTGCCCAGGGACCGCGGGGCCGCGCTGAGAGAAGAAGGGAGGGAGGGAGGAAGGAAGGGCAGGACCGAGCCAACTCACGGCGCGGGGGAGCCCGCGGGATGCACGTCCTCGGGCGCATCGTAGAACTCCTCCGTGTCGCTGTCGGACGCCATGGCGGGGCCGGGCCGCCACCTCCGGGCACCGCGGGCCGGGCGGCGCCGCGCGGGTATCGCGAGAGCGGCCCGGCCCCGCCCCCGCCCGCGCGGAACTACGAGAGGGGCGGCAGGGAGGGGCTCCCCCCGCGCGCTGCAGCGCCCCCTGGCGGCCGCGGTGAGGTGGGTGAGGGGGAGCCGCCGCTTCTTGGCCCTTCACGGAAGCACAGGATCGCAAAATCACAGAATCAAATAGAAAATGGAAAAGCCCTCTGAGGTCATCGAGTCCAACCTACGGCCCAACAACACCGTGTCAACTAGACCATGGCATTGAGTGCCACTTTCAGCCTTTCCTTAAACACCTCCAGGGACGGTGACTCCACCACCTCCCTGGCAGCCCCTTCCAATGTCTCATCACCCTTTCTGTGAAGAATTCTTCCTAGCGTCCATCCTAAACCTCCCCTGGTGCAGCTTAAGACTTTGTCCCCTTGTCCTGTCGCTGGTTCCCTGGGAGAAGAGCCTGACCCCCACCTGGGTCTTTTCCAACCGAAGGATTCTGTGATAGAATCAGGTGCTAGAGAATTAAGATAGTCTTGTATCTTAAGATAAACAAAATGATGACAACTTTTTAAACAATTTTTTCTCGTTGACTTCTGTAATGAATGCTTGAAACCAGCAGGAGGAATTAAATCATATGGTTCCTTATTTGTTTTTCCTCATATTTTCCTTCCATAAATTTACATCTGATCTTCTGGTCAGTTTTGACCTCCCATCTAACTATAAGTGATCAACAGTAACTCCCAGAGGAAAGAGGCTTCCCCTTGAAACCTGCATTGCTTTTAATATTTGCTCAGCAATATGTGGCTGTTCCTGAGCCAAAACACTTAATCCTTCATCAATACGTGTGATGGTGGCAGGCTGGGAATAAATTTAGGCTTCCCTCCACATTCTCTGCACTGACCTCCTGTCCCCCTTGCTCTTTGGCTCCCTTAGCTCAGTTACAGCTCTTTTTCTGACTTCTAACAAGCACAGAGTTTCCCAAAGCACTGACACAAACTGGAGTTCTCTGTCTATTCTCTTATTTTTGTAAAATGAATAAAGGCTTAATGTATTTGAGACAGATACTGTTGCCAAATGGACAACACAAAGGTGGTTGTGCACATGCAGGCATGTGCATGCACACCTGTCCTTGCACATGCACGTGACATGAGGCCACATCCTCTGGTTGCCTTAAAAAATCGTGATGCTTCTCAGCCAAACCAGCAGAAGTGCTGGGATGACAGGAAGCAGGCACACTGGAAATGCATGAGCAATTTTTCCGATTCTTTTTAAAAATAAGGAAGAATGAGCCTAGCATACACCTTAAGCTGTCAATGTTGAAGAATTTTAGTAAATAATTAGTACAGAAAATTGCTGACTTGTTATTCACTGCACACTGTTCCTGCTGTAACTGACAGCCAAACATGACAATTGCATTAGAGTAAGTAGGATGGCCTCTGAATTATTAAAGTCAGTAATGATGTAACCTTAGCTGGGGAAGGCAGATGGCTCTGGAAACTGGAGAAAAATGCTATTGAAGAGCATCTTGAATTGTTTATCAGTTTGTCACTCATGGCAGCTGCATGACTTCATGTTTTATTAGGCAGAGGAAATGACATCATTGCAGAATTAAGGAACATTCAAATAAAAGACCAGTTTTGATATTTAGTCAGGTCTTACACGATGATTAAAATTCAGCTTTACTGCAGTGGTCTTGACCTTTCCACTCCAAACCCCCTTGTTTTTTGTATGAGAGTGGCTTCTCAGAGGCTGATAGAGACCCTAGGCCAGGAGGATTATAACCACAGCTCCACAGTGACACAGCCCAGCCTGATTTGTCCATGGAGACAAACATAATAGTGGCTACTAAGGTGTTATCTAAGCATCAGGAAACCCACTGGCCAAGACAGAGCCAGACCAAGGAGTTGTTGTTCCTGGTGGGGTTGTGCTCACTGCTGCCTGTGCAGGGTATTGCTGGAGCTGTGCAGTGTTTTCAGCCTGACTGACTGCTATTATCTCTGTCGCTTGTAAAGATCAGCAAGAGGACAATCGGGTGTAACAGGGACAAAGTTTCCCAAGATAGAAGATAAAGGTCATAATTAGCGTTTGCAAATGACCTGGCTGCTTTCTCCCCAGAACTGGCACAGCTCTTTCCCAGACTGCAGGCAGGGACGAGCACCAGGATGGCTGTGAGCGCTCATCTCACCATGGAATTGGCATGTGTTGGCTTGGAGGGACTGCAATGGCCAGCTCTGTAAGGAGCTGTTAAATCCTCAGACTTACATCCAATATTGTCCCTGGCCCAGTTTTCCCAAAGCCAGACCCACATGAGGAAGATGAGATCATAGGTAAAAATCCTTATGAATGGCAGACTCCTTGGTATAGCAGATTGTACATTTGCTAGGATTTGCTAACATAAAATCATACACAATTGCATTACTTGAATTGTTTTCTGACTTCCATGTCCTGCTCAACCATTAGCCTATGCATTTCACACCCAAGTGAGCACAGACTGGTCCCAGTGCACCAGAGATGAACCCTCTGCCCAGCAGCTGAAGGTCCTTCATACCCTCTCTGATCCTCACCAGGTAATGAGAGTTTTTAGCTGCTTTGGCTTGGACATGGACTTCTTCCAGGGCCTCCCATGAATCAGAGCTCATGTATCAACTTGTCCCAGGCACTCTGTGGTGTCAGCAGGACCATCTTACCAAAATCACCACTGATATGTGGAAGTTTCCCAGTCTTTTGCCATGGCGAGGCTGACTTCAAGCATAAAGGCTTGTGTCTTTTTGTGTGAGTTTGCTGCTACTTTTGTGTTTCAGAGGCTCAGAAATCATAGGAGTCCCTCTCTGTTGCTTCCTAGCTCATTTGCTAGCACTGCTGATATTGGCAGATAGGTCTTGGCTCCACTAAATCTTAATATACTCACTGCAGACAGATACAAGGTAGATTTGCAGCCTCTGCAAAATATCACCAGTCTCCTGATTCATCTGGTCACCTAGGGACATAAGGTTTTAAAGCAAAACTGTTTTTTATCATTGCATTAAGAAAATAAGGGCAAAAAGTATTTTTAGGGATAACTTGGAGCTGATTCCGTCCTGCAGCATAGACAGTGGGCAACCGCCTGTGTGCCCTCTGGGCACAGGGAGAAGCAAGGTGCACAAGTGCTGGAAGAACTGCTGGTCCCAGGTCTACCATGGGATGAAGACAGTCAAAGTGAAGCCCAAAACATGTGGCTGAACCAAGATTTACACTGAGGTTTCCTGCACGGCGTCCTGGGGCTTGGAGATGTTTCTCTGTATGACCTTGCACCCCGGGGATACAGAGTTTGGTGAGAGTAAAACAGACCGAGATGGCCAGATGTGACAACTGTGTGGGACTGTGAATGACATCAATGGTCAGATAAAACAGGGTAAGTCCCTTTGATTCAAAATCCTGAGCACCAAGCCTGTGCTGGTCTGAGAGAGGCAGGGAAACAGGAAAAGCTGCATACCTTGAGCACCATGTAGGAGCATCTATCTTTGCCAACTTGTTTGACAAGCCATTGATGCAAATCATGATTTCTGGTTCTCTTTGTGAGAACTGCTTCTGCCCAGTGCTGCAAACCACTGTTGAATCCACTGCTGCCACTTGGGCACCTTGCCTTGGCACCTGCCACCACAGCCATCACACAGTGTCACCTTGGCCACTGTGCTGTCCCAGGGAGAGCTTGCTGGGAGGTTTGGTGTGTTCACAACTGTCTTGCACAGGCAGCTTTGTGTGAAGCATGGTCACACAGGGTGCAGTGTGCACCCAAAATGGTGCAGAAGGGCCAGGAGGGTCACAGGAGGATGAGGAGGGTCAAGCAACTTTGGCAAGTATTGGCAAAGAGAAGAACCAGGGGAAACTGGAGGAGGGAGGGAGAATCCCTGCTAGCAAAATGCTATGAGGGAACTCAAATCATCCTGCAACGGGGTGAAGACATGCACTGAGAAATGCAAACACGGAGATAACTGGTAAAATGTGGTCCAACACCCACCTCCAGGCACAGGGGAGTGGAAAACCTCCACTAGGAAATGCTCTGTACTCAGTTCCCACATAGCCTTCCCTGGGCACCCAGGTTACAGTGATAAAAACCCCATAAATAGCAAATCAGATCACAGAAAACACAATGACAAAAATGTATCAAGCAAAATGTTTCCTGAAGAAGGTGTGGCAGGGAAGAGAGATGCAGCAATGTTGTCTGTGGCTGTATGTGCCAGGTGTGGAAACAGACATTTGCCAGCTGCTTATTACTAAGTCGCGCTGCAAGCCCTGTGCCTGGGCTGTTTACACCAGCAGCTATGAAACAGGTTTGCTTTCATGCAGGTTATGAGACTGATAGGGCACACATGGTGCTATAACACATGCCTTTTCTTTCTGGAAGCATGGGAAGTGCTCAGCACGAGGCATGCTGTAGGAAAGAAAATATCCCACATAACTGAAAAGCAGATCTGGAAAGTATTTTCCCTGAATGGACTGGGCAGTCTTTTCCTGTTGTGATTAAGAGAAAAATGTCTTCTGACTTATTTTTTCTGAAGGTTCTTCATCAGGAACCGTAGTGATAGGACAAGGAGTAATGGGTTCAAACTGAAAGAGGAGAGATTTAGTTTAGATATACAGAAGAAATTCTTTACTGTGAGGGTAGCGAGGCACTGGAACAGGTTTCCCAGAGAAGTCATGGATGTCCAATCCCGGCAGTGTCAAGGCCAGCTTGGATGAGGCATCGAGCAAACTAGTGAGAAGTGCCCCTGCACTCCTTCCTTATGCCCAGCAGGGTGTGCTTGATGCAACTGAAGTGGTTGGCTTGCTTTTTCTCTGCAAAGGCCAGCTCCACCCTGGGAAAATCAGCAGTGAGGCTCCTTCCCATGGCTCAAAAGGTGGGAAGAAGAGGTTTAATGTCCACTGGGAGGTTGGTGCCCTTTTGCTCCAAACACAGGGTATGCCCAGTCTGGATCCTGTCTCCATCCCACAGGTGTAGAGACATGGTACTTGGAACGGAACAGCAATGACTGATCCCTGCCAAGGAGGAGCCAGGATGGGCTGAGCAAAACTGGCAATGCCTGGGGGCTTTCCCTGCTTCCAGAAGCAGAGCATCAACTTTTTCTGTTGGAAGTGAAATAACCTTGTTATTTTTATGGTCAGCTACCCAAAGTATGAAGCAGGATGAAGTGCAGCTACTAAATCAAAGATGAGGTGCAGACTCGGTGCCTGCTGAATGGGTTAAGAAACAGTTGAGAAAGCCCTGTCTGTCTTTTGAGGTGGCCTCCCAAAACTCAGACTGTGCATGGCTTTCTATTCAAAGAATTTTCCTGCTGCTCTGACTTGCACTATATCATTTGCTCTCACAAACAAACCAACCAATTTAACTGCACAGATGTGATGTTTAATCACTCATCCTGGCATGCTGACAGTTCCTGCATGTGCACATGAGTTGTGTCTCAGCTTTGCCACCAATGCAAAAGTTCTCTCCTCCAAATTTCCATGTTTTAGTTTTGTCTGAAGATGCTCAGTGGATGCATATAAGATTGTTACATTTTTGTCATCATTATACTCTGTGTCTAGATGCCTAAAAGTGCACTGCTATTTTATGAACCAGACACTTGGTGTATCAATGTATAGCAGAGGCGGGAGTTGTGCTTTTCTCTGAACATCTACCTTTGTTCTTCATTGCAGCTCACCAAAAATCATGATCAAAGCAATGAATGCTGGCATGCACACTGAAAGAGAGTGCATTGGCTGTTTTTGTAAGGAACAATTGTGAGTGGCTTGCTTTGAAGTGAATTTTGTCAGATTTTAAAAGGTAATTTGTTACTTGTGAAGATTTAAAAAATGCAAAATTAATGTAAGTATTGAAAGAGAAACAAATACATATCTTTTATTAACATGATTTTGCAGAACACTTAAATTGAAAGAGAAATAGAAAAGATAATAACATTACAGTGGAGGAATTATGTTGCATACATTTTCTATATTGGACAAAATACACACTGAAATGGCTGCATTCTAAAAATGCTCACAAAAATCAGTCTGATTTCCAAAGACACTGTGGAGTCTCGAAGTTATAACTTCATATATACAATTAACATGAAGCCAGTCAGTGCTAAGAAAACATCTTCTCCAGCTCCTGGTCATCACACCTCTATTTAATAATCTGTAGCTGCTCTCCTGGGCGCTGCCTCTCTGATGTGGTGCAGGGAGAACCCAGACTCTTGGGCTACAACCAGTGGGTCAAATTGTTTTTAACTGAGATTTTATCAGCCCTTGGTCTCTGGTTTAGACTCAATTCCTCCACAGAATAACTGCAAATGGAATGCATTGGCATGAAGGGACGTCCATGACTGTAAGAAATTTTCCTTGGAGGAAAATGAAGCTGTTCTGTTGCACAGAGGTACCTGCTGGGCAGAGCAGGACCTGGAAGTTGTAGCCCTGTGGGCAGGACCCATGCTAGAGCTGGCACTGATTTAGGGTTCACAGATGGGATTTCAGTATTCCAGGCTTCACTACTAAAACTTTTGTCTTCCTGACCAGCTTCTCATCGTCCCATGGCTTGCTGGGGCTGTGGGCTCAGGAGTTAATGTGCAACCTCACTTGTGAGCCCAGATTTACCAGGCCTGTGCCTGTATTGGTACTCTCTAGATCTGGGTTTCCAGTTCTTCCCTCAAAACTTTCATCCTCTTCCACAAACACACCAGCTGCTTTCTCCAGCTCCATTACCTGTCCACAGAACACCTATAAAATGAAGAGCATACATCAGCACTTGCTGGGAGGTCCCAGGAAGATGCTGCAATGCCCAACCACCATGGCATGAGTCAGGGTTGCCATGGCAGCCCCAGCTTTGAATTCTCATGATTTCATGGTTTTCTGCCTAAACCTTAGGATTAGTTTAACCCAAGTTGAGATATAGATATAGATATAGATATAGATATAGATATAGATATAGATATATCTGTGCTTTTGATGATAATTACTATTTACTTCTAGTGACTTGTTCTGCTGCTTTTTCTCTTGATTGACTCTGGGAAATTAAATTGTTCATTGCTGCTCTTTCCAGTGCCCAGAAAGAGCACATGGTGAATATCTGTGAACCTGGGTGAACAGATGCAGGAGAAAAGTCTGAAATGGGCCTTCTGAGATTCTGTGGAAAGAATCTACCAAAAAACCCCACTCATTGAATCACCTGCCCAATTCCTGGGGGTGAGCTTTACTCTCTGGTGCAAGAAGAGGTGTCAACAGAACACAGAGATGGGCAGAGAGGTGGTGGTGTGGTGGTGGTGGTAGCAGAGAGGTGTCAATGCAGGGTGGCAGTAAAAGCTGGAATAACAGGAGTCAAAAACAGTGGTGTTAGGGTCAAATGAGCCTGAGCTCTCCCAGATCAAGAGTATTTGCTGATATATCAAAGTATTTGCTGTGGTAACCCTAGGGCACCCGAGAAGCCACACTGCAGCTTGTCAGTGTTTAATCTCATTCTTTTTTCTGCATTTTCCTTGCCAGCAGGGAGTGTGTCTTATTCTAACATTGTGGTCTATGTGAAGGATAACTCAGGGGGCAGAAGTTTCCTTCTGTACATTTCCATTTGTGCCTCTTTGCTGCTGAATATATGCCTTTGATTATAGGCAGCAGAAGCAATTTATTTGTTTAATAGCGGCCAGGAAACACAACCAAGGGAGATCTCTGAACATGACCACAAAGCTGATAAGGATTAATGCTTGGGTGATAGAACACTGGATAAGGCTATTCTCACATTTGGGTCAATATCTGCTATTCATAGCATGAGGATTAAGTAAATGAATATCAGTTTATTATGTGCTGTTATATTTAATGAAGTTCAGTATTTACTTTTCTTCTAAGACTGCTGAGGACCACATTAACATCATTGTATGCTCTGGCAGGCAGGAGAGCAGTGTGGTGAGTTTAGCATAACAGTCACATCAGAGCTTTCAAAGGGCACTATGTGATCTCTATGTTTTATTGTTAGGCAAAGCTAATGGTATTTGAGTTAGTCCCCATTGATAACACAGAATTCATTACTAGTGGGTATAAATCTCTTTCCTGCTACAGGTGTTGATATCTGCTGTAGAAGCTAGTAGAGACATCAGTAGTCATTTATAATAAAAGAAGCTCCAAGACTATTGTTGATACTGTTGTGGTTTATCCAACAACTCCAAGTCCCTGCTGTGCTCTGTATCAGAAATAACAAAGCAGCTCTTTTGCTGACACCTGTACTTCCATTCTCACCTCCATTAATTTCCTGCATTGATTAAAAAGTAATAATAATAATCATCATCATCATCATCATAATCCCAGAAATATTTAGGAAGTGCAGATACCCAGCTGCGTCCTGCACATGGTGGGCCAGTGTGCATGAGTAAGCCCAAGCCAGGAAGCTCCTCACCCCGCTGAACAGCTGCCTCCACAAGGCTGCTTCCAAATCCCTGCAGCCTGGCAGGATTTCTTCCTTTATCCCTCGGCTGTTCATCACCCCTCCCCTGCTCGCCAACCACTTTAGCCCACCAGGCACCCATTCTGTGGGCTCTCCAGGGCCAGGACTGCCTCCTGCTTCCCCTGCAATGCCCTGCTCCAAGGCAAGGTTAATCCAGAGGCTGAAGATCCCCAGTACCAACCACCATGAAAAAGAAACCAACCCATATCCAGCAATAACTTCTATGTAGAAACAGGAGCTTACTGGGAAAGTCTGGTTTTCTGTTCACTATGTTGAGTCACACTGTGGTTCTAGAGGAGCTGAAACCACTCCAGAAATTCTTGAGGCTGTCCTAAAAAGAGCCTGATTTATTGTGCTGAGGAGCAAAACCATCTCTGGCTGTGGGTAATAAACAACCATGTATGGAGGCACAGAAAGCAGAGATGTTAAAGAATATAAAATTGAATATATTTCTTAGTGACACAGTTATTCAAGACAGCCAAGCCATGGAGCACTTCACATACTTCAGTACAGCACTGCCAAGCTCTAGACCAGCGCTTTGCTGGACCACCATCCGCACCAGCATGCGGCAATGAGAAACACCCTGCCCAAGGGAATTCACAGCCCCACCGAAGACCAAAAGATGACCTATAGCTACCAGGAGATAAAGAGGGAGCAGCAAGGCTGTATTCTTTATGTGACAGACAAAACTACCAGTGTGTTGTTTATCCCGTTATTTTATGGAAGGTTAGGCTGAAAACCAGCACGTGCTCCTTGGCAGCGATGGGGACCAACCTGAGTGGTTTCCTGTATTGCTGCACTGAACCCCTGCGGATGAGGAACATCTGTGTGCTCCAGAGTAGGATCAGCATCCTGCAGAAATGGTTCCTGTCCCTTATCAGCCAAAAATTCAAACTACAGAGAAATTAAAATCTCAGACATTACATTTTGAACAGAAGTCCCTAAAATATGCAGCCTAACAGGCAGAAGGAGTTACTGTAAGGTCTTTGTTTAGATCTTTGTTCTAAATTAAGAGTTTTTACTGGCTGTAAATAAAATCTTTGTAATTGCTTATATACTACATTTTTCCTTCTCTTGGTTTAATTTTGGGAGTGTTAAATATGTATTACTAGGTAATTGAAATGTCATAGTCCTAGATTAAACTCCTCTAGTGGAATGAAATTAAAGGTTTCTGCTCCTGGTTTAGGAGAACCCAGTGTGAATATTTTGTAGCAGCAGCAAAGCCAGAATTACAGGTTAGGCTCCCAATAGGTGTGCATGACTAACACCAGGAAAATAGAAACAGTTTGAACTTTTAGAAGCTCAAGCCAAGAAACAATGAAGAAAATGTAACTTCTTTTAGATCCATTGTTCTCCTGGAAGGAAGCAGCTCCTGCTAAAACCCTGGGCTGTGATGGCTTAGGGCTGGGGGTGCATCCCAGGGATGATGCCTGGTCCCTGTGTGGATCTGATGTTTTCATTCTAGATATCCTGTGGTGCTTGATTTGGTGGGACTGGCCAAGGATTGCAGTAAGCAGCAAAAGCTGTGCAATTACCTCTGTCTTTCTTGCTGTGATTTAGGAGCTCATACCCACAACAATCACTGCCCTGCCAATGGTTATACTGCACTGCAGGGTCAGAGTTCTGGCAAATGTTCATTTGGTATAGGGAAAGAAACCCCCCACAAATACCTGTTTGTGACTGTGCATCAAGTTCCCTGCACAGAGGCTGCCCAGAGGCTGGGCACCCGCTCAGGTGAGGGGTCTGCAGCAGCAGTGGGGTGTTCAAGGCCAGCTCTCCCCATTGCACTGGCTCTGGCTCTGCCAACAGTGGGAGGGAAGCAGTCAGGAGTGGAGGCTAAGGAAGAGCCTCCTCCAGAATTTTTTGTGCCTCAGATGACCCCAGGAAAAACAAGAGGGCTATTTATTTAGTACAGGAGGGAAATGCCCTGTTCAGCACAAAGGCAGCATGCCTGACCTTCCCTTCTGTGTGTCCCAGCATGCAGAACACCACTGACCTTCATGAGAATGGGGAGGAACACATCACTGCTGAATTTTGGGGAGAACGTGGCACATTTGTCACTGTCGGTCTGGGGCAACCGGGAGTCTTCTACCATCTTCAGCTCTGCAGTGGGATCCTCCATCCAAGCTTGTGACTGGGCGGGAAGGAATTGGTGGTAATAGGAGGAAGCAGCAAAAATGCTCACTGCTGTGCTGATTTGATTTTAAACTTTCACCCGAGGAATGCTGAGTCAAAGCTGCCTAGGTCCTCACATGGGGCAAAACCACCCTGCGGGGTTTGATGGCAAGGCGTTGTTCTCAGCTGGCTTCTGCTTCATTTCCTCTTCAGCCTCTCAACCAGCTTCATGACATGCCAGCGAGTACAATTTCCCATTTCCTTCCGCAGCTAATTCTGAAAGGGACAATAAATAACAAGAGGAGTCTTTTATAAGCAGATATGAAGTACTCACATCTGCAACATGTTACTAAACTTATACGGCAATTTGTTGTCAGAATATCTATTGGTATGAGCAGCACTTGGACAGGACTGTGCTACAGAATGTCTCACTTCTGCAAGGTTTCCTCTGCAACAGTGTCCTTCTGTTCTTCGTCCTGGAGGTGATTCTCTTGAGCTGGACCTGATCGGGAAATTAACAGAAAAAAACCCCAAACAGACTCATTTTATGTGAAAAGATCAAACCAAAGGCTGAGATTCTTAACTGAGAGAGGGAGAGTTAAAAATCATTTAAATATACCTTTTTATAACAGCTGGCTCTGAAATGACCGATAAATATTCTCTTTCCACAGCTGAAGAGGCAGCACAAAGGCGCAGTGACTCGATCCCCAGCGCTTCCGGGAAGCCGGAGCCCCATCCCGCAGCGAGCCCCATCCCCGGCCCCTGATGCTCCGCACGGGCTGAACCCCGAAACAGCGCTGAAGGAGGCTGAGGAGGGAAGCAAAGGCCCTGCCGGCGGTGGGAAGCGGGGCCGGGAGAGCAGCCGGGACCGCGCGGCTGCGGCCACGTCCCCAGAGGGTGGCGCTGGGGCCCCGCCGTGTGCAGCCGGCAGCGATGGGCGACGGACGGGCCGGTGTCAGCGGCAGCACCTCGGCTCCGGGCCGGTGGCAGAGGGCAGCGAGGGTCTCCACGGGATGTGCGCTGCCCCGTGGTGTCCGCAGAGCCCTTGAGTGATACGCAGCGGCTGCGGGGGACTCCGCAGTGCCTGGCTCCCCTCGACTGAGCCGCACAGTGAAGCCCCGGGATCAAATCTCGCTGGAGGCTTTGGGGCCACTACTTCCCTGAGTCGACATGGGTTTGATGCTCCAAGGGGAAAGGCACCATGTCTTGCCACTGTATCCAATAACTAAAGCCATCTTTAGGAGAAAATTAATCATGCCCCTTCCCTGGAAGTGTTCAAGGCCAGTTTGGATGGGCCTTTGAGCAACCTGGTCTTGTGGCAGGTGCCCATGGCAGGCAGATTGGAACTCGATGGTCCTTAAGGTCCCTTCCAACTCAAAGCATTCTGTGATTCTACATCTCCATTCAGGGATTGGCAAAGGAATAATTTTAAAGCCATTTATTTGCCTCTGCATGAGAGCTGAGCTTAAGCATGCTCACTGCCTTGGGACCTTTCTACTTGCTTGTCTTTGCAGCAGTTCTCCGGGGTTGTTTTGATCTTTTCTGCAAGAAATAAGACTGGTGGCTTTTCCCAGCTCCTTTCCAACAGTTTGGTTCTTGGGTACTAGTTGAAATACTGGATACAGAATGTCTGCAATAAAGCAAGCTGAGATCTGCCCTGTGTCTGGTTGACTTTGCTGGTCTATTTCCTAACTGAAAAATGCAGAAAGCCCCCAGGCTCTCCTGCACAGATATTTCACGAAGGTTGAGAGGCAAAATCAATTTAAAATGGATTAACTCTTATGAGTGTACCTTTGTTTTCTTGAATATATATCACAGGGCAATTTAAATAGATTAAGACCTTAGAGTTTAGCTCTGTATCCTGAATACCATGGAATTAAGGAAATCATGTTTTATAATATCTCTGGGAAGGACACTGATTCATTGCACAAAGCAGAGGTCTAGTGCAGGCCAGTGTCTATTGGAAAGAGCTTGCTGTGTTGCTTAGGTTGCTGTCTGGTGCTTATCTCCCCTCACCATGTCTGAAAGCAGAGCAAACAGCAGTTCACTACCCCCTTCCTCAGGCAGCAGTGAAAGGGAATTCTGGTATAACAGAAAAGCACTATTGCTTCTGGGAGAATGACAAGGACAAACATACTGCTGTAGGGAAATAGGTGCAGTCTGGTGCAATGGAAACAGATCCCCCCTTCCTTGGCGCTGTGGCAGAGCAGCCCCTGGGTAGCAGGGGCAGGAGGGTGTCTGGTACTGGGTGCTGTCCTGAGGATGGCATAGCTCATCTGCCCCTCCTGCCACTGGAGTTTGGGGGTTTCCACAGTGCCACAGCACTGCAGGACAATGCTGCAGGGGACTGAGCATGTGTGAATGCAAGGGTCACTCTGCAGGCATGGGGATGTCTGCTGCTAGACCCCTGCAGTCCTTCTGCCTCCAGAGCCAAAGCATATAAGGCCCCCAAGCATTTTGCACACAACCTGCTGGAGTT
This sequence comes from Dicrurus megarhynchus, assembly GCA_013399195.1. Classification (NCBI taxonomy): domain Eukaryota; kingdom Metazoa; phylum Chordata; class Aves; order Passeriformes; family Dicruridae; genus Dicrurus; species Dicrurus megarhynchus. Next base: position 901,070 of record VXAD01009141.1, read on the forward strand.
TTGTCTGAATACCTGATTTGGAAGGCAGTTTGCAAAGCCATGGAGACCTGTCCCAGTGCTTGCACCGTGGGGCACAGTGCTTGCAGGGTGATGCTGGCACCAGGAGGTTGGGCACAGCTGCAGCCCATGGAGCAATGTTCCAACTGTGCCATTTGGCAGATAATCCTGCCTGTGCTGGCCTGGATCTGCAGCTGCTGCAGGCAGGGACCCCATTTCACACTCGCAACTCCTTCTGGCCATGGGGGCTGCCACCTCCAATAGGGTCCTGCTCACTCAGTGCTTGCAAACACAAGACAGGATCTTCCTGTCTTGCAGATTTAAACTCCTCATCTGTTTTTGCAACAGCCAAATGAGCAGCTGACTCTGCCAAGGTCATAAAGAAAGACTTGCTCGTTCTGTTTCGAGTATATATCCCAGACAGAAAAGTTCCGTGCATGCAGCACAAAGAAATATGTCAAGGAACAGAAGAAAACAGTTTAGGAGATAATATCTGTGTATAAAAAGCCCAATGAGTAACTGATAGTATAAATGTTGAAATAAAGGAGCCAGATCCTTACTGGAGGAGCCACAGCTGGATGTGCAGGGGGCAGCTCCCCAGGACATCAGCACCCAGAAAGACTCTCTTAGGGCTCAGAAACACCATCTGGACACTGAGCACCTGTAGTTTGCAGTGCTATCCAGCAGTAAGTGTGATACACCCTGCCCGCTTGCAGGAAAAGCAAATATTGACATTTTGGAGAAACTTGTAAATAGCATCTTGGATAAAACTTTATTTAAGCAGACAGGACCTTTATGCTCACAAGCAACGTGGAATACAGTAAAGACCAAATGTTAGACTGTAGCCTTTAAAGAACAAGACAAATGACCACAGTAAAGGACACATTACAATAAGTAAATCTGAAATCAGCAGCAGCCCTCAGAGCACTTGGAGGAAATAGAAGCTCATCCAGTATCGACATCTTCCCCCGCCCCATGGTGCGAGGTGCAAGACATGCAGCAGAAGCCAATTTAGATGCTCATGCTATTATTGGCAGCCTTGAACCAAAGGTAGAAGATTCCTCCTCCTTCTCCAGTCTGTGGTGGTGCTGTCACAGTGTTGCCTCACAGCACTGTGAGGCAGCTGCACCTGGGGCATTTCCCATGGAGCTGCTCCAAGGCAGAAAAGCAGTGTTCCCTCAGGAGCAGAACCGTGGGGCTCACATGCCAGCACCCCGTTGCTGAACACAGCAATGTATCCCCCGGCACTGGCTAAGAAAGGCAGGCACTCACCTACCCAAGGGGGCTCTGAGCTGGAAGGAAGCTCCTTGTGAAACAGGCATTGCAGTGCATACTCTAAATAAAAGGGGGCAAGGTGGAGAATGGCATCAAGGCTCTTGGCATCCTTTGTGCCTGGGTGGTGCAGTCCTGGCTGGATGCACTGGCAGGGCAGGGAAGTGCACTCCATGCTTTGCCAGCCATTCACTTGTGCCTCTAGCTAGCACTAAAAATAGTTCGCTTTCATCAGCCTCAAGTTCATCACCAAAAGAGAGCAAGCAGATTTAATTTGTTTGAACACAGTTTCATCTAATCTTCAAGGGGAAGATGTGAGGCTGGACTTTGCATTTATTATTTATCCAAAATGGAAACCTTTGGGGTGCAGTGGCAGGGCCAGGTGGGGACTTCTGATGGCAACTGTGACAATCTGTCCTTTTTTCTGCTAATGAGGGTCAGGCCAGATTCAGTCTTATCTGTGTCAGCAGTTCTGCTGAATGAAGGGGTTACACCAGCGTTCAAATTACTTCCCATTAGTTAAAAACTGAATAAAGGAAGCTTAGTGAGGCTGAAAGCCCATGCAAAACCCTGCACAGCCCAGGGAACTGTCTGCCTTACAGGTAGAAGTGATTGTTCACCTCCATCTAGGTGATGGCCAAGTCAGAGACTTTCACAGGGGTGGCTGTCCCAGAGCCGTGGTCTCAGCAGAAAGTGTAGGTCAGTCAGTGTTTTAAAGCATTTAACTTGGGTGCTGGGAAAAGCAGCCTGTCATGAAACACAGTGTTCGTACTCTTGTTGGATGCATCTGGCCCTCAGCAGATTGAAATTCAAGCTCCAGTGTCATCTCAGCCACTGGCATTTGATTTACTCCTTGGACAGGAATGATTTATGTATTTCTGCCTATTGCAGCTCATTAGATCTAAATAACAACCATCTTGCTTCAACCTGAGGGTTTATCCAATTTTTTATGCTGATGTAGTCTGACACAAAGTCAGTCAGGAATGTGAAACTATGGCAATACTTGCTTTGAGCCCACTAATGTGAGGTGCTCTGGCATGGAGCTGTGCCTGGCTGCTCAGCCCAGGGCTCTCCAGTGCAGCAGTGCTGTGCTGGGCACAGGCATCCCTGGTACAGCACCGTGGCCCTAACCAAGGGGAACATCAGGGCTCTGGCTCAGGGACTGGCTGGTGCTCCGATGCAGATAACACCACAGTCCTGGCTCTGAGTAGGCTATTGTGGGAAAATGCTAATGGGACTTTTGCTGCTTATTTGCTGTGGGCCAATACTAGCAACAAGAAACCACAAACTATACCTGTAGAAAGACGAAGGCAGCTCTGCAGGGTGACTTCAGGAATCATGGAACATGACCCACAGATCTTCTGTAATGTAACAGCATACAAAGGCACCCATACCCTCTTCCAAATGTCCTTCCAAATATCCCAGTGAGCTGACACCCATCCATCCCCAATGCCACTGTACTCTGGGCCTCACTGTCTATCAGCAAAGCTCAAGCCCCAGTTTGTAAGTTCAGCCTAAACAGCCTCAGAGGAGCTGAGAGCTGACTCAGGGCATGAAGCTTGGGCAGCTCTTTGCTCAGCAAAGCTCAGCAGTGATGGGGACAGGTCATTGAGCATGAGTTGTGCCTTTGTTAAATGTAAAATTAAAGAGAAAGAAAGAGTAAACTGGGAAATGGCAAAACTTTTCAGTACTGCTCTGGGACAGAAATGGTGACTTCCCAGGGCTTGCTCAAAACGAAGTTGCACCATCTTCTCACATTTGTGTAGATTTGTTTCATACTCTTGCAATTACACCTTTTAAGAGCAATTTAAAAACTCAACATGATTGGAAAAAAAACAAACAACCCAATCCCATCCAGTAGCTTGGAAGCTGCTGCTCTGTAGGGGAATGACTTGTCATTATCTACAGAGCAACAGCTTGCCCTGACCCTGGGGATTACAGAAGCTCTGGTGATGCTCAGGGTGAATTAATCTGCCCTTCTGGNCCCTGGTGGCTGGAGCTTTCCTCCCAGTTTGGCTCCTTGTACATCCCTGTGCCACTCCCTGCAAGGTTCTCAGGTACCACCAGCCCTGGCATCCTTTTTTCCCCACCCACAGTGAGAAGCAGACCTGGCCTTAGACCACAGCCATGTCAGGGGACTGTGGTGTCCACCCCATGGGGCTTGGGGCACAAAAAACTCCAAACACCCAGCATCCAGGAGCAGCAGATGGAATTGCTGCAGGGAGCATACTGGTGCCTGAACCCTCCCATTCCCAGGGGTAACACTGGCGCTGATAAAACACAATTTCCCACACATTCTGCAGTTTACATAGTGATTAGCTTCTATGCTAATTCCCAGGGGGAGGTAGCTGAATTATAATTGGATATATGACGTATCAAGGGCGTAACTTAACTTCTCAGAAGCCTTTTCTGAAGCAGATGGGTGTCTTGATTACGCTGTCTGCATTTCTAGCCAAATGTTTGTTGAACAAGGCGTATTTGTTATCTAGGTCCAATGCACCCACTCCTGCTGCGGGTGCTGAGCCAGCAGCTCTGAGCGCTGGGAGAAGCCAGGGAAGTGCAGGTGGGTCCAGGAGTGACTGGTCAGCCCCAGGCGTGCTGCTTGCGGGACATGCACAGGGAATGCACTGGGAAACACACGGGCACAGCTCTGCTCCCTGATCCTGGTCACAAGCATTGGGGTTTGAAATACGGACAGCTGTTTGGGGTTTTTTTAAAATGTGTTTTTCTAAAAATCCTACACAATACTGTGGGAGTTTTAATTCACGTTTTTCTGACAAATTTATCAGGTAATGTAATTTTTTTTTTTTAAACCATGTACAATTCCAATCAACCTTTGCATGTATTCTGAAGGGAGAAATGTAGGAAAAAGAGGAAGGGGAAGATTAGAGGTTCACTCTCCCAGCAGCTGCAGAGCTGTTTGGCCAGTAAGTGATACGGGGGGGGGGCACAACTGGCAAGCAGGCACAAAGCAAGGGCGGGCTGGGAACATCCCGCTGTATCTCCTGATATCTCCTGGCCTGAACTGTCTTCCTTCAGGCCCAGAGGGACCTGGAAGACCACGCCAGACAGCTCATCCCTATCCAGAGGAGACACCTCTCAAAACAAAACCCATTGAAGGCGGTGTCGGTTGCGCTCGAAGCACAGCTCTGTCTCCCAGAGCGTCTGGGGCAGCATCTCCCTGCAATCAGGGAGAGATTAACGTGGGATGGAGCACTGAGCTGCGGTGTGGAACAGCAGAAGCCCTTTCAAAGTGCTGGGTTACATCATAAAAGCTTTAATCACTGACGAAAACAGGGAGGGATAAAAATAGCACAGTGTGTGTATGTAACACACTGTGGCACATCTGGTTACAAGCCACTTTTAGGACAGACTTTTTTTTTTTGAAGGAGTGAGACCGCTAATGTTGTTTGTGAATCCTTTGCAGACAGGCTAATAGCAAGGGAAAAAATTAGAAAACAATCTGAATACAAGTGGGCACAAGGAACTCTATATATGCTACAAATACATGTATTTTGGCAGTGGAGATTTAAGGGAATAGCATCCATATCTGATTTTCACAGAATTACTAAGTACTTATTTTTGTCAGGCAATTCTTCTTAGGGAATCGTTAAAAACATCCAAGGGGCAGCAAAGCAGTATCTCAACAAACTCCTGAAAAGACAAGCTGTGATTTCAAAGTTAGAGGAAACATTTCAAAAGGCACAGTAAGTACCTGCCAAGTGCTCAGATATGTCTGGATTTCCACCAGCCTCTCCTCCCTTTGCTCCCTTGGGGATCCCTCTGCAGCGAGGGGTTTCACACCGACCAGGAGGCTGGAATATGTCCAACCCATAGTGGCCACACAGAGGGAGACCTGCAATAAAGGCAGAGCTGGGTGTGATCTGACCGCTGCTGGCTCTGATTTCCCCAACATTCAGAGGCTCTTAAACGGTTTGTTATCACTGGGCTCTCGGAGGTGTCAGCAGGTCTAGTGCTGAAGGTGGGGTGGATGTCCCCAAAGACATGGACATGGTATTTGGGAACTGCCTCTGGGGTACCACACACAAAGAGTTCATGCAGGGAGACTAAAAAAAGGGTTAAGCAGCTCTGAAATGGTGCCTTGAGACAGAGAAGCTCTGAGGATGGACATGATTTTTCTCATTTAATGAGAGTCCTCATTCGATTTTTTAATAAACTGACTCTCTGCCAGGAGGAGTCACAGAGAAAGCACAACCCCCCACTGGGACTCATAGGCTGGCCAGGAAATGAAGTTGAATATAAAAAATATTACATGTATACTAAAAATAATTTAAAAATATGCTCCATATTCCTCCCTGGATTAAAAAAAAAAAAGCAAAACCAACCCCAACCACCAAAGTTATTGGGCATCCCTGCATGGCCCAGCGTGGCTCTTAGCATCTCAGCAGGATGGAAACTGCACTGCAATGGCTGTTTCTCCCTGGGTTCACATCTGCCCATGCAAGGAAAATCGACTGTTGCTGGTGTTCCCAGGACATGTGAGTGGAAAGAAACAGCAAGAGCCCCTCTGCCAGATAGTGGCAAGTGTGCCAAGGCAGGGAAGGGTGGCAGAGTGTTAAATGGGTGTGATACAATACACCCAGACATCACAGAGTGTTCAGCGTCCTCAGGAAGGCACTCGGGATATCAAGTGATCCTGTTCAGGTGTGGAATGGCAAAGGACCATTAACTGCATCCTTAATCATGGACTAGACAGGACAGCCTGCAAGGCATAGCCCATGGACTGTGCGCATTGCAACCTCTGCTTCCGAAGGGAAATGAACCAGTCTTCTTTTCCCGTCTCTGCCCGACCACCTGGATTAGAGCTTCCCTAAGGATCTCTCCCTGGCACTGAAGGGATTGCTAGAGAGCGGATATCTGGGGTATTTGAAAGAAAATGGAATATCTGCCTCGTAAAGCTCCACAAATTCCTAGCTGTGCAGGCTTCAGTCATCACATAAAAAACACTATCACAGAGCCCAGACAACAAAACGCTGGAGAAAAGACACTCAGGGCTCGCTCCTGTGCCTCTGGTTTTACTGGCACAAAAAGGAGTACCCACTGTGCTTGTTTGTCAGACATTCACAACTATTTCCAGGAGTCTTTCAAGGATATTTTGAAAACCCTTTCTGTATAGTTTCATGGAAATAATTTTCAATGACGTGTTGAGCCAAATGAAGTGCAGTTTCACTGACACAGACACCCCATACTATTGTATTGCTTTTAATACTGCATTTCCCTGTTTGGTTTAAGGGTTTGCCTCTATACTCTATGGACAGATGCTCTGTGGAATCTCCAACCCATTCTTCAAGGGCAATGTTTACAGCCATCAGAGCCTGCAGCTGGAGCCAGCAGTAAATAAGGAGTTTCGAAAGCAATTGGCCAGGTTCACCTCCAGTATTTATCCTGCTGCCAAACACCTATAATTTCCCTGCCAATACTGACGACCTGTTATTTACAACCCCCACCTCATGCTAATTCATTTGATGTCCTTGAAGGGAGGATTACACACTGCTGAGAACTTCTGCCAAAACATAGAGAATCAAGTTTTAGTACTAAAATAGTATGTCCCCACTGCCCCTGCAACAACCAGCAGGGTTTTACCGGTGTTGGGCAGAGCCAGGAGAGCTGATGGTGATCCAGGTTTCTGTCAGTATTGATACTCTTTGCTGTGCCCTCTCTTTCTCACATACAAAATTTAGGATGACCTATTGAGGGATACAGAACATGTATATGTAGATTCATGAAACTTCTACACGGCATTATGATGTAAAGAAGATGAACTAGAACTAGTGAAACCATGATACTATGCTCTGATTGTTGTTGTTTATGGTCATCCCTCTCTAAATGAAGCCCACCTTGGAAAGCTCCTGAAGAGAGTAAATCTCCGTGGTCAGCATGGACATTCCTGGGCAGACCTTGCATAGTCTGTTCAGCATCTGGGCTGTGAACCTTTCAAGGAGCTCAGCCTGTTTCTTCTCTAATACATGTTGTGTTGCATTTTTGTTTGTGAATTTTACCTTCCTTATGCCATTTACTCTGGATCAGTTGTCTCTGCTGTAACAGATCTTGGTGTTACCTATTCAGGACGCAGTAGCTGAGATGTTCCCCTGCAGATAAAGTATTGGACTGAACATCTTTGTTTTCTCTCCACAGTCATTATCCTTGTGCTGCACAGAAAAATAAAGGCACAGACTTACGCTGCAGTCATGGCTCAAAACTTGGGATTTATACCCATGCAGCTCCTGCAGTAAAATACCCTGTAATGAGATAGCTGTTGTCACTGGGTTCTGCTGATGCTGTACACACTGGAGCATCTCAGTGGTGCAAGCACATTTCACAACAATTTGTTTATCTCTGTAGAAATAAACCATTCACTGTTGTTGCTGCAGTGCTGGTTGGCTTTACTAGAGGTGCCTAAATCTGCCGCAGGGTAGATTCCCTTGCCTTCAGGAATATCATGATGAGGCACTACATTTTATCCTGTGGCAATGTGAAACTTTTTTTTGATGCATTGTTTTGGGAAATGGCCACTGGGTAGTCCTGTGTTGTTCTCCTGTCCATATTTTGGCATGGCTCAGAAGGTTTACTAAGATGCTTTACTGGTGGGTGATCTCAGCTGATGAATGGAGTCATTCCACACCACTGACAGTCGCTAAATTTGCTCCACTTGGAACCATTGAGCTGCTCTTGCTTGGAGATGGATTTGTTAATGTATTTCCTGACAGTGATCAATAATTTATTTTATATTCATTGTGATCTCTAGTTGGGAGTGAACCCTAAAGACGTTGCTTTGATATAAGAACTATCGACTGCTGCAGAAAGCCCATTTAGCAGCTCACATTGTGGAGAATGAGAGCACACAGTTGCTTTCGCTGCTTTTGTGATGTTAGGGGAGGTCAGAGGCAGCTCTTCTGCCAGGACATGGCCAGGTTGTGTCACACCCAACTTTGGTCGGATCTTACAACTTTCACACGAGCAGTGCTTCAGAGATCAGCATGAGTGTTTGCAAAAGGCAAGAAAAATCCAGCCTTTAATACCTTTCTTTTTGTGATAGGAAAAATAATTCACAGCAGAAGTTCATATCTTGCTTTGTTATTGTAGTGATAAATGATAACTTATTAAGATATACAGGGGTTTCTAGAATTCCACATTTTCTATCCTTACTGCTAATTATAAGGAAACAAATGTGCACTGCTTTCTTTACTATGAGAAGAAATTCCCAGGTATCAAACCAGCATGTGGATTATGCCATGTGCAGTGAGCAAACAAGGAGTGCAGTGCTGTACTGCAAGGCTCCATTGCTTCATCAAGAAGCACTGCCCTCCCTACTTCTCCAGGGGGAATTGTATATATAATCCCTCCATCTGGCACAGCCCTCTTCTCCTGCATCCTGGCTGAACTGTGTTGGCTGAAGCAGTTTCCTCTGCTGGCACTTGTTTGCTGTTCATCCCCACCTGTGGGAAAGAAAGGAAGATGAAAGTGATGTTATTTTTGTTGCTGCATTCCTGGCACTGTTGAACTCCCGTTTCCTCTTGCTGATAAGAAAGACCTGTAACACCAGTTTTATGAGTTAAAAGTAAAGTGATTTTACTCAAATTGAGAGTTATTATTAGTGTTTCAAAATTCCTGTCATGTTCTGAAAGCTGCCCTGCAGTCATATGAAAGGAGTTAGAAACATTTGCCAGCAGGGAACAAAAGCATAAGCATGCAATGACAAATTGTTTCGCCTGGAGAATACACAGTCTACAGTGGTGGAAGTAGTTATCTGTGGTGATTAGTAATTCTGTGCAAAAAGTGTTGTTCCAGTTGTTGCCCAAGCTAGAAGAACAGTGAGAACTTGCAGAAGACATTGATTAACCCAGCATTTCTGTTGGCCATTGGAACTTGTGAATATGGTGAATGCAAACATAATTATTTCATGAATCATAAAGTACCCCCATGCTGGCACTTCAAAGATCAATGCTGGTACATTCTGTTGTACAGAAAATTTAAAAAAATAAAAGAGAGATTGATGGGAATGATACCAAACACCTTTTTGCAGTGCATTTTGGAAATGTATAGGATTGAAAGAAAGTATTGTATTTTGCTTTTTTCATCTGACATTTGTTGGAAGCACTTCCTGACTTGCACCACTTCACTTTTTGCCTCACAGTGAGAAAGAATTACATCTGGCTATTTTTTCCCCAGGACTGTTAAAGCTATAAAACAAGCCAAACTTTACAAAAGTTACTATGTTTACATTGAAGATACAAATCTGACATTAAAAAAACCCAGATAACTGAGACTTTGGACTTGTTGACAATCTATAACTCAGACTTCAAATTCCTACCCCTCTCTGGACTGCCTCAAAATGTGTATAGGAAATCAAGATAAAAGCCATGTAGATAAATAATACAACTAAAATACTGAGTTGCTTCACTCTTCTTTATAAATTTGAATCTCAAAGGGAGCAAGCAAGGAAAGACTACAGGAAAATTCCTGTATTAAAAATGAAAGCTGTTGTGGAAGAATACCTGAATTACCAAAGAAATATCTTGACTGAGTCCTGCATGGAGTTCAGGCACAACCTGCAGCCTGCCCTGGCTCCCAAATGGCTCTCTACCTCAGCTAAGGAAAAGCACTCTCTGATCTTTTATTAGTGATGTTTTATTATAACATATTACAGCATGAAGAAATCTATTTTAAAAATAGCTCTTCCTCTAAATCTGAAATTCTGCTTTGCTGATTTTCGCTGGAGGAAAAACATTATAAACTCAAAAATTACTTCAGAGGAAATAACAAGTTCCACAGCTATTTATTTTTTGAGTGAAATCCTTTGAGGTAAGGGAACACTTGGGGATGATACTGGCAGACTGCAGCTGGTAAAGGTTTTTATTTGTCAGTGCTTATGTTCCCAAGGAAGGCTTCCAAAACAATTTAGTCAACTGAAGATGAGGAAGTCCTTGCTACAAATGGAAATGTTGCAATCGTACCCTGCAAGACAAAGTGGGTAAAACATTTAGTCTGTCTACCATAAGAAGTTATACCCTGGGCAATGGACCTCTGACTGTCTGATCCCCACTTCACCCTTTTATGCACAGCTGGCGTGATACAGAATGTAAAATCCACTGGTATGTCTTGAAAAGAATAAGTCAATCAGCAATTTTAGCATGTATGGGTTTTAAAAATAGCATTAAAATGTCAGTGTTGCTTTTATATCAGTCCTTCATGGCCTCAAACTACAGAGGTTATTGCTGCACTGGACAATGTACGGATGCAAGTGGCGTATTTAGGTCAGATTCTCCCTTTGTAGTTGTTGGGTTAAATTTTAGAACCACTCTGAATCCTTGAGGCATTTAAATCTCTGCCTGCTCTGGATGGCCTCCTTTCTGCCTGAATCCTAGTTACAGACTGTACTCCCTGCAGTCATCTTCTCTGATTTCCCCATCTTTCCGTCTACTCCCTTCACATTTCATTTGTCTTCCCAAAGTCCTAAGATTTGGATCAATTGTAACCTAAATGTTTTCTGTCTTTTTTTTTTCTTCCACATGATGAATTTTCATGCTAGCGGCCAAAATAACTCCCCCTTCCTACATATTTTAATATTTTAACTATGTCTCTCCAGTGAGATGCTCCATTTACATTGGGAATGTTTCTCTAAGAGGAGGAATGATGTTTATGCTGAATTCTTCCCTGTTCTGCTGTGAGCTTGCCTGGTAGAGAAGGGCAGGCTGTCCAAGCTGTCTGTGATTCTCTGCTGCCCCAGTAATTGCCATTTCAGTGGTGGGTGACTGTGTGGAGCGCAAAGAGAGACAAAACATTAAAAGGGCAAAGAGAGATGAGGCATTCAAAGTGATATCAAGAAAAATTAATCTTCAGGTTGTTGTTTAGCCCTCATTTTTACATTGGTGAAAATGGCTGTGGATGGTTAAAAAAGGTTGAAAATCGAGGCTTGCATATGCAGGATTTATCAGTATTATAATTTAATTTAAAATGCTTTTGTGTGCCAGCACAGACAAGGCAGTTATTTCCTCTTCCAAGCACTATGAACAACTCTACTATCTGGTACTTTTGTAATGCAAAGGCACTGACTGTGCAAGGAGAGACCTTTCAAATATCTTTTTGACAAAGCTTTAATAAATATTTTAGTGTCACTTGCTTTTGAGGGCTGCCTGCAGCTGTCTGGGGAGGCGTAGCTCTGTCTCTGTGCACCTCAGCTGGCTCTGATCTGACCAGTGCTCAGGTGGTGAGGAAGGTCATACCCATTTCTCTCCCCTAAAGCATGAGGCTGGTAGGTGAAATTTCCATTTTTCATGCTGGGCACCAAAAGTATCTCATGTTTGCATCTCAGGATAGGGAGAGAGGCTGCCAGGCTGTCTTTCTTACAGGAAATACCTGAGAATTTGGGAGGCTTTCCTTGCTGACATTCCTGGAGAGTGGCTGGTGTCTCCTGGGTGCTGTTGGAAGTGGAGATGGAGTAGGACAAAGTTGTAGAGCACTGCTCTGTCCTCTAGGGATTTTTATTTTGATAACCGTCTTGGGGAAATTTCCAGTTCACACCATGGGGAAACACCAAGAATAGGGTGTAGGTACAGTCCGCTCCGAAGATTTTTTATGAGGCTTCATCAGCCTCAGCAAACGTGGTGTATTGCTGCTCAGATCCCTCTCTCTCTGCTGGAGGCTGGAGTGGTGCTCACAGAGCCGCTCCAGATGGTCAGCTGCCGAGCTCTTCCGTCTGCATGTCCCGGCCTTTGGAATGGGATGGCAGCCTGCAGGAACAGCCCTGAGCTCAGGAACTGCCTGTACTCAGCAGATGTTCCTTTCTGCTCCAGCTCCATAGGATTTGTTGTGCATTAGCGGCAGCCAGAGTTGTCAGTGAACTTTGGAAATGCATAGTGCGTGGCTGGAATCAAGATGTCTTGAGGGGGAAAATCAGCTTTAAAGACACTTAAAATGAATTATTTTTTTACCACAAAACATTTTCAGTGTTTACTGCTTGACAAATATGCACCTTGCCTCCCATTTTAGAGTGATTTTAATTTTGTGAGGCTGTTATTGTGGCATGAATATGCAGATTTATCCTACGCAGAACATTTTCACTATAGAAAAGGTATAAATCCCAAAAGTAACTTTTCTAAACTGCAGAATGAAGGAAGTAAGAGGTAATAAAAAGCATTCATGCAGCAGAGGAGCTCACTTCACACCTGGAAGCACATTGATGCCTCTCCACCTGAAGCCCTGCACTTGGAGAAGGGGTCATGGATGCTACAGTCCACTTTGGCTGGCAATGCTGGTTAAAAAAGCTGCAGAAATTCTGCCTTAAACACATGTGTGGGTACTCACTACATGTGAGCTGCAGCTCCTCACATGCTCAAATCAAGTTCAACAGTAACCTGCAGAACTGCAAATAGTGAATCAATGTTGTCACAAGCAATTGAAACTTAATAGAGCTTAGTTTCTCCTCTACCCAAGTTCTGTGTTCTGCTTTGTAGTAGATTCTGTTACAATTTATGGCAAGTGCTCAGAGTGAATTGTTTTGAGCTCAGGTGGTGGTGGGTACGTGTTTTCTTTTGAGATGAATTGAGTTTTATAATTTCTGAACAGGAAATACTGTTGCTTAGTGGATATTTCTCTCTCTAATCTGTAATATCAATGTAAAGTGACTGTGAGGTGGATATAAACCTGCTCTGCCTGAACAGGTAACTGTTCATTTTTTATACTGTTCTTAGATGCTGAAAACATAAATTATCACACCAAATTGTGTTCAGTATATTTATCAAATTGTATCAAATTTGTCAGCCTAAATACTTAGAATGCTGTTTTGAAAGGAACTATTCTGTAACTAGACTTATACAGGAAATGTTTGTGAATACTGTCTTGCTGTAATATAATATGTAATATATATTACAATTATGTATAAAACTTACTTTGTAAATTGCTTTGTGTTAGTAATTTTGAGTATTTGTCTTGTGTTGTGTTTATACCTTGAGATGCCTGACAGAGAGTCTACAGCAAATTTCAGGTGGATTTCTTGCAGAGAAATACATAACAGGCATCAAAGTTTTGTAGAAAAGTGTGCTTAGAACAAGTCTTTAAACGACAATATAATATCTTAGCAACCCTAGTACATATATTTTCAAGAACTCCTTAGTGACAAAGCCTAGATCTGCTGAACAGAGCTTTTCAGCCCTGCCTTGCACAGCTGGGCTCCTGGGGGCTTCCAGATACATGCTGGAATTTGGTGCTGAGAGGTCCCAGGTAAAGACCAGGAAAACTTGCCTGGTTTTCAAGGTGGAACTGTTGGAAGAACCCTGGAGCACTGTGAGTGTTCGATTCATTTGCCAGGTCCTTAGTAAAAAAAAAAAAAAAGGGAATATTCAACTGTGAAACAAGATGGAACCTGGGTTGTAAAAAACCACTTTTGCCAGGTAAATGAGCAAAGAGGATCAGAAAGTTTCTGTGCCATGGGAACTGTGGGCTTGAACTTGGGCAAGAACCCATGTAAAATGTGCATTGGAGACATTACCTTGCCTTGGGATAAAAAAGAGCAGTAGGAATAAAGAGCAATATCTGGAGTGGCATGTGTTTTATAGCTACTGTCCATCTAAATGGCAAATTTCACTTCCTTTTCTAAGGGACAGAAAGAAGCAAAAAGGTGAAGAACTCGCTGTTGCAACCTTCTTTTTATAAAATATTGTGACTAAGCACATTCCTACACTGGAGTTATTCTATTTGGGAACATTTGTGTAAGATCCAGTGTGTCACTCTGTCCATGTCTCTTCCCAGCAGAGGTGAATTCCTCCTGAAGTTTTGTAAAGGTAAGTTGAGACTGGCACTGGCTCATGCAAGAGGTCATTTTCAAGGACAGGTGTTGGAAAAATATACACAAAAATTGCTTTCTTCTGCAACTGACATACTGATTTTCTTGTCAGCTTCAGAGTAGAGGTGATTTGGTTCCCTGTGCCTGAATTTGCTTCAGTTGCTCTTAATGATGTGAGGAGAACAGAAGTGAACCCAAAATTGCCCATAGCAAAATATGTTGGAGAGTTACTCAACCAGGGTATCTTTTGCTCTGAGATAGATGCTGCACTGGCTTTGATAAGCCAATGCAAGAAATGTCCAGATGAGAGAGTAGGTTTAGATTAAATACTGGGAAGAAATTATCTACTTTGAGGGTTGTGAGGCACTGGCACAGAGAAGCTGTGGATGCCCCATTCCTGGAAATGTCCAAGGCCAGGCTGGATGGGGCTTGGAGCAACCTGGGATAGTGGAAGGTGTCCCTGACCATGATAAAAAAGAGCTTTAAAAGTAAGTGCTGTTGGACATACACAACTCTCAAATGGTGTGTTATGGTCTCATAGGCTGTTCAACCTTTCCTTTAGGGTTAAAACAATGAGGAGCTGGTTGCAGTCTTGGCTGGAAGGTTACCTATGGCTTCATAATTAGTTTTGCATCAAGTTCTGCCCTCAATTGCATTGCTAAAATTCCTATAGCTTCATTAGGGTTGACTGGGTTTAACTAAGGCATTATTTGCCCTAAGATTACCTGCAGTCAAAAATTTGCTGAATGTTGGGGGTTCAGTAATTAAAGGTGTTTTTACAGGAAACAAAACAGGCAGAACGGCAGAAGAACAGCAGTTCCCAAATCAAAGATGTGGCCACATGAAAAAGAAGAGAGGACTGTGAAGAAAATTCAGGGTTAGCATCCTCCAGCATTACGGGAGCAGGTGAAGCAATTCTGAGCTTTCCAGGAGCAAACTCTATGGTTGGGAGAGCAGCTTGGGGCTGGCCTTTCACTTGGTAATATTGCTGATCCCAAATTAATCCCCTGGAGAACACAAGGGGTTGTTTATATGTATCTATCCCTCATATTCCCTAGGTCATGAAGGACTTGGTGAGTAGTCTTCCAGTGTCTGAGAGGGGACACAAGGAAGCTGGAGAGGTGCTCTTCATTGGGAACTGTAGTGACAGGACAAGGGAGAATGGCTTCAAACTGAAAGAGAGTAGGTTTAGATTAAATATTGGGAAGAAATTATCTACTTTGAGGGTTGTGAGGCACTGGCACAGAGAAGCTGTGGGTGCCCCATTCCTGGAAATGTCCAAGGCCAGGCTGGATGGGGCTTGGAGCAACCTGGGATAGTGGAAGGTATCCCTGACCATGGCAAGGGGGTTGGAACTAAGCGGTCCCTTCCAACCCAAGCCATTCTGTGATTTTATAACTGTTGCTGCCTCTTTCTGTCCTCCCTGCTGTTCCAGCAGCTCTCCTGATGCACCAAACTCCTGGAGACAAGCCCTGCTAAGAGAGCTCCTACTCCTGTGCACTGCAGCCCCGCCCTCTCCCCTCTTTTCCTCCTTTCCTCCGTCCCTCCCTCCTTCTCTTCGTCCCTCCCTCC
>VXAD01009141.1:917174-1145448 GCA_013399195.1 Dicrurus megarhynchus
TGTGGAGGGGCAGAGCCGAAGCGCGCCCTGCCCTGCGGGGCGAGCGGCGGGGCAGGGACGGGGGTCTGGCGGGACGGGGGTCCTGGTTGGGAGTGGCTGGGGACAGAGCGGGAGTGTCCCGGCCGGGGTCGCGGCTGGCGGCGTGTGCGGACCGGGCTGCGGCGCTTGTGCCGCTCGCAAAAAGTGTCTTTAACTCTCCTTTTCCAGGCTTCATTGTGCAGCCATTGTAATCGTTCTCTTCCTTCCCCCGGCTCGTTCTGCTCGTCAGTGTTTATTGTTCCCTGGTCTTTAAATAGGCTGGACGAGGTCTGGGTGCAGGAAGGAATTTTGGGGATTAGTTGTGAGAAGCAGCCATTAGAAAGGGGGACGTAGCTGTGGGTTGTAATTAACTTGCCAGTTTCCTCTTCTCCCTGTTCGCATAAAATTTAGGCCAAGGTCTGTTTTTAGTAGGTACTGGTCAGGACTTTTCGCCTCCGTATGAAAAGTGCGGTGTTAACTTAAGAACTCTCTAAGTCTTGGCTCGGCTCCTTTGTATCGTTCAGGGGAAACAAGGTGCACATCTTTTTCAGTTTTGTATGGCAAAGGGCTCTTCAGCTTTGATGTTCTGAGTGTTAATGAAACTGATGCTGTCTTGGACCTGCTGTGAAATCTGCATCAGAAATACTTCCCTTGCCCATTTAAATATGCCTCATACATTTGAATAGAATGCCACGGAGTTTTCCTTATTCTTTCCCCAGTGAGCTACACATAGAGATAATGCTAATGAATAACCTTCAGGGCGCTCTTTCCACTTCTCTGATTTCATGGTAGAGCTTGTTTTGCAGTCCTGTTTAATACAGGAATATGCTGCAGAGTGTTGATAGTAAAAAAAGTTTGTGTAGTAACTTGGATTAAATGCTGTCCTGAACGCACTTCTTGTGATCTCTTTGATTCTATGATTTTCAAAATTGTGCTTCTGAACGTTTTCCTTGACTTTTAAAGTTTAAAAAAGTGTAGTGAGGTGCCAGCATAAATTAGCATGCTGCTCTGCTTCAAAGAAGCAAGACTGCTTCTAGTGAGTCAATGACACTAGGTGTCAAAAATGAATTAAAGTGACTTTGCCCCAGCCGGCTTTTTTTTTATTATTATTACTTTAAAGAATTTCTTCTGCTCTTCCGTAAAAGATGCACTAAACTGAAAGTTATCTGAGGTCGTAGTTCAACTGTACCTGATCTGTAGCAGTAATAGTGGCTTGGAGCCTTCTGCAGTTCATGGTATCATTTGCTCAACTTCTGGTGATGTATGAAGCAGATCAGCAGATGTACCCAGCCAGAAGAAAAGGGTTATGCCCAGATTCCCTGATCTGGTTTGCAGTGGAGTCCCTCAAATGACAGCAGAGCATGTCTGTGGAATGATGATGAGCACTGGGATCATCTCAGGCAGCCTGTGGGGGCAAAGCAGGGTAGGGAGTATGTGCAGCTGTCATTGCTACTGGGGCAGCACGTGAGGCTCAGAGGGGAAATGAGATGCAAGAAGGGTTCTTCTGCTGGCACGTGAACTGTCCAGAGGCACCGTGGGATTGGGCATACAAAGTAAAGCCTTGCCTTTTCTCCCTGAATTCCAGGCCAGTTTGGATGGGGCATTGAGCAGCCTGGTCTAGTGGGAGATGTCCCTGCCCATGGCAGGGGGGTTGGAATGGGATGATCTTTGAGGTCCCTACCTAACCACATTTTTCTATGGTTCTATGAATTCCAGTCACAAGCGTGGTTGTTTCTTTGTTTTGTTTTCTAGCAGACTGAGAAAAATGCTGGAGATCCTAAAAAAAAAAAAAAATCAACGAGCTATCTCATGTTGAATGTATCTCAGCATAATAGGATACTTGTATGTGTTTCTTTGACAATGGTGATCAAGCCCAGGTTGTCTGGATCTAAAGGTATAACCTCTGTTGTCTGAAATAAGAGATCATTGAAGTTACCTCCAGGGCTGTATGTTCTTGATGTGGTCCAGCTGTTAGAAAGGGATAATTAATCAACACTACAAAGAAAGTGTTGGTAGAGACTCCAAAGGAACACTTCTGCTGCTGGAAGTGTTTTTGCTAGC
Organism: Dicrurus megarhynchus; assembly: GCA_013399195.1. Classification (NCBI taxonomy): domain Eukaryota; kingdom Metazoa; phylum Chordata; class Aves; order Passeriformes; family Dicruridae; genus Dicrurus; species Dicrurus megarhynchus. The sequence goes on from VXAD01009141.1 coordinate 919,254, forward strand.
ACTACTCTATCACCTCCACAAACACCACAAGCATAGCCGTCAGAAATGCTTTGTGTTTTTCATGGTTGTTAGGTTGCTGAAATGGCTGTGATGCCTAGTATATGGCTTTTTTTTTTTTTTTACTCTTTTAGATGGTATGTCTGTGCTGGCAAAACTTTCTGTGAAGCTGCACTATGGCAAAAATTGTTCAATTATGAAGTGTTTTAAGAACAGCAGCCTCAGAAGATATTCAGCGTTTGGCTGTTTCACTGTATCAACAGTGCAAAACTTTTGTAATGACTCTTAATAACTTATCAGAGTTGATTTTGACAGCCTGGGGCTGGGTTCATAGGGATGGATGCTTTTATCACAGATCTGGCATAGTGTTTATGGGTGTCAGTGTGAGTGGGAGGTAAAAGTTTAAATAGATGGGGCAATGTATGTTCTGCTTTCCTTTCAAGGTTCTCTACTTTCAGATTTTTTTAATTCTCACAGCTGTATTGCATTGGCAAGAGTACTGACTGGAAGCATTTTTATGGTTTTTTTTTTAACTATTTGTGATGCAACAGGTTTATTAAAATTGTGAGATTAGAGCTTTGTGGATAAATTAAAAACACTGCTGTGGAAGAAAATTTTCTCAGTATATTGGCTAGCCCTAAGCAAAGTGTCTTTGAAAAACTATGAAATAATTAAACAATGTTAGATTGTAGTCTCTGGGAGCAAAGGCATGCTTTCAGTGGGCATTCAGGGGAATTGAAAAATTCTCTGGTTTTATATGAATTATTTTCATACAGCTTTGTCTCTGAGGGCTTTACACAGTAGGAGGTGTTTCGGGGTGAAAGTGTGCCTATGCCATGTAGTGCAGACAGGCTATATCCTGTATCAGGAGGTTCTGACAAGGGAACCAGGCTCTAAGTGTATTGGGGTGGGACATACAGGGAGTTGGAATGTGTGACTTGGTGACAGAAGTGGATCTCCTGAAGATATCTTTTGGATTTTGAGGCAGTGAGGGATCTGTTTGAACCAAGGAGGAGCTTGCAACCTGCGACAAAATTTAAACCCGACTCCTTTAATTGGCCTGTGTATTTCAGAAGACTAACTAAGAAAATTTGGGTGATTTTCCGTGTTCAGTGTCCTGTAATGAATTTGATGTCTTCGATGCTTGTTCTGAGAAGCTGTTTTCAAGTGAGTTGGCTGTACTACTTTTTGAAGAATGCCTCAGCTACTGATTTGTATTATTGATGTTTTTGCTTTAAACTTACTGTAGGAAATACGTAATTTGATTTCTTTTTGTGGAAACGGTGCTTTGTTAATACTAATGACAATGGCCATATGATTCCTTGGGGCTTTTGTTTTACCTTCTTTTTGGCTGATGCAGCTGCTTGGTGGTGTGCTCTGTAGTTGTGAGATGTGAGATTTGTTTGGCAATGACAGCTATTCTGTCATTGCTTGGTTTTTTTAATATGAAATGTTTAAAATATGAGCAAGCTTATGTACAGGAGAAAGTATGAATGAAAATAGCTTGTGAACAGAAGTTTTGCTTTTAAAGAAGTCCTTAGAGCTTTTGCCCTGACTTGTAGTTGCTTAAATTTTGGGGAAAATTTCAGACCTTTCTCCATTTCCTTATTAGAGAGTATTGATCCTACCAGGTGCCCCATGCTTGCTTGAACTGTCAGAGTGCACATTTTGCTCTCCCTTTTCAAGGCCCCCTTCTCTGGAAGGTGCCCAGACAGTGATGCACATGGAAGGCTACTGACAGAGCAAAACTGCTGCTGTTCTCTGTGCAGGTGTGCATGGGACCAGAGCAGAACTGGTTGTCAGTAGGCAAAGCAGCAGGATTATTTACCTGTGATGTCAGACACTTGCTTTAGCTCCTGCCTCCTGGCATATGTTCTTGTTTGTCCTGCCTCTCAGAAGTCTCTTTATTTGCCTGAAGTGGGAGGTGTAAGCTGCTTTAGGACAGAGGTCCTGTCTAAGCTGTTCCACCTTGCAAGAAATAAAACAGTTGTCACAAAGCTTATGGGAATGTGTTGCATGGATCTCATGGTTAAAACTAGGGATGGGGTGATTTGAGGGCCTGTCCTTGCTCCGAGGACTTCAAAGTATGTGTATTAACAAATATTGCAGTACTCAGCCACTCATCATGTGAGTCCTGTTATGAATGTAAATTTCCATCTTTGCAGGGCAGTGAGGAAAGAACTTTGTTACTTTTTTCTTGGTGAGGCAAATAAACTCATTTTATCAGTCTATTATTTAGAAATCGCAGACCAGGATTTAGCATCATGACAAATGAAAACCATGGTGCATGGTAAATGAGCTTAATTTACACCATAACCATCTGGTCAAGTGCAAATTGTTATGAGGAAGGTGAGGTGCCATGTAATGGAAAAAATCAGCAGAATGAGTATGAGTGATAATGATTAAATATTAGAATCTTACAGGTTGAAAAAAGTGAGGACAAACATGAATATCAACCCAGTTCCTTTTTCCTGGTTGTTCTTTGGGATCTCCATGTGAGCAATCTGTTCTAGTTTAAATTGAATGTGTTCCACATGTATTTAATTTAGTATTGTGAGAACTTTGAGTCCTTTGAATAACTGACCTTATCTGATAATGCTAATGGGAGGTATCCAGCAGTATGTTAAAATGATGATCTGAAATACCCAGCAAGTTTGTACTGTACTGGCTTTTTAAAGTTGAAGCTCTGGTTCTGTCATACATGACTGTAGTATGTTTTTTACATTTTAAAATAAATCTGTAAGAAAACCATGCAAAATACTTATTTTAAATCTCAAACTTCTTCATAAACTTGTGAGGGATTGAAAATTAAGCAGAAGATTCACACTCAGACAGCAAAATCTGATGCTGGAGGCTTTGGAGACAGTTTGATGCTGCAGGTACCTCATCAGATACGCCTCTGGGTGGTCCTGCCTTGTGCCCTGATCTCCTGCTTCAGCTCTGTTGGCAGAGCTAATGCTTGAGTGATTGCAGGGTGATTTCTTTCATGCTGCTTAGCTCATGGGAAGCTTACCCACTCAGTAATGTTTTTATCTGTTTGCTAACTCACCCTGTTGCTATACCTTGCTATTGCTCTCACAGATAGAGGCAGGAATCGTGTCTGGAGGTGAGTGGAGGGAAAGCATCACGTCTTCTCCCAGCAGATGAAGCATCAAATTCTGGGGATGAAGTATCAAACTCAGCTCAGCAGGACCAGGGCATTGCTCCCACTTCAGACTAGTCATGTTTCCAGATGCCTTTAAAGAGCTCTCCCTGGGATTGCTGTTCTGCAATTAGCTTTCCATCTGTGAGGAAGCTGCGTGATCCATGTAATGCTTAAATTCGTGTTTTCAGGTAAATGTTTATATCAAACCAGAAACTTTACACTACATTAAAGAAGGGGGACGACTTTTTCTCAGTTCTGGAGGATTCAAACACTGCCCTGCATCCTGCTGACAGATACCTGGCTCTTGAAGGGAGCCAAGAGGGAGAAATGGGTTGCTCTTCTGCCTTGTCAACTTTTGGCTTCTTAGTGCCTGACTCTAAAACAGTTTCAGTGTTACAAAACACATGGTTCTGGGCAAGTTTATGGCTGCCCACAGATTTTGAATTGAGGAAGTGAGTAGCACATCCGTTATTTAAAGAAAGCTGCGAGCGGCACTAGAATCCTACAGACGTGGGCATGTGTTCTGTGTATGTATTTCTTTTTTTTTTTCAGAAGCTGATTATCTACCATGGTGCCAGAGTTGTAGAAGACTTGTGTTAATAGTTTATGCCTACCACCCCCCTCCCTGATCGTCTTTCAGCTCACTGATAGTAACTTTTTAAGTAGTAGCAACTACAAGTTATGAAATACATGTGAGGTTGTATTGCTGACACTTATTAACAACTATATTTTATTGCCTGTTTATGTTGGAAGCTTTTAACAGTAACAGTGTTACCAGTTTTGTTCTCTTTAATGTTGAATTTATAATATAGCAATGATTTTATGGTTAGAAATTTAATCTGGGCTCTTGTGTTTGCTGCTCTGAGCTTGTTTTTATACAGTGAAATCAAAGTATTTCCACCAGGGTGTGTCTCCTATGAGAGATACAGATAAAAGACTTTACACATTGAAGCTGGAAATTAGGAATTGAACACTTAAACTACAAAGGAATCAGAGGATAAATCTAGATGAGTCAGCAATATTGAGTTTACCAGGTTACTTGAGCTGCCTTACGCTGCTCCCTTGGTGGCTCTGCAAATCTGACCAGTCTCTTGTGGTTGCTTGCATTTGTCATGGGGAAGTAATTTACTGTCTCTGTTCCTTATTAGGCTTGAACAGTACCAAACACTGACATCTCTAATGATAAAAGGACTATTGTGGGGAGTTTTGTGATCCAAGTGAGGCTTGGTACCATATTTTACCCCTGAGTCTGGAAATTTTGTCCTTAATGTCCAAACAGAGTTCTGTTATTTAAAGGATAAGAGTAATGAGATGATCATGTTACCACCTGTCTTGGGGTTGGTGGAAGTGTTGTTAACTCATCACTTATCTCAGTGATGTTGGTGGTATCACTTGCTACAAGAGAGCCTGGCCTGTATCTTTGCTAATCTTTTTCAGGAATGGTTTAGTACCTTGTCTTAATGTAAATTTTGATATGTGGAGTTGGCTGTGAGGCTCTAAATGAACCATGGTACAACCCCCCTAGCACTTCCCTATACCAAGAAGGCAAGGACTCTGAGATTTTGTGTTCCTGCTGCAATTCCTTATCTTTGTTTTCGTAGTGTTCTAGCTGGTGTGTACCTGATCATAATTAAGAGCCACAATGATGCACCAAGACCTTGTTATGATAGTGCCTCCCATGTGCAGAACAAAAAGACAGTTTCTGTTCCCAAATCTTGCTATGCTGCTGTAGTCTTTCTTCCACTGGTTATTTTTCTGGTGTTTGTGATGGCAGTGGGTGGGGTTGGGTACAACTGTAAAAAGGAACACTTATCATTGTTGATGACATCTTAGTAAGCAAGTAGTCTAACTCTAGCCTGTGGTGATAGCATTTTTCTCTTTCTTGTAGCCTTAAGGCAATGTGGTGGACTTTACCAGCATCTCTTGCCTTCCTCCAAGGGCAGGGGTTTGTGTGAAGTATTATTGTAGGTGCTCACATGGCTGTGCTGGCTCATGGAGCTCCAAGTTATGTCTTTTCTGAGAGAAAGGGCTGAGCAGATGTACACTAGACTTACTGTCCTCTTAAAATTGATTTCTTCGGTGATGATGAGTGTGCCAACAGCCCTGGCTTCTTTTGGGATGACAGTAGGGTTTCTTGTCTGCTGCTGGCTTTCTCTTGCTATTGGCTATCATTCCTAGTTTGTAGGAGGAGAAAATATTTCAGTAGAGGGGTTATAAACCTTACCTCTGGCAGATTAGACATTTATGTGAGCTCTTCTGCAGAATGTCAACCAAAATAAGCTGGAGTGGTTTAAACAGCCTAAATAATCACACTTTGTATTGGTTGATCATGAGTAAATAGGTTAGAAAGTACTTAAGAGCAGCTCAGCTGGAGCCTTATGGCAGAGAGCAGGGGCAGGCAGCCAAGGGTGCTGAGCTCTTCCATGGCACAGCTGTACCTAGAGGAGGACATCCAAGCTCAACCTAGGTCAGAGATTCACAAGCTAAAGGGGTGCTTGGAGGCAGAAATGTGGCTTCTCCCTGCAAATAACCCTGCGATTACAGCTGACATAAGAAAATCCTACTTTGTTATCCTCATGGGGAATGAGTGTATTTTCTGGTTAGGCTGTACTGATCTGCTGGTACGGAGTGAAAGAAGTGATTAAATTTAGACATATTTCATGGGGAAGCAGGGGATGGCAGTGCTAGCACCCTTCTGGTGGTGCTGCCGGGCACCAGGGCACGTGGTGTGGGGCTGCTGTGCAGCAGTGTCTTGTCTTCCCCATGTGTGTATAGAAGAGTCCACGTTATGGTTGTCACCAGCTCCCACTAATAGTTCAGATTGTTTATTCGTTGGTAAAATTAATGGTAGGACAGAGTTGGGCAGGAAAACATCAATGTGCAAGGTGAGAGGTTGCATGGCAGCACTTTACAGTCCCAAACAAGGAGTCCAGGAATAAATAATGGCAGAAAAAGAAGCGGGAGGAGGAAAAAAAAGAGTGGTCAGAGGAGAAAATGCTATCTTTGTATTGACTGTATTGTTTCAGTGCCATCCCAGATGTGTCTAACAAGTCTGACATTGTTTGAGATTTTCATTACTAAGCCTTTCACAAGGCCCTGCAGTGTAATGCTCATGTGTGTCACTGGAGCAGCCTGACACGGCTCTGCCGCCACGCAGCTTGGGCAAAATGTGCTCATAGGGGATGGGGGGGAGCTGGATCTTACTCCCAGTTTTAAAGGGCTTCTTGCCACCAGAAACTACTTTCTAACTTCATGTCTTTCTGGCCTTCTTCACCAAAACAAACTGTGTAAGAGGCTTCCTGATGAATTGTATGTGTCATTCCTGACACAGTGGTATTTTTAATTCTGGAATGTGAGTCAGTCTGATTGCTGCCATCCATAGCTGTAAATATATAAAAGCAAAATAATTTGACACATTTTAAGGAGGAACATCAAAAGCTTAATGAAAGAAGACTGCTGTAGCCTCTCATCTTCACGTAAACTCTTTGTTTTGGTTAAGAAGTTTGAATGTCCCATAGTGCTTCTGATCCATTATTATTGGTTAACCTGCACTTTACTATGTGATTTTGTTGTTAGTATCGTTTTATTGTTTAAACTGTATGAATAATTTGATTGGCAAGGGCTTGTAACTGAAAAAATACTGTTCATTCATTGAATTACAGAAATGACCCTCAGTTAGTGGTGCTAACAGTGTGAGAATATGGGTTGCCAAGTACAATGTTTTCATTTTTTTCTTTTCTGAGAGGAAATGCAGAGGAAATGAAAGCTAGCAGCATTATGGCCAGCATTTCTTCACTCTGCTTTACGTTAAAATGAATTAAGAAAAATTAATGCCAGTGCAAATTACATCACTGCTGATTGTTCCTTGTGTTTTGGGGTAACTGCCTGCCGTTTTCCTTTTGAATTGGTTGTGCTATCTTTTCAGCATTAAGAAGAAATGAAGTGTCTCCTCCTAAATCCCTCTATCCCATTCTTCATGGCTGTAAGATGACTTTTCACTGTAACTTTGTGCTGTTTCAGCTCTGCTGTGACTGGTGCTCTCTGTGCAAGCCCAGCCAGAGCCTCCTGCTGTGGTAACAGCTGCTGGGGGAATTTGTGAGAAGGGGGCTTGGCTTGGGATCACAGTGCAGGCTATTACTTCTGCTAGGACTTCTGTACCTCCTGTGACTTGTATGCATTTAGTGATTTACATGAAATGGTGGCTGGGATTCTGAGACAGTGACTATGTGAGTAGCTTCAAAGCAAAAAATTAGATCTGGCTTTTTTTTCTTCTGTGCTACTGTTGAAATTGGTTTTTATGTGGAGCTGTGATCTTGTGGAATTCTGTATGAAATATTCCATATACATGGAAAAGAGTAGGATGCCACAGATTTTTAGTGAGTTGTGTGAACTTTCCGTTCAGGCAAGGAGCAGGGCTATACAATTTTCCACTCACACTAGAGACAGAGCTCAAAGGGCTGCAGAAGCCAATAGTTAACTCTGTTGGAGATGCTCTGCCCTGCAGTTCTTTAAAATAACATCTACAGTGGATAATAGTGTGCAAACTTGTGTGACAATTTTTTTCTCTTCCCAAACCTTGTTCTAGATGTCAAAATTAACCTGGACTACTTGGGAATGGCGAAACATAGGCCTGGGATCCTGCCATGAACAGTAAGAAAGTTGAGATACTTTGTGTATGCAAATAATAATTTTCTTTTAGCGACTAAACTGCAATGAAGCTGTTCCTGTTCAATTAACACAACCAGGCAGCACATTGTGTAGCTCGGTGTGGAGGTGCTCCCAGCTTTCCATACAGTAAAGAGGCAGTACAGTAGGTCAGAGGGGTGGATCAACAGGGGAGGATTCTCTGGGAAACTATAGCAGGGAGGTCTCTGCAGTCAGTATGGCATTGGAGGTGGGAAGCTGCTATGGGTGGTTTATTAGGAAATTATTGAGGTGGTAGCTGAAGGATGCTTTCCTGTAACGTGTAATTACATTGTGAGACTCCATTGCTACCTAGTGTATAATTATATCAAGACTCCATTGTTATGGGATATCTTGAGTGCAAATTAGATTGAAATGTGATTAGACAAATTAGTGGAAGAAAAAAAAGTGAATTTTAAAGCACTTAAGCCTGAATTCCAGATGCAGTTTGTGGGAGAAAGTCCCTAAAACCCTGGCAGAGGGCAGCTGCAAGAAGGCAGTGTTCTTTCACTGTCACTGCTCCTGAATCATCTGCTGTTAGACAGCCTGGCTAATTAGGTCTTCAGTCTGAGCTTTCCTGTCTGACTTTTGTGTGGTGCTTTTCTGATATGAAACTTGGGGTTTAACAGAGGTTGATTAAACAGTTCATGTAGCCAAGAAAGCAAGATAGCTTTAAAGGTACTGAGTGTTGATCAAAATATTCAGATATTTTTGTGCTGTTGGTAGCCTGAGACTTCCTAGTTTGAAGGATACATAAATATTTATGTATGTACATGCTCTGTATTCCTTACATAGCCTTTTCCAGATGTTGCAGTAGACATCCTTAAATTAACACATTGAAAATTATTCTGATTAATTTTCCTGGTGCAAAATAGATGACTTGAGAGACTGTGTGGGTGAGTAACACGTTTGTAAAGTGTCAACAATGTCTGCTGAAAACTTACACAATTTGTCAGTCTTCACTGGGACAGAAATTAGAAGGCTTCTGTATTGTTACGTATAATAATTTGGATATAGTCCACTGGAAATGTACATCTCTTGAAAACTCCTGCACTCTAAACTCTTCACAGCAGTGTAAATACTTAACATGGAAATGTTCAAATGAAGAAATACTTAATTTTCTTTTGTAGGACTCTCTGACCATGTCATGTTTAATTCTTCCCTGGGAGAAGTTTTTTTCCAAGGGCTTTCAAAAGCTGGTTTATATACTTGAGATGTTAGGCACTACTAAGGTCTTGAAAATATCAGAACTCTCTTTTGATGAACAAACTGTAATTGTTAAATTCTTGTAGATCAAATTACAGAGCCTTATGTTCTTTATTAGGAGAGCTGATAAAGACACAGGAAGCTTAGTGCTTTGTACAAAGTAGGGTATGTAACTCAAGCAGATTCTGCTAAGACTGACTGCTTTTGGCTTTCTGAGAAGTTTGTTCAGCTTACCTGAAAAAGATAAATGTATATATTTGTAGATTATTAAATAGCTTTGAAATCTTACCAGAATGTAGCTAAAGCTTCAGTTTACTTTTCTGATTGTGGATTGACTGAGCTAACAATTTAAGCTGTGCTGCTCAGAGGTAAAACAATCCTTCATTTTGAACTGTCTTATTTAGCAAATTCACTGTTTGAGAGGTAAGATAAGAAACTTTGAAGTTCACAGATTTGCTCAGACAAACCATTTTCTTGTACTTTCTTGTGGAGTTGAGAACAAATACCTGTAATGTCAGAGAATAAGTCAGTCATTAGTGATGATTAAGAAAGAGGCATTTTAAGGGTGGAAATGATTCTTGGTACAAGTTGGGACATCTAGAATGATCCTGGCATTTTTTAGGAGAGGGGTGGCATGGGAGCTGCTTTATTGTCTGGACACAGGCAAACAGCAGGAGTTACGGGCATTGCACTGGTAGGGGCCTGCTCTGTGTTGTGGCTGTAGGAGCAACAGTAGGAGGACAACAGCATTTTGGGCAGCTGCCACTGCCAGACCATCTGGGTGCTGTGCACAGCTCTGAACAATGCTTGGAGCTGCAGCTGGGGATGACGAGAGGGTGCAGATGTTTGAGCCAAGGGCAGAAGAGACAGAGCAGTGCTGCTGTCCAGGGAGCAGAGCTGATGTGAACCCAGGTGAGTCACTAACCTCACAGGTCATTGTGGCTGTGGCAGGGAGCTGGCTTGTCTCACGCATGTTTTCCTGTGTTGTGTGGAACTGGTCTCTGCTGCATCCTTGTCCCCTCCCTGTGCTGGCATCTTAGACTCACTGTCACTGTGGTGTGTCATCTGCAGCCTATTCCTTGTCCCCCTCTCTTTGGACCCAGGCTAGGATTGCTGTGTGTGGAGATGATCTCGTTAGGGCTCGAGGTAATGGGAGAGAAGTCCATTCATTCCTTGGGACTGGATTATGCTGTGTTATAATTGCTGAAGCTCCCAATGTTGAGAGTATAATATAAGGGCATCCAACCCCGGTCTGTTAGGCTTAGCACAGCTATTCAATATAACATAGCATTTTCTTCTTGCCTGTGGTGCCATTTTAAACTGCAGGTGTTTTACTTAGGTGTGGTTTATACACGGTGTATTAATGACTCTGTCTCCTTCAGGGAACTGTTTTTCTTTCTGTGTGAGTGAAATACTACACCAAGAAGCTTAGGTTTTTTTAATACTTGAAGTATTGCTGAAGACTTCTAAGCTTGTGTGAGCATGCTGAAGCTTCTTTTATTTTGTGTTCCTAAAATAGGTTGAATAAAATATTTATCAAACATATTTTTAAAGTACATTAACAAAGGCCATTGTGTAACTGCAGTTGACAAGCATGGTAGCACTGCTTTTGGTGGGTAAGACTTCTTTACAAATACAGTTGCAAAATTTCTGTTAGGATAAGGTCTGTTCTGCTACCTAGAGTTGTGATTTGACAGTTTGTTGTCTTCCTTTGTGACTCTGAGTTTTTCAAAATGCAGGACTTTCGCTGACTGAAGCAAGTTGGTAGCTTCAGTTGTATTTTCTATAGTCTATAAGATGGTGTTTCTTTTGTGTCTGGACTCGATTTTTATGGAAAATGTTTAAGTACTTATATACTTCTGGTTTGTGGGTGGAAGTCAGTAAATTATTCTACTTGGTAATGATTATCAGGTGATAGTTGATACAGGTTAATGCTGCTCTTGGGCAATGCAACTCCGATGCCTGTTATAAAAACTGGGAGGCTGTGCTGTTCTCTGGAAACGTGTACGAAGATCATGCTGAAAACTGCCTACATCAGGCTGGTCTGCATCTGACTTCTAAGATGATAATGCTTTTTTAGGCATATACTCCCTGTATTTAGAGAGAGATTCTCTTATTTTTACTTACTTAAAGCCATTCTTTTAAGAGCGTAGAACGATGTCAGATTTAATCAGTTGCTGCTGAAAGGGACAGTGCTGCTTCCTTCTCTCTTTGCACGGTGGGTGCCAGGGATTTGCAGCAGCTGTCAGGTTGAGGCAGCACTGGCTGTGCAGGCAATGCTTGTCCCCTGACAGCTGTTTTCTGTTGGATTGTGCAGCTGGGTAGTTTGGTCCAGCACAAGGTAGGCAAGTGGTAGTTGGGTCAAACTAAGTAACATGGGACTATGGCCTTCAGAAGTGTTCCCAAGTGAGAATTCAGCCTCTTGCTCCCTTGGATTTCATGAACTCTCTGTTTTTCAGCAGTTGTGTTTTGTTAATTTTTGATTCAGGTTGTCTGCTGTGCTGGAGGAAGGACTGTGTTACCACTGTAGGTCAGGCTCAATCCCAGCATCCGCTTTGTGATTTCTGAGAATCATTTAAAAACGACTTGCCTGCTGTAGGAATGATGTTTGTTGAGGTCTGGCCTCTGACCTGACAAGTATTTCTCATGTTCCCTGGATGCTCGCGTTTGTCCCTGAGGATGTGTGGGCTTGTTCATTTAATGGCTTCCTAGGCTGTGCCCTGCACACTTTGTCACTCCTTGGCATCTCGTGTCACTAATTTGCTGTTGTTTCTGAAGAGCTGGCTGTAACTGATACAAGTAACCTACATAAGCAGTGTGCACTATCAACCCTGGATAATCTAGAGCTTCCTGACAGATAAATTACAGGCATAAAAGTACGTTTCACAGGGTATCCACCATGTGAGCTGCATTCAGTGGCATATGACAATGCGTGCAGTGTGCTTGCGTTATGGAGTTGGAAGTAGAAGTAGTGTAACTTCTCAGGAATGCTCGACAATTTTACATGGGTCTCAACCACACCTCTTTTAAATTGTCTTCCTGTATTCAAGCTGCAGATTCTTAAAACAAATGTAATCGTTTATATAGGAAATGAATCCTTATTCATTAATATACATATTTCTTTTTGCATTTCTGAAAGAATGATGGCAAAATATAACAGCAGCTACAACAGCAAACTCTGCAAACCAGAGATCTCAGGACCTTGCACAGTAATGAGAAATTCAGCCCCCAGCTCCTGGCAGGGGGATGCAAGTTTGTGCTGGAGATCAGATTTGTCCTTTCTGTGGCAGAGGTGTAAGCAGAGGTGTTAATTTCTGATACCTGTATGCTGGGAATGTAGAATCAACACTGAGGACGATAGAAGCTCTATTGTTAGATATAAAAGTAAACCAAAATTTTTCTGAGTATGAAAAGTTCTGTTTTAACATGGAATTTTTTTGATCCCTTCATACTGGTGTGTAATGTATTGGTCTCATTAGAGAAGCCTGTGCAATGCCCACAGGATGGTAAAACAAGGACTGAGACTGCAGCATCCATCCTAGTTGCAGTAACCACATTGCACATCACATGGGACTTCATGAATAACAGAGTAATGATAGTAGGAGAACAGCTCAGGTGATGTGGCACTTTCTGAATGCTAGTTTTGTGATGGAAGATGGATAAAACCCATCCTATTTACTCAGCAGACTTCTTTAACAGAGGAAAACCTAAAGTTTATTTGAAACAAAAGGATGTCCTGAAGTGTAGCAACACCAGGAGTTAAGAACCACTTTATTCTATCAGCTGCTGTAGTATCAGTGGGAGGGAGTGGACAAGTTAGGTGCTGTCAAACAATTCTGTTTGATGCTGACTCAGTTGTGGCATGTTTAAAGTATTGCAAAGCATACACTGAATTTATAATTCATGCTTACAAACACTGTGTGCTATTTCCTTCCACTAAATGTGTAAGTCTGCTTTAGCAAAATAAGATTTTAGACAGCTCTTAAATTAGGAGAGCTTGTGTCTACTCTCTGAAATCAAAATTTTATTTGTCATGTTACAGAGCAGTTGAAGGAGAGAGGTTGATTTGCAGAAGCTTTTATTTTCTTCTATAGATAAATTACTACTGTTTTGTGACCTTAGCTAAAAATTTGCTTTTGTATCTTAAAAGTATTGACTGAGAAAAAGGAATTTCTTCTTTGGGCTGTGAATTAATAGCAAATTGCTTAAAGAAATATCCAATGCATACAGCTACTAAATTTTTATCATTCAGTTATGTTTATGAATGTAAAATATGTAAAAGACCAAAAATCTGAAGTGTGGCTCTTTTCAGGGGTATTATATAGTTCATATTTTGCAATGTTTGCTAATAAATAAATGTCACCAAATAGAAATGTTACAACTTTTTCACTGTCCCTTCAAGTGGAGGTATGATTTCACAAGCCAGAGTATAGTCTGTAGTCTTTCATTTTGGTTAAAAGCTGTAAGATACCATACTCTTGAGACATAAAAAAAAAAAAAGAACTAGGAGTTTGTTTATCAACTGTAGTATTGGATCTTAGAAATGGAAGTCATTAAGATTTTGGCCTCTTCTATACAAATGAATGTGATTACGTCTTGCCTATAAATAATTTGAGCTGTTTCTCTCTCTCTCTAGAAAGGTGGCTTTAATGAGTCACAGCTTTCATTTTAGTAAATTGTTCATGGGATAGGCAGCCTCAGGAACAACTGGGTTAAACCAGGAGATTATATGAAAAATCTAGGGCATGTGCTCTCTGTTCACTTGATTAGTTTTCATAATTCATCCTTGTTTCCACAGCAAAGAGCAGCCTAATGCATGCAAACAAGAAGCACTTTTCTTGCTTTTGTGCTCTTTCATCTCTGTAATTTTACCAGAGAAAGTAAGTGAAATGGGGAAACAGATAGATTGTGCGTGAACTTTTGGAACAAATCTTGGTTTATTTTGTGAAAATCCATGGGATCTGAGAGGCAGGTGCTATTTGGGGATGTCTGTCTGTGACTCTGCTTCAGTTCTTTTCTGTTTGACCACAGGTGCATGAAGAACAGAGGAGATATTTCCGCTTATCAGAGATGATGTGGAGAGACTCTTTGTGAGTAACTGATGTGTGTTTTCTAAAAAGCCCAAAATGCTAATGTGGGAAGCAATTTTTTTTTATTCTCTAACTTAGAATAACTGTGCCATTTGTGTAACACTTTCATTTGGGTCTGGAAAGCTGTGAGTGTAGAGCCCTTCATGGGAGCCATGGACAAACCTGATTGTTGAAGGAAAGAGCTGGAGGACAGAGCAATGTATGGTTTCATCAGTGATTAACCACAATGCTTTACCTGTCTGTAGGGATCAGTCTATACCAAAGGCTTTTACTGTTGACTGCTGAAAGTGTTCTAGACAGCAGTGAAACCCCTGACGTGGTGGGTATGGGGAACCTTTAGCAGGGTTAACTTATTACTTACAGAAGCTTATTCTGCATGTCAGGTTCTTAACACTTCATTGTCCTTGTCCAATTTCGGATTGCAAGTCTGCTGTATCTGCCGTAAAGATGATGGGAATAGTAGCAGTCAATAGAAGCTTTCCTGAAAGTTTTTAGTTCTTGTCTGCTGGAATAAACAACAGTAGTCTGGGATCAAGCAGCTAAACCACACTCCTAAAATATTACAGGAGAGGAAGAACCTCCATGATGGAATATAACTGTACCTAAATAAGTACTTAAAGGATTTGCCTTTGTGGAGACAAGGTCAGTTTTAGAGATCACAATTAGGTGATGCAATGTCTTCTTTTTCAGATGGATTCCATAAAAATGCTGTGTTTCTAGTGCTGTAGGCTCCTCAGCCAGCTCATTCCTTTGGAGTAATTAGTCCCAGTGTTTCCTTCTTTTTTGCCAGATTTCCAGTAACAGTTGTGGATTAAAGCAGTGTGTTATTTTAGGATTTTCCATGATAGTCTTTGTGCTTCTTTTTTTTCGTGTAAGTATAATATGAGTAATGTGCTTGAGTGCTTTCTTTATAACCATAAACTTTGATACTCTGGAGCTGCTGCTTTGTTCTGATGATAATTATCTAGGAGAACAGTGCCTTTGTGGACAACTTCAGAGCTTTTCTTGGCACGGAAGAGCTCAAGTTAGAAGAACTGCTCTTCCCTCAGGCACCTTGATTTCTAAGTTTTCCTGTGTTTGTAGCATTAAAGCTACACAATGAACATTTTTTCTTTGTTCTTTTCTTAAATTGAAGAAAAGTCCTTTTATTACAATAGACTAGTAATTGCTTCAACTCCTAGGTAGGAACCAGTTTGTGTTCTTACATGTGATTGGCCTTTCTTGTTACCTGGATCTAAGAGAAGGGTTAAATGTTTTTTAGGCTTCCCTCTTCCTGGAACCTTTTGGATATTTTCATAGATGTGGTTTTGTGATTTGTTTAGTAACTAATTAAAAAAAAAAAGTCACTATTGCTTAATGTCCTCATTCTGGTTTGGCATCTGCAAATTGTGCCTGATTTGAAAGGCTGTCTTGCTTTCACTCAAGAGAAAATCAGCTCAAAGATAATGTTGGCTTGTAGTCATCTTTCCCTTGGCTTTTTCCAGGCTCTGCTTGCTGGTTCAGGAAGGCCGTGTGAGGATTTTTTTATAACAGTCTCCTGTCCAGATGCTGGATTCTTTATGAAGCAGCAGGAGAAATCTTTGTCCCGATCCAGCTGACTTACCCAGGAGATAGTGTTGATTTGATTTACTCTCTTATGTTGAGATCACTTTTGGACAAGGTCTGTGAAGTCTTTGCTGCAGTTGGCTGAGTAGCAACGATAATATGCAATATTCTTCATTATTTCCTTATTTTTAAGATAAGATCTCTTTCATATTATCTGCTTAATAAAATTGGAACTTGATCGATTTTTTTTTTTTTTTAATTAAACAAGAAGTTGAGGTATAAATGTTCTAAGTATCAAGTCTATATACCTTGAAGTGTTCTTATGGTGATGCTACAGTTACTGATAATACATATATTTTTCTTGGAGCTTATTTACAGACATTGACTATATTTTAGTGAGGTCATTTTCAGAAAAGACTTTCTGTAAAATAGACAACAGTTATTTTGTGGGGCTGGCATTTAATTTGTACAGATGGTTGCTGTTAAGGATGTTTTAGTTGCATAGCAGTCACCTTTTGATGGTCTGCAGCACTGGGCTGGGTCAGGTTGTGCTCTGATACTTGAGTGGACAAGGCTCACAGCCAATGACACCCACCATGAAGAGTGTTTTGGGATTTGCCTACATTAATACTCCTCTGTGTCAGCATTAGTAGCTGCAGTAACAGGTAATATCTGTGTGGCATTATTGCAAGGGTGAATGTGTGTAAGATATAATGGGATAAGTTGTGAGTTGAATAGAGCTTAGTCTTTGGTGCAGGATGGAGCTGGTTCCTTTTCCCAGTTCTGCATGATCATAACCGTGGCTTTAACCTTTATGCTGTAATATCTTGAGAAGTATATATCAAGTTTGTGGGCTGTATAAAGGAAATTGCTATTTGCCTGTTGCTATTCTTCTTTTTGTGGTTATTACTGTGTACTTGATGTGTAGAATTTCTGGTGAAAAATGGAAAAATATTTCACCTTTTGAGTGCTCAAACAGAAGGCTTTAAAGAGCTTGAAATTCACACTGCAGCTTAGTCCATTAAGTTAAAAAGTAGCTTTTCTAATAAAGAACAAATAAAAAACAATAAAAGGTTTTTCATTTTCATGTAGTATTGACTCCTAAATTCGTAAACTTCAGAAATATTAATTCTTAAGTGTAGTGGATAATATTTAACATGAAGTTCAACTGAAATGCAGAGATGCACAGCATTCCCTATGCTGATTTTTTTTCTGGACAGGATGAATGAGGGTGCCTTGTTCTACTTGCCATCTGCCCATATCTGAGTGAATCTAATTTGTACAACAGTAAAAGGTACTTGAGCTGTGCCCCTGGTAGTCAGTAGATCAGGGGTGTGTGTGACAAGTTGGACACTGAAGGGACATGCTGTATCTAAGCTATTCAGTTTCTTCATGAATGGACTAATTAATATGTTCTGTTGGCCTTTCCTCTCTGTAACCATATAAAGCTTTATGCTCTTAAAATAATTGACAGTCAGCAGCTGGCTTCATATCAGGATTTTTTTCACTTGGTAGTGAGGAGAAGGTGAGATCCAAATGTCACGGTTCTGTTGTCTTTGTGGAGACAATACAGGTTTTTCTTTCACTTTCCTGGGTTTCTTATGTACAGCTTTTTTCTTACATGCAGTGCTTATCTAATCAAACTTTTGTCAGCAGAGTTTATTTCATCACTGTGGATTTATTAAGTGTAGGTGATGATGAATGAGCTTTAATGTGCTGAAGTTGTAGCCACAGGTGACTTATATCAGGTAAAGGCTTTATGAGGGTTGGAAAGCGCAGATGAAATGCAAGTCCTTTACAGAATACTGAAGAGGTGGGAAATCTGTACGTTCACAAACATTTTAAGAACACGTCTAAATAAATTGATTAGATGCTTTTGGGCCAGCTAATAAGCTTCATAGTAATTTGATTAATTGCACCATAGATATGTGCATTTAAATTTGTTTCATTATGCAAATCCAGGCATGAAAAAGTTGATAATCTGATTTAAAATTGGGAAGAATATTTCATTGAAGGCTGTGTTTTAATACACATACCTCAGCATTGTAAAAATTCTGCTTTCTGCTACTTAATGTTCGGTGCAGTGGTTTAAGGCTGTCTTTGCACAGAGCCCTGACCTGAGGTCATCTGCTGCTTGTAGAAATGGGGGAGTTTCAGGTCCCTGCCCCATTTGAGGTGAGGTATTGGTGGGAAGAGCTTCTGCCCCTGCTCTGTCTGAGGCTGCAGCAGGCTGAGCTGTTCACTTAGACACAAGGTAGAGGATGGAAGCAGTGTCATCTTCTAGGTGATTAATATGGACAGAAAAGCTCATTTAAAGCAGATAAACTTTAGAAGTGATGTACCGAGAGAGGAGGGACCTCAGATGACTTGTGGCAGACCCAAGCTAGTGGAATAAAGTTTCTGTAAAAGTGTGCTACAGATATGTATTGTCCTACATCTCCCTTAATGTATTAACAGACAGGTCTGCTTCTAAACTTAAGTTACATAAATCTTTATGTAAAATGCCACCCTGTTTGCTTTGAAATTTTACAATGACTCTGGTATTGTCATACTTGTCCTTCTTGGAGTTCAATTTAGGAATTGGCCCCTAACTGCTGAGACAGGGATTGAGCCAAGATGCCAGTGTACTTAGGCAGTGAAATAATCCTGTTTAGCTTGTGAGCATAGAAGCACAGTTGTGTTCCTGCAAATGTTATGCAGGGGTTGATATTGCTGAATGGTTTTGAGATTATAGCTTAGATTTCATTAAGACTGTCGAAGGGTTTTCCTTTCTCCAAGTAACAGCACAAGAGGTTTATTTTGCTGCTGTACAATGTCTTATTAAAGGTTGCAGTGGCTGTGCAGTGAAGCAGTTTGTATTCTGATTTGGTACAGGTGTCCTGAGCTTTTTTGGGATGTGTTTTAGGCTGATGAAGGAAAGAAATACATCTTTTGGAGCTTTACACTCTGCACATTGGTAATGTGTCCTTTTCTGGGTTGCCTCCTGCTAGCTAGGGTGTATTTTTCACAAGCCAGGTGTTTACGCTGCTTTAACAGTGCTCTGTGTGCTGTACAAGCTAATTTTGCAGTAGAATGGTTTACATAAAACAAGAATTACTTGCACTGATTTTAAATATGGTTTTGTATTATGGAGTTCATTGTAGTGAATCCTGTTCTATTAGTCTCACTTCCTTTTTAGTGTATGTGGCTTACCTGAAATTTGCTGCTAGTAAATGGCATTTCAGGAAGTCTGAACTGATCCAGCACATGCCTACTATGCCTACAGCTGAATTTTGATGAACTCTTTAGTGCAATATGAAGTGTGGGGGTTTTTTTATTAACAAAGCTTCCTTAAAGTTTAATCTTTGGACAGTTTTGTACAACTTATTAAAAATTGCTTTCGCTTCAAGGAGCCAAACTGAATAGTTTTGTTGTTGATTTTTATTTTTTTCTTTTTGTAATAAGGAATGGTGTCATAGTCTTTTCAGTTAAAGAGAAAAATCTATGGGAAATACTTTTTTAAATGTCTGATTGCCGCTTTAGTCCTTGCTTCTAAGCAGCCCTGACTCAACAGGTGTTGCATGTGGGTGTTTGCAGCTGGATCAGAATAGCCTCTGATGGAAAGGCCTGAGTCTCTGCTGTTACTGTGCTAGCAGAGTGCTCTGCAATCAGCTTGCACCCTTTGTCATGGTTTTGGTGGCTTTTGATCAGAGATTACCAAGTTTTTGTACTGGGATTGCAAGAGACAAAGTGTTACCTTAACAATTGCTGCTTAATTGCACTTATAATGCTGTGCTTGTGCTGTGCCAGCCTGGAGCTCCCAATTCTTGCTCTAAGAGCTTGTGGATTGTCTGGGGATCTGTGGAAAATCAACTAGAGTGCCTAAGAAGTGATAGTTACCACATGTCATCACTCTGACTGCTGAGTGCCATGTGCCATTGCCAGCTTGGTGTTGTTTTGAAGAAGAAATTATTGTTGCTGCTTCTTTTCTGGCACCTTTGTGCGTTAGGGGTCCCATAGAAGAGAACACAGAATTGTTTGTTGGATGCTTTGCCAAAGGTTGATCTAATTGAGGGCAAAAAGTGTTGCAAAACCAGCAAAGCTGAGCCCTGAACGGCATCAGAAAGCAGCTTTTCATGCTGAATGTGGTGAGAGAAACAGGAGTATTGGATGGATGTGCTGTAGTAAATTAATATGGCTGAAGAGACAAGGCAGGAATACAGTTGAGTAGTTTCAAAGATTAAGAAATGTGGGGCTTGTCAGAAGCCAGAACAATTTAATTTTGTGAGAGATGGACTTTACTTAACTAGATAACAAGGCAGAAAAGGCTGCATCTTGAAGATGTTGTAGAAAAAGGTTTGGAAGAAGTTGTTGTCTATTTGCCAGTAACTCTGTACCTGCAGCATACACTTCTAGAGGATGGCTTTTTCCCAGTTTATCCTAATTGATGACATAAATTGATAAAAGTAATTTAGCAATGTAAATGCATTTGTTTAAGGCCCTTGCTGGTCTGAATGTGTAAGTTTTTTAGAGAAACAGCACTCTTCATGTTTCCTATGTCTTCACTTTCATGCCAAGGGACAGGATCCTGCAAACAAAACACTCTTTCTTTACTGCTCCCAGCAAACAAATTACCAGTCAGGCAAAACTGCATGTTGCTCGTGATGTACTACTGCAGGCAAGATAAAAAGCATAAATGTAGATTTGTCCAAAACTCGAGATAGCATGTGGATAGAAGAGATGAGAAGATGATTTTGATATAAATATTGTCACTTTCACCCAAGGCTTTAAAAAATTAAAATGTCTGAAAACCTAGTTCAACTTTTGAGTTTCATTTTAATTCTTGATGCTTTGCTGGCACAGAGAACAACTAGTAAAGTTCAGTGATTTTTTTTTTTTTTTTGTAATACAGATTATTTTCGTTGTCTGGAATGCTTTGTGGTGACAAAAATGACTTAATATTGATTTTCATTGGAAAGTAATTTGGTTCTTAACACATTTTCAAGAGGGATTTTTGATGAAAAAATGAGGTAAGTGTATCCTTGTGAAGGGAACAATTCCCATCTTCTCTACATTTTAGATATTGGAAACTCGCGTTTAGATATGATTCTGTTTTAGAATGTCTCATCTGCTTTGTGGCTTTCTGTGATTTAGGATTTTTTGAAACCACAAGACTTAATTTCTTATAGAAAACAGGAGATGAACTCCATAGGTCTACAGCAGTGATTTAATGCAGAGTTGATTACCTTAACCTGACAGAACTTCCAGCAACCTTATTTCAATGTCTTTTCTTGAAATTAAATCCTCACTTAAAACATAATCATTCCTTTATAACATGAACATGGAAGCTATAGCATTGTTTATCTTACCTCGTGCTGTACTTTGCCCACCCGTAATGGTAGTTTGGCTGATGTGGTTAATTTATGTTGGAGTGACTGGGTTCATTCTTTCAAAGAAACAAGAAAAATCATTATTTTTGTAGTGCAGGATGTTTCTGTAGAAGATTTTGGAGCTGCATGCTCAAATGTCTTGATTAGTTTTCATGCA
This sequence comes from Dicrurus megarhynchus, assembly GCA_013399195.1. NCBI lineage: Eukaryota > Metazoa > Chordata > Aves > Passeriformes > Dicruridae > Dicrurus > Dicrurus megarhynchus. Next base: position 940,446 of record VXAD01009141.1, read on the forward strand.
TTGTGGAGTCGAATAGGGACATCATATTTAAATGGAAAGGAAAAGGTAAGATTAGGGGTCTTAAGTTGACGATGAAACGTGCTGCTGGCACAAAGGTTTCTGACACTACCTTGTGTCAGAAATCCTGACATCCTGTCAGGAATGATAGGTTTGATTTGGTGTTTGTCTGAGAAGGTGACGGGGATCCATCATGTGCTTTTCTTCACCACTGTACAAAACGTCACAGCCTGGCTATGTGTGTTTCAGTATATTGGTAGGATTTATTTTCCTTTATAGGTGATCGAAAAGATTACTGCCGCAAAAGGCATCGTTCATGACTAGGATTTTCTCTTAATGCCATTTAAGACTTCCACTTTTTACCTTTGGATTGCTAATGGCATTTTAAACCTTTCATTTAACTAGATTATTATAACCATTTTGAGCATTCATCTTAAGAATAAATGCTCAATTATTTCTGTTCCAAGGCATGTACTAACATTAAGCAACCCTCTTTTAGCAAGTTTAAACTGAAGAAATCTTAATAGTTTCTGTAGTTTCATTGACTGATTTTGTGTACTTTTGTCTCAGTCTAAACAGATAATTCATGGGACAACAGTTTAAATTACTGAAGTTATGTCTTGGCAGTAGCTAAATCAGTCTTGAAGAATGACCAAACTCATCAGTATGCTGCTCTCTGCTTCTGGGGGGATTTTTCCTTACGTATTTGATCTTTGATTAGAAGCCACGGATTTTCTGCCCCTTTTTTTCCCCCTCCCCCTTCCAAAAACAGGCACACAAGTGCCTTTTGTCTGCTGGATGCATTTATGGTGATTTGAGCATATTTAGTCTCAAGTTTCCCTTTTCAGACTTGCATACTGCTGTCACTCTGAGTGCACACAACCTCTTAGCAGTGTTTTGGTCAGTCACATTTCTGCTTAGTGTGAAAAATGGCTCTTTAATGAAGAATGCTGTGAAACTTTGAAGAAAAAAGTTATAAAAGCTTTCCTTAGAGCAGAGTTCTTATTTATGTGTTCTCTCCATCTCTGAAAGCTTCCAGTCTCTAGTAATCCCAACCAGTACCTACTCAGTCCTATTTCCTTCAAGTTATTCTTTTGTACTTCATTTTATTTAGCAGTCATCTCTGTGTTCATAGCAGTGATGTTACAAATATTTTCAGTCCTCACTCGGTTCATGATTTTGTCCTTTGTTCCCAGGCATATGCACTTGAATACTTTAGAAGTCCGTTGCCATTCAAAATGTGAATGTTGGCACTGCCATGTGAAGCCTTTTGAATATATTCATGTTAGAGTTAAAATTAGAAGATAAAGAACTAGAAGAAAATTCAGTGAAAATTTTTTTAAGGACATGATAAATTTCTTACCTTATTTATTGGACACTTGTTTTTGTTACATCTGGTCTCAGTATGGTATGTGTGACAGTGTTTATGCTTGTTAAGGGGGAAAAGGTTTCTTAATTTCAGTGGAAGGATTAACCTCTTCAGTAAAAAGTTTTTCTTCAGTAAATGCTTTTAGCTCTCCAAATTACCTTTTTTTTAACCAACCGCTTAAATGGCCTAAGGATTAGTAGAGTCAATGCTCACAGCTTTAGTGTTGACTTGCATTAAAAGAAAATATCTGTAATTTTTGTTGATTGCCTCGGTAAAAGTAATGTTTTCTTTGTGATGGAATATTTGATAAAAAAGCAGAAGTTCCTCTTCTGTGACTAGAAATTTATACGCAGGCTTAATGAATGTGTTGAAACATGACACAGGTGTACTCCTGTTAATTTTTTTTTTCATGAAGAACGAACAGTGGTTCGAAGCAGAAACATTCTCTTGCATGTTTAAAAGCTGGGTTTTGGTTTTGGTTTGGGTACGTTTCTGGGTTAACTGCAGTTCAGTTTCCTCTAGACAGGGCTGTGAGTCCTGCGATCTGTCCAAATGCAGCTTTAGCTTGTGGTTTGTAAGCAGTGCCTTTTGCACATGAATTGTTTGCAACTTGAACTTCATGTGGGAAGCAAAGAGGTGTGGGTCTAAAATAGGTCATATTTTATTCTAAGGAGGTCAGTTGCTGCTTTTAAAGGGATGGGTGAGCTTGCAAACTGCACTGGCTGCTTGGAAGGTCTGGCTGGCTTGTAGGATGTTCAATATACTGTAAGAAGGTTTTTTCTGAAAATCTCTGACTTTGGAAAGGTCTCCATCTGATGACACCTTGTCAGCAGTGTAGTGTAATCTCATGCTGATTGTCATTTTCCCTTTTGTTTCATATCTCTGTCACTTGGGTGGGTGTCTACTGGTTCTAGTTGTTCTTCTGATGAGTGGTGGTTGTAGGGTTATGAGTAATTGTTTCCCTGCTCCGTTTGCTGTTTATTTGAATGCACCAAGTTAAAAAGAAGGGCTTTAACCAAAGCAGCTTCATGCTTATGGTAAGGTGCTTTAAAGTCCTAAATCTAAAATAATCTACTCACATAGTGTGTATAGCATTGTCCCTTCAAGAGAGTATGGTATTTGTTTGTCTGCATGTAATTTATCCATTGTGACCCTACATTTAAACTGTGTGTATCACTTCTGGGTACAAACTGGCATAGTTCTTACATTGATAATGTACAAAACATTCAAAAATGACCCATTTTTTAAAAATGAATCATTTTAATATGCAGTTTAATCTGCCTTAGCTAGCAGCTGATCATCTAAATAAACACTTTTGAAATAAAAGTTGTAATCTTGAAAAGCAGCAATGCTGTCTAAATTGCTTACTCCCAGAAAATTCTTTTGGTGCTAAAGTTTAGCTCTAATCAGTGTCCCTCCATTTAGTCAAAATGGAAGAATTACATTATCTGCTATTCATAAAGGGAAGGGAAAAAATCAATAGAACTTTTCTTTGGGTGTGTCTGACCTGTTTTATTTAATTTTGCTGTTAACAGAAGAAGTGACCTAATTTTGAAAAGAGAAGTGTCCCTTTCTTCATGGTTACCAAATAGTTTGGTACTTCCTACACTTAAAACAAATGAAAGAAACCGCACCCCACCCCAAAACAACTGATGGAGGATTTCTGCCTTATTTGAACAGAAATAAAACCTGAACACAAAAACCCCTTGCGTTATAAAACTCAACCAATCAAAAACCTCCTACTTCTTTTAATGCTGGAGGTGTTCTGCCTGTGTATGTTCATTTGTGCAGCTTGGTAATACATTTCCCATTATTCCATTGTCATTGGACATCTGGGGTGTCTCTGATTCAGGTTGTAGTTCACTTGGATGCAAGTCCTATCTTGGAAAATAATCGCACAGCGGTGGAGACTGTGCTGGAAAAACAGGATACACAGTCTTGCTTGTGTTCATTGTATGGAGAGATCAGTTTTGCATCTGAAACTGATCTGTTTTAATGAGCTGCACTTTAAGCTTACTAATGGTGTTAAGGACATCTTGTAATAATGAGAAGTGTTGGGTTATATTTGCATTAATGTCCTGTCCTGGAGAATGAAAGTTGAAGCAACTATTAAGTTTTTATGTGATCTTCAGAGGTATTATACAGGTATCCTGCAGGACCAGCGAAGGCTGTTCAGGGAAGCAGCTCAGTTTTTCAAACTGTGTGTTCTAAAGCCTGGTGACTTCCAATCCCATTAATAGACACACACTGAAATCTGAAATCCAGCATCAGTATGATTCCTGCAGATAATAGCAAATTTAATAACTGAAGGTAACAGTGCACTGTTAAAATGTCAATGTTTATCACGGAAAACCTTCAGCTATAACTACTGCTGTTCTGCCTTGTCACAATACTATGTGTATATTTATGCCTGACCTTCCTATGGCATTGCTGAAACTTGAGTATTTTGCTAATCTCCTTCCATTTTTCCAAGCTCCGTTATCACATCTGGCTCCATCGTGCTGGATTCCAAACGTTTTCAGCCTGCAACTACCCTGTTCCAAATTCCTGAATTCCACTTTAATACTTCTGCTCCAGCTCACCTGTTACAGGGTGGTTGAATCCAAGCTGACAGCCGGGTAGGTGGAGGTGGATCAACCAAGGATCTGGGGGGAAACTTAATTTGAAGTGAATGTGTTAAATCTTCAGATGGTCTAATTTTGCTTCTGTTGTCCCAAAAAGCACAGAGGTCATGTATCAACAGGTCAGCAAGACCCCCAGAAGCCCAACTGGACAAGAAGCAAAGCTGTGTTTGATGTTGCTTAAATTGATGTGACTTAGGTGAGTCAGAGCAATGTGGGAGTGAAGCGGAACAGGAGAGCTGAAGCAGAGGAGTTTGCAGGCTTTGTAAAGTTGCTCTCTCCTGGCTGGAGCAGCATCTTTGCCTGTTGTCTTGGTTCCTCTTTGCTCTCACAGCCAGGTTTTCTCCTCTCTTGTTCTGTCTCCTGGTAATTAGAGTGCCAATGTGACTCTGTTCAGTTCTGTTTTCAGATAATTAGAGCTCGGCCCATACAGCAAAGTACATGGTTGTCTGTGTTGGGTTTTGCTCAGGGTGTTTGCCAGGAGATGACTGGTCTGTCATTGGGAACCGGAAATCCTTTTCATTGCTGCTCTGCACTGGGGTGTGGCAAAGACTTCGGCTGATGAGGAGTAATTATGTGATGCTGCTGGCTTGGTGTGCAGTTGGAGCAGCCATCCCTCTGCTGTACATGCTTCAGGAGTAATGAGCAGTGATGCTGGAGAACAAGAATGGCCTTGTTCTCCAGCCAGTTAACTGGGTTAGAAGACTGTTGCAGAACTCAGGAGCAAAGGGAGAGAGGAGGGTAAATGAATTCAATCACATTGCTGGAATTTGCTGTGAAAAAGAATTTGTGTGTTCAACATCAGAAAGCTAAGGCTCAATAATTTTAGTTAATTTTACTTCTGCTCTTTGGATTCTGTAGGCTTTCATCAGATTAGAGTACTGAAGCAAAAGCTTAGTCACGCTGTGCCTTGTGTATTGTTCTAGGATGTTGATAAAAAGCAATTATAAATAGGCTGCTTATCTACAAATTCTGTATTTAGTTATTTTACACCCAGATACCTGATACAATGACTGAAAATCCTGAAAAACTTCTTAGCTATTTATATTGAATGTAATTACTTAAAATACTTGGTAGTCTTCACATAGGTCTTTTCCTTTTAATAAATCAGTCTTTGATTAGTGCCATCTGAACACCCCCCTGTCCCCCAACAAAAAAATAAATCTCTGAATGGACATTAAGTTGCAGATCAAGCAAAATTTTGCCATGTTTTAGAAATTTCTCCCCAGCAGCTGCTTTTTGGACAGCAAGGTGTTGGTATTTTGCTTATGTTTCTACTTTAGTGAAAGACTCAAACAGAAGAAGGTATGTTTGTGCATGTTGCTTGATTCAGGATATGAGCCAGAACATACGTTGACAGAAATTTGATGAGAAGCACTAAAGAAAGAACAGTCTTCTGTAACAGTGTTTATGTAAAACTCCTGGGTTCATGGTTGCTGTAACTGTTGGTTCCCTGCAGAAGTTTATTATTCATGGGACAGTTTTTATTTCAGTGTTTACAGAAACTCTTGTGGCAAATGTTCATCTTATCTTAAGCTACCAACTACATTTTGCTTTGAGTTCAGTTCTGACCCTACTGAATAAATATCTGGTTTACTGCCTGTCTTCCTCCCTTCCTAATCTGACCTCTGTATCATGTGCTTTTGGAGTATTGTGTTTGTCTCAGCAGAGGTTTCCCACCTGTCCCCAGAATCAATCTTGCCTTCTTTTCATGTTTTTAGTATATGCTGTTCAAAGGCCTCCAAAGCTTCAGCTTTCGACGATTTTAGTGTCATGAAAGTACTGAGTTCCTTTGAGATTGCCTTTTGAATCTCTAGACACCAACACTGCTTTCGGTGTAAGGTTTGAAATTTAGAATCAGTGTTCCAAGTGAGTGAAGAAATGCTTTGGTAAATTGCAGAAATCTACTCAGTTCCAGTTCTAAATGTCTGTAGATACATGAGGAGGCAGGAGCAGCTCAGGCATGACTGATGTTAGTGCATGGCTTTTTTTCTAGAATTATTTTAACAGTTGGTTATGTGGGATTATGGTATTGCATTTTCCTGGCAACACTTCGTGCAATATGCAGCAAGACTTTGTTCAGGTGGTTGCAGTCACATTCTGCCTGGTCTGAGTTACTCTCATGATTCTCCTGAAGTACTATTGTTGTAACTTCGCTGTTGTATTAGTTATTTCAGAGGTTCTTCTAAAATCTTTCAGGCAAATAAGATATTGTTTGCAGCATGACTTACGGTGTTGCTTGTGATGAAAATCATGCTTTGTATTTCTTGTGGTGTGTGTATAGCCTCCTGCATATTATCATTCTGTCTTGTGTGGGCAAAATCGTAATTTCAGCATCTCCAGAAAGTGAAACTGCTGAACTTCAGAATGAGTAAAATATACTGTAATTGGAAGAACACATCAAAGCAAAGCTTTGCTTAATGTAAGTTTTGCTTTGTTTAGAGATCCAGAAAATGGTTATACCATGGGACATACTGCAGAGAGCTGAGTAAACATGGCTAAAGAATGTGTAGAGGTTTGTGGGAAAAGATGTGATGACCAAGTGGGCATGCAAATAGATGTCCTTGTATTTCAGCTGTCTTATGTTGTTTCTGCTGTTTGTACATTAGTGCCTGAGCATGGTCTTGGGTTTGTCTGATTCCTACACCAAACTTACAAATTCTGTTTTAAATTCATATAGTTAAATTTTGTAGTTCAAAGTTACAATGGAAAACTGTAGTCAGAAATACCTACTTTCTGTGTCAGAGATTGTCTAAGATTGGAGAATCACTATATGTTTGTCTCGGAAGGGATTGTGAAGCATCAGTTGACACACTTTGGAGTCAGTTATCTACTTAATTTGTTGATGTTATTTCATACGTAATTCTATGCCTCCTTTCCTCCTTCACTGAAGCTTTTTCTGCTTCAGAAACTGTTGGTGGAAATTTGACACCTGGAAACAGTTTTATATTGAAGGCGTAGGTTGGAAATGATAAAAAATTTCCTGAAGTCATAGCTTAAATTCATCTTCCTTTGTGTTTTTATCAGTACAGAGTTAATTGCGTAGATCGAGGTATAATACAGGAGGAAGGGGGTTTATAGTTGTTTTTACATAAGCATGCATATGTCCCACTACAGCGTCAAGCATGCTTTGGCAGTGGGAGGTGAGGTGGAGAAGTTTGATTGCTGGCCTTGTATGTGAGAGCTGAAGTCACCTGCAGAGCACTGGGTACAAACCACTTCTGTTTTAAACTGTTTTTCTCACTTTGCTTCAGTGAATCTGTGTTGTAATAAACGGTTATTGAAGAGCTGCTTGTGGGATAGCTGCAGCATGTTATGTGAAGACATTTCTACTGTTTAGTTTTTTATCCACCATACCTTTGCTAGTTTCATGCAAAGCTTTCTCTTTATTGTGTTGGAGAGCTGGTGAATTAACACCCCACATTTACTGTGCTTTTTGTGACACTCTATACTCTCAGTGTATTTCTTCTTCTCTTTCTGTACCCCATGCTGTTAAGTTGAATATAAAAGTTGATTCTTCTACAGAAGCCATTCCACAAGTTTTCTCATCCTTTTCACTCTCTTTCCCAGTTCTTTGCTATAGCTGGTGAGATGGGGCAAAAGGCAGAATAGCTCATGTCTCACACCAGGTAATGTGTGGGAAGGGTATTGTGTTTGTCAGTAGGTGTCATAGAATACCCTGAGCTGGAAGTGAACCCCTAAGGATCGTCAGATCCATCTCCTGGGTAGTACAGGCTTAGGAACTTCGAGGCTGGGTACAAACTAGTCCAAGCTAGCTAGTCCTAGCTATGATGTTGCACAGATCAACCAAAGCTTAAAAAATGTAGTATTTTTTTTCATTGGTTTCATAGATGAAGTGAGTTTTCAGTTTGTACTGTTTTGGGTTTTTTTCCATTTAAAATGGAAATGTATATTTGTCTTGTTGAGTAGTTCTTGTGAATGCCAGAAGGTGGCATAACTGGTTTTCCTAAAAGCAAGAAATTCCAAAATGCAAGAAATGCGCATGATTCTACTCCTTTGATTTTAAAGCTGTTGGTGAAATTTTGATCTAAGGGAAGTTGGATCAGCTTTGGTCTTAGCATTTAAAAGAGTTATTTAAAGGTATACCCATCTGCCTTTTTTTTTAAAAATGTGAAATCCTTGTGTGCTGGTTTTTATAGGTGAAGTTTTTGAAGCTGGAGGTAGTTTACCTGAAAATGCAGGAGGGAAGAAAGAGATCATCCAGTATGTGTGCAGTGCAATTCTTTCCTGAGCTGTTCTACAGAATCCCAGTTTCCCATGAACACATTGTTTAAATAGCTTACTTTATCAATTTGCAAAATGAGACCAATTCCTGTTTACTTCAAGCTCTGTAGCAAGTGCTATAAAATAATAAATTATTAGTATGGTAACATATAAATGATAGTTTTTTGTGGTAGTACCTCTAACCACAGGCAGATTTTTAGGCGTACTAAGTGTTAGAAGCAGCATGTGAAAGAGTGTGCAGAAAAGACTGATGAGCCTTTTAATGACAATCTATTTTCAGGTAATACGAATCTTGTTCTAACTGGAAGCTTAGTCTTTGTGCAGTGTTACCCTGCATTTATTGACAAGCTGATGTAAGAAAGATTAGATACCATCTCATTTGATGCTTTCCTTAGTCTGTCTCTGGGGCAGTCACCTCCACTATAGTGTTGATCGAAAAGTAGTTAAATACACGTGATTGGAGGTATTGTTTCCATTCAGAGTTGTAGGGGGTCTCATTCCTAGAGCGAGTGCACTGGGCATGATGGGCAGGGTTTTGGCAGTGGGGTGTCAGTGCAGGGGTGCCCTGTGCCAGACACAGCTGGGGTTGATTTTGCATTAACCCCTCTTTTTGTTAGAATACTTACATTAATTGGTGTAGGACAACCCTGAAACTTTTGAAGGAATGAGATACATGGGATTTTTTCTCTTTCCTTCAGCTCCCTCTGGCAGACAAAGCCCCGAATTACAACTGCTTTACTTAGGACTATTTCAGAGGAGGGCTTGTCCGAGCTTAGAGATATCACGGTTGCTTGGTGTTCTCTATGTATGCTTCAAAAAGATATTTTCAGCTGTAGAAAAGTATATTACTGCAGCTGCAGAAGGTGCTGAAATACAGATACTTCTTGGTCTAGCTGACTCTTGCACTGTATCTTCCTGCATCACAGCTGTGCAATGCTATTTCACCCCAAGGACCTCTATACCACGCATGTCTATAGATTTTTTTTTTTTTTTTTCTCTAGTATGGTCTCTCCTGAACCTGCTGTGATTCACTAGAGCAGCACAGATGAGAACGATGTGACTGTTTTGCATAGGAGCCTAGGGTTATTTGCAGAATTTAGACTGTTTTTTTCCTGACCAAATGAGGTGGGTAGAAGGAAGTGGTGCAGCTGTGCTGGTGGTGGCTGTCACTGGGCTGAGCCTCCCACGCACCTCTCTGCAGTCTTCTCCTCTGACCTTCATTGATTTATTTTTGGTTCTGTGTTTCTGAAAGGAGGTTTGCCAGGTAAAGGGATGTGGCCACATATGCAACACTATAAAGATGTAGAAAACTGTCAGGAGTTGTGTGGAGTGCTGATAAGATGACCTGTAGAAGCTGCTACATGGACATTGGTGAAAGCACTGAACTTCACTTTTGAATAGGAGTCAGATGTATGAAGTTTTATGAAATAAAGGTTTATAATCGAGAGATTTCAAACTATTTGAGTTAAATAGTTCATAGTTTTAAAAAATGCAAGTAAGATTGCCGTTCTTCCATGGGTCTTTCTAAAATCAGCTTGTGCTTTTCTTGCTATGTACAATTATTTTATGCAAAGCAGCATGTCCTCATCTGATCCTAAATTATCCAGATTGCCACTAAATAGGCAGTTGCAGAGTTCTTCCAATCTGCTAAGTGAATATCTTAAAACTTTAAATTTGCTCTTGGAAGTGAATTAATACCTTGTATATTTGCCCACCATAACAAATCTGAAATAAATAACTGGCATCTTTCAAAACTTTGGCTAGGATATGTGGAATTTTCTTTAAATTTATGTTCTCAGAGCTGCTAAAGATGAAAGCAGTTTGTAATTTTCTGCCCATAATTTAATTATTAAACAGGAGTTTTGACATTTAGTGATTTAGAAGTAGAACACAGTGTATTTCAGAGAATATGAAACTCGTTCATATGAAGACTTGTTTTTGTGATTGTATTTTTTTGTCTTCTGGAAAAATCTAAATGTGACCAAGGTATGCATTTGGAAAGTTTCATGTGTTTTTTAAATGCTGATGACCACTAAGATTGGGCTAATTCTGTGGCATGAACACACTCATTGATTGTACACCCTCCCTACAACCCATTCAGTTCAGTGTGAAAGGCTGTGGCCTTGGGTCCTTTGTATAACAACACTCAACAGTGGGAACTTGCAGAAAACCTCTTTTTGCCATAAGGTGATTAGATATTTTCTGGAGAGGTAGTATCCAGCTCTGCCGAAATCTTGCAATTAAAGCTGTTCCACACATTCAGGACTGCAGGGTTGGTTACAGGTATCCTTGAGGTGTGCATAATCGTTGAGCTGCAAACACACATCTTCAGTGTCTTTGCTCACGGCTGCCTGCCAAGTGAAAGAACCAGTGAAAACTATCCATTTTTGTCAGTTGTCACTGTTGCTGTTGGGTATGGAAGTGCCTCAAAACAAGAGACCTGGTTACTTGATTTTACTTTCCTTTTGGGAGCAGGTAGTGTGGAGGTTATCGCTGGTTTGGTTTGCTGAGGAAGGGAGGATCCTGAGCAGATGAACCAGGGAGTTACCCCATGTTGTCTTTTGGGAAGGAGTCTTTGGACTGCACCCCTACTTTTGTCAAATGGGAGGAGTTGATTCCTGATTGCCACTGGCTCTTGATGGTGTGGGGGGTGGGGGATCAAGAAATCTAAAATTTAGTACAAGACTCTCTTTTTCCCTGCACTGCCTGTTCAGGTGTTCTAGCTTTGGTACTAATTATACCTCTACTGATGGCATTTATTTGAAATGATCTGTGGTCTTGAAACTCCTTTTCTAGTGTAGAGAAATTACACTTTTTTTCTCTCACTGAATGTGAGAAATTAAGAGTAGTGATGAACAATTAACATTAGTGACAAATTTGAAATTGAACTTTTTGCTGCTTAAGACTTTCACATGTCCCTGTGTGAAGACAAGCTGAACTTTAAAGTCAAATTGCTATTTCATAGAAATTTGTCTAATATGCTTCAGAGTATCTGATAGCAGGTGATTAAATTGATTGCATCTGGATGTCTCTTTTGTGACTCCTTGAAGGAATCTAGCTAGCTGCAGTGCAGTGGCCATGGGCAGCAAGGTGCAGCAGCTTCAGGTCTCCTTGGGAGATGCATTCCTGCAGTTTTTATGGCTCTCAGTTTGCACACAGTGATTTCTGACAACCTGGACTTAAAGCATCATCATCTTTCTTGAAACCTTTTCAATCTCATTCTCTGTCAGTCTTCGTGAGGGATTCTGGCCTTTGGATAAAGGTGTCAGGAGTGCCCACAGTGGAGATTTTGTGGATTGTGGATTGGAGACATCAGAGGTGACAATGCAGTAGGAATTCCTGTGTTCAGGAAAAGTTTGTATTTTAATGAAACTGAGTCACTACAGCAGCACACAAGAGCAGTGATCAAGGGCTTTGTTCTTGCCTTCCCATACCTGCTCTTCTGCTCTTTTCATCAGGGACACTTTCTGTACGTGTGCAAGACCACAAAAACACACTCCAGTGGATAAAGATAGCAAAATTTTGAGAATGAAGAGGACTAACAGATTCCATGTAAATAATGCAAGAATGAAAGAAAAACCTACAAACTTTCATTTTAGGAATATTTCCAAAAAACTTTACCCAGCACATGACGCTTATAGTTTGCAGTTTGTTGTCTGTGGTGCAGGAGATACTGAAATTGTTCGTGGCTGGTGCTCAGTCCTGGCTTCTGTTCCATTACTAAATTGTTTAATATATTTGCAGCATTTGAATCTGATGTGTAAATGTGTTTAGGCATTTAGACTTTACTAAAATAAATTGAGCAGCCAACAGACTATAACAGCTGTGGAGAAGTTGTTTAGAAATAAATTCTTTGTAGTTCAGTTTGACCTAATAAAAATAACTGTTGCTTCAGACAGTTATCTTCAGCAGGGTCAGTCTGGCTGCTGTGACTGTGCATTCAGGTTTCAGTGTTGATTTATTAAATATAATCACCTGGGGAAGATGAGCCAAGTTCTCTGAATAAATTGGTGCTAATTCAAAAGTATTTCTTCTTAGTGGTGTGTTGTCAGTAAGAGTACATGGGCTTAGATCAAAATTTGGAAACCTTCATTAGCTCACTTTGGTTTTACCTCCTACTAAGTCTTTTAAGACCTTATTTTACCTAATAACTTTTATGTAACAGTAATTTACCCAAGCAAAGGTGATTTTCTTTTAATATTATAACCTGTAGCTTGTAATTAACAGTACATCTTGACAAATCTTACCTCAATTTTAGAAAAATCTCTCTTCAAGAATACATGCAAGAAAATGCAAGTCATGCATAAGTGGCATAAAATAAAACCCACTTTCATGGTAAGAAACACACACTTCAGAATAGATTGGAAATATTTCTGAGACTGTGTGTAGTTACCAAACATACCTGAGACAGGCTTTAATGTTTTAATATATTAATACTTCCAAATATTAAAACTGTGAATACTGCAGGGACTAAGTTTGTTCATTGCTTGTCTCCCTTTTCCTGCAAGTTTTTGGGAACCTGACTTAAGATTTAAGCAAAATTATTTTACTTAAATTGTTTTAAAAATAGTTGATGGCAACCTTTTAGGAAACGTCATGAGTTTTTTTGAATGTTTGCTGTTGCTGAATAATTTCAGAAGTTTCAAACTTACACTATCAGATTTTTTTTTTTTTTTTCAGTTTTGAATGATGCAAAGACCAGGGTTATGGACATTTGAAGAGTATGTGAAATGCAGAAACTAATTTCTCAACATGATTCCCTCTCAGCCTCTTTGGTTTGTTGAAGAACATACACTTACTTTGGTAGCCTCAAAATCATGTGAGAATTTGAACCTCTCCTATCTGAGGTGTCTTGAAGGGAAGGGGAAGTGGCTGTGTCAGATGCAGGGTAAATGTGTATTTGTCAAATATATATATCGAAATAATGTATGTCGATATATTGTGTGTATGTATGTGTATATATATACACACACATGCTATATACACAATCCCATATATATAGTATGCATATGTATATTTATATGTACTAATTTTCACTGAAATGATGCATCCTAAAATGTTACTGCAGCAATTTCCTCATTTATACAGAAAAAAATGCTGAGTGAGTGGATAGAAAACTGTAGCACTTGTTAGACACATAGCACATGCCCTGACTGCTTAATATTTAAAGATTTGGGGATTTTTTTCCCATTTGAGAAATGGCCCCACATATTGCTATAGAGACAGGAACCTGCACTGCTTACAGCATTTTGACAGCAGGAGGGGTTGGCTGCAAACCCAGTTTATCTCACTTCTTTATGATTTATGATTGTTCCTTGTTCCATGAGCAGTCAGCCCAGTTTAAAAGAATTAAATATATTTGATAGTTACTACTTTATAAGCATCTCTGATCCATTTATGAGGTCACATTGTGATGTCTACAGTACAACTGCCTCTAAAAGATGCTGTAACTTGTATCTGGTGTCTGAGGGCTTTTTTTACCCCCAGTTATAAAAAAAATTTCTTCGAGACAGTGCAGCAGGTAGCAAGTCAAAATACAAGTGTAATTGTCAGAACTGTCTGTAGCAGTTTTAAAGCTAACTTCTTAATGAAATATTAAAAAAAATTAATTGAAAGACTGTTTCTTAGTAAGATACTTATTTGATGTTTCTAGAAAAGTTGCCATTTCAGTAAAAGCATTGCCAGGTGCACATTGCCAATCTTTTTCTGTACTTCAGTATTTGGGGAATGTTACAGTGTTGCTGTGTGAGGACTGCAAATGTGACTGCAGTGCTTTCCTTTGGACTTCTCCTTAGCAGAGGTTTGTTTTCCCTTCATATGAATTTTGGTGTGAATATTCTGACGATATATGGTCAAATAAATTTTATTAATTGATTCATATCTAGGGCAGTACTGTCAACACCAGCTTTTAATTATTCTCTTCCAGTAATTGGAACAGCTGCAGTTTAATAGACTGAAAAGCCAGAGGTAGAGGCATGAGAAGCACCCATGTGAAGTGGAAAGAGCTGAATAAGGAAGCCAATTAAATTATCACACAGTTTTTTAGGGAACCTGTAGAGAAATGTTACACATCCTTATTTATGCCTCTTCAGTTTCTAGACTTGTGCCTTTGCAGCCATAAATTGCTGAAATTATTTTGATATTGAAATAATTATTGCATTTGAGCTCCATGGCTTTGGGAATTTTTTACTGGGTTTTGGGGGTTCTACTTTATTTTATTCTGTATCAAAATGGTCTTGTGTAGTGTAGGGTGCATCAGCTCAGCAGGCTAGTGGTTTGAAGATACAGAAGCGATGAGAGCAGCTCCTCCCAATGTGAAACTGATTTTCTGCCTTCAGTTTGGAGTGAGTTTTGCTAGTGCTAATACCATAAAACAAGGATTTTATCCTATAACAAATATGCATTTTAAAATGGAAACATGCTTTTGTATCAATGAATTTTTAGAACACAGGTGTTGGGGAAAAGAATCTCAAAAGTTTGAATATGTTTACTGGTCTTACCGCTATCATTTTAAGGTATTTTTCTTGTTGTTCAGTCTGGCGTCTTTTCTTATACAAATACTGTATCAGTGGAAAATAGTTTGTGACACACATATTTAGACCTTTTTGTTGTCTACATTTCTAGATGAAAACGGGAGATGTACATCATACTGTCACTGTGGCTTTGACTGTTTTTCTTTCTGTAAACCTAAAGAAGCCTGAGGTTCTGGAAGAGAGAAGACTTTTCAGGTCATGCTAGAAAGGGTTTGGAAGACTTGAGAAAGTTCTGATGTAGCATAACCCAACTTTTCACCTAGTGCTTTCAGTTCCTCTGACACTTAAGAGATGAATAAAAGGAGAGAGGTAAGTAGCCTGTTAAAGTGGAACAGCAATTTTTTTAACCACAGCAAATCACTTGGCTGAGCAAGTATTTTTTTCAGTTTTGTTTTTAACAGTTTGAGAACTGAGGAAAAAAAGTTAAACTCATTATTTGCGCAAACTGATGAAAATCCAGTGGCATCTCTAGAAGTTGACTTTATTCTGCTTAGGTTTTGTACAAAAATTCAAGTGGCATTCAAAGGCTAAGAATAAATACTTTCAGACTAGTACAGTTTTATGTTGCCTAGGCTCTGATACAGCTTTCTGCCTGTGCCTTTTTCTTCTTTTTGAACAACTGTGAAGGGAAGTCTTATGGGAAATGCAGAGATGGTGTAAAAGTTTTGTTGGAAGTACAGATGCCCCAGAAATGTGAACACAGTGGGCTGTAAGAGGGCAACATGTTGACAGTTGGTATGTACGACACAACGTGGTAGCAGCTCAGCATTCAAGTTGCACAAAGGAAGGAAGAGGATATCCCCAGAAAAGGAAGAGAGTCACAAGGAACGTGGTTTTAGTTGCATTCCTGCCTTGAAGATCAGGGAGAGCTTACAGAAGAAAAGATGCTGTGATCAGTGCCCTGGCAAGGCAGGTTCTGTGTGCGATGTAGTCATGTGCTTGCTGTGTGTGATGCTGTGTGCCTGCTCTTCTCATTTGGGGCCAAATGTTGCTTGTTGGTCAATAGCGAAGCAGGATTTATATGCAGGGGTGGAGACAGAGGGTTAGGAAATGCTTTCCTCTCTTAACACAAGCACTTTTCAGTGTTTCTAATCATTGTGGAATCAGAGCTGCACTGCTGTTCAGCCCCAGTCAGTAGCTTCTGTCCTTGCTTGACATCTCAGGTCTGTAAAATTCGCCTTAGGATCTTGCCTTTGGTGGCATTATTTACTTTTTTTTTCTTATGCCACCTGTTCCTTTCCTTTATGGCCAAGTTTTGTGCAGAAGTTCTTGGTACTCTGTCAGTTACTTCATCTGTGCTCAGTGCAGCTTTGGAAACATGAGCATGGAAATAGTTGCTTAAAACCCAAACACTTTCTCATCTTTTGTACACAGAATAAAGGATGTGTGGGAGACTTGGGTAATGAGTAGAATATAACGTTAAGCAAGTTATAGGTAGTAGATGCTTTTAATTTTGAATTTGAACTTGCTTGTGAGAAAACTACAGAAAACAAGCCCTTTGAATGGTCTCAAAATGATGTTTAATCTGTGCAGTTATCATGGGATTTTCAGCATTTAGGAGTTTTAAATGTAAAGCAGATGTCCAGTTTGTGTGCCAGGTTGGTGTATTTTCAGAGCACTTGTCTGGGAATAACTGTTTTCTCAACAAGGAGGATTCTGCACGCAGCTGTAATGCTGCTTTTGTCCCTCAGGACCAGTTCATTTGAGGATGAGTGGCAAAGCTATGTAATATGAGAACACAAAATGTATATTCATTGGGTGCAATGTACTCCAGGAGATCAGATTACTTTTCCTATATTTTTAAATGTGCAGCTAAACTGTTATTTTGAAGTCTTAATTAAAATATCAGAATTATATACTGTGATTTTCTGTTGTCTTAGGAGTAATAGATGTAAAGCATAAAATACATAATAATAGTATTTTCCTTGTGAATATGCAACCATCTCTGACTGTCGGGAAGAAAATGGGATTTGATTTGTGTTTTTTCTCGTGTGCAGATAGGTGATTCATTTCTCACATGGTCGTTCTTTAGCAAGTGACAAGAATTTCCCTATTTTTAGAGTACCTGACACTGCTGCTTTCTTCAGTTCTGGATTTTGTACATGGGCTGTTTGGTGGAGTAGTTTGTGCTGGATTTCGTGAGGGGATTTGGTTGGCAATACTTGGGATTCCTGTACTTTAAAAAAAATGTTTACTGTTACTGGTTTTTCTGCAAAGGTTTTATTTATGTTACTTGTAGAGTAAGTGGAAAAATACGTGGGTCCAGAAGCACACAAAGGAGAGCAGATGTTTGAGGACTCATGTTGCCCTCTAGGGTGAATGATCTTTGGGTCAAAAGTGAGAAGTAACTCTGATTTCTGTGCCTGTGTGGATTGACATAAATGTCAGTCAATGCTTGGGAATGACTTTATGGCTCGAGTTGGATTTTATTTTACAGATCAAAAGGGTATTTCAGGAGTTACTTCTGGAAAAGGTGTCCACTGATTGTCTTTAGACTCATTCTTTTTTTTTTTTTTTCATATTAATCATGCTGCTCTTACTAAATAAAACATGTGAAGATCTCCCTGTGGGTGGCAGAGCAGTAAGACAGAGACTTTACAAGCAGTTACCAGTTGGTTGCACTGGCTGCACCCAGTGTGAGGAAGGGAGTAACTGCATTTGCTTATTGTATCTTAGGACACTTTCTGTATAGTGGTGAATGTAAAAGCAAAGTTGAGTGTATGAATGCAAATTCATTATTTTTTTTGCTTTGTGATTATAATAGCTGCTATCTGTCATCTTGCAATCTGACTTCTAGGCCTTCAGTGCAGAGCTGGCATGATGTAGTAGTCTGATGTTGTGTGTGAGAGAATGGACACAGTATTGACCGTGTGTGTAGCCAAGCGTGCCTGTTTGCATGTAAATGCTTGAATTCTTTTGCTAAAAGTATGACTGTGCTAAAACTGCACGGCTGTTTTTGCAGGACTAGTGTTTCTTAATAGTCATAGCATATAAACTCTGTTGTCATACACAGTGATGTTCTGTTCAGCATCCCAGTAGCAGTTCCTGTGAAATTTGTTGCCTGGGTTAATGCTGCTCATTTGTAATTTAGAACTTCAGAGAAGTGGGAGAGAGGCCCTCAGTTGTTTGTCCAAGGGGTGCATCTGGGTTTGAGTGAGGTTGTCCTGGGTTTTTTAGTCCCTTGCCTTTGGTTTTGGTAACAGCTTCAGAAGCCCAAAACTATTTTGGGCAAACATTTTCAATAATGGTAATCAGGATCAGCAATTATTCCCTGGTGATTTCATCCCAAAATTGAACTTAACATTGTATGTTTCACTGTTACAAAAAACCTGTCAGTGTTGTTAAATGTAACTAGAATGATTAAATTTATAGAAATTTGTAGAAATAGCTCCTGGTTCAATTCTTTATTGCTAAGTAGCGTGACAGGGTGTTGGCTTTTTAATGAGAGGATTAAGCTGTCCTGATGAATAGAAAAATTGTCATGCTGTATAGAGACTATTCTGAAATCTGTAGACTAAATATCTTAGTGTTGATTTCGTCTGCTGTGGCAATACATTAGAGGTGTTTTATTTTTTTCCTGTAAGGTAATCAATATAGCTGAATCTTTGCCTTCTTTTCCGTAGAAACCTGCTCTGCTTCTGCATAAGATGCTATTAAATTCCCCATTCCCTTTTTAATAGTTTGCCTTCCCTGCTCCCTGCTGTCGTCAGCCCCGGGAGGTCACCAAGCAGAGCCCTGAGTTGCGGAGTGGTCCCTGATGGGGACCTGCGTGACCATCTGCTTCGTCAGTTCTGGAGGCAATTTGGGAACTGCTGGGGGGGGGGGCGTTGAGAATTAGATTGTTGATAGCGTTCCTACAAAGACTGCTGTTAACAGCCTGCTAGTCTCTGCTTCTCTACTGCAGAAGCCAGAGTGATATTTGTGTTCCCATATCATGTTGTAAAATGCATGAGATTTTGCTCTTCCTCCTTGGAAATGAGAATAGGAAAATGAGAGCATCCTGAACCAGAAGCTATTAGAAGAGCATGCAAAACCTGCAGCGATTTCTGCTTTATTTTGTCTTCTTAGCTATGGATTAGAAGGACTGATTTTTGCAATGGGCTTTTTCCATAATGGCATTCTTGTATTGTTTGGTCAGAGCTTGCACAGGAGGAAAACAGGCTGCTGAATTTAGCCACTGATCTCTATTAGCCGTGGCCTAAGGCTATGCTGAGATTTATATCCCATTTGTATTGTTGCAGCTCAAAAGAAGAATTTTCAGAGGATGACAAGTGTATTCTGAGTAGGTATGTTGTTTCATTTTCATATGAAACCCATTTTTTTGTTTCTGCTTCCATTGGTCAGAAATGAGGTTAATAGGAAGAGAATATAGTACAGTGCTGCAGTGTCCCTGTTAAAGTAGAACAATAGCTTCAGAAACAGTTCTTTAAAAATTAGCTGCTTTTATTAAATAAAGCTGCATTGTGCTGGTGTGCAGAGTGCAGTCTTTTTTTTCTTAACATGTACTGCAGTCAGTGCTTCCCTAACGAGGTGGCACTATTGTTGAGTTAGAAGGATAGAATCATCATATTGCTTTAGGGGACAGCAGGATTTAAAAGGAGATGCCTTACAGCCCTGTTTTACAGATTGGAAGCATCGGTTTAAGGGCATTGGCAGAATCATTTCCTTGTTCTTAGCAGCAGCCACTGCTGTGTCGGTAGTGTGTGGAATGGAAGTCCTAGTTGGTAGTCTGTTATGGAAACGCTGTTTACTGTTATTGTAGTACCGTGGTGACAACATGCCATTGAAATGGAAAACGAGCTCTCCTGCTATCTGGAAATTCCCAGTTCCTGTGCTTAAAACATCCAGGTCATCGCCACTTTCTCCAGCATACATGTAAGTGAGAGAAATGAGGATAATAAGGTGGGAATGTTTTTCGTGAGACTACCCTGTGGCAAAATACCCTGTTACATATTAAATGACATTGGCACTCAGAATTTTACCTTGTTTGCTATGTAGACGTCCTCCCCCCCCCACCGCCAGATTTTATCCTGGATGTTTCATGGTGGATGTTGTGTCAAGTCTTCCCTTTTTGTTGAAACGTAGAGAAATTGTGCAGATTAAGACATATTCATAATTATATTTGTATGTTCATTTGAAAAGTTTGTGGTGATGTTAATTTGTAGAGCTGATCTTGAATTGACAAGTTAAGCTTTGAGGCTGGCAGGCATTCTTTATAGTGTGTATGTGAATATTTCCTCCTCCTGACTATTTCATTTCGAAATTGAGCTTGAAATCACCTGCTGTATTGTACTGCACTTCTGTTGTGTGAGTTCTTGCAGAGATGAAATCATCCTGCTTTGGTCTTATTTTATTCTTTGAAGTCTTAGCCTTAATACGAATTGAATGTCTTCATAAAAAGTTACAGTAAAATCTTAAAACATAAATTTGAATCATTCATATCTGAATACTTATGTAGTTATACAGGTTGTCAGTGTAAAGTAGCTTCACAATATGCCTTTGTCTTGCCAAATCCTGATGCAGCTTTTGTTCACCTTTTGTTGCTGTGAGTTCTATGTTAGCATATACAGGTGGCTTTTTTTCCTTCTCTGAAATAAAACTACTAAGTACAGGGTACTGACTTACTTCTGCCTTTATTTAAGGAAGCAGCTCTTTCAAAAGGAGGAAGAGTTCCTTTAAAATGCACAGGTAGCAGTGACTTTTCTATCTGGAAATTGCTGTAAAGGCTACTACTTTCCAGTAGTATTCCAGCCTAATACCTACAAAATTAGTAGTTTTAAGCTTGCATGGTCTGCTTGCAGATAGGCTTTTGCTTCAGTTACAATAGGTACATGCTGTAAGAGAGAGGTGCACAGGTCCTCTAAATGTCTTTTTTTTTGTTGTTGCTGAGCATGGCATCGTTAGCGGTGGGGCTGAAAGAATCCAGTGCCATGTGCATGGTCACTATTGTTCTCAGGCAGAAAGGCTGAGGGAACAAACCTGGCTGTACAAAACCTGTGCTGGGCATGCTCACATTTAAGATTAATTAATCTTGTGACAAGATGTGGATGTGCTTCAGTCTTTTTATGGGAAGCATCAAATACACTTAAGGCTACCAAAAGAGAAGGTATTTCCAGTAAATTGCTACCTATTCTGAGTTGTTAAAAAATATGACTTAAATACAAGGAAAGAGTCGTGATGACAAGAGTTGTGAGACATTTAAACCTATTTCAGGGAAACAGTGTCATTAGTGTTTTATCTTATGCTGTTGTTTTTAAACTGTAGTACCCTTAAATACAAGAAAAATCAGAGCTAGCCTAGTCTGATGTCTCTGCTGCTGAAACAGAGCATTTCTTTTGTGTGTCGCCTTTAAAGTGCTAATCTTAGCCCTGAGAATGCTCCAGCCTTTGTGATGGGAACTGTATGGCTGATTATCTCAGTGTGTTGAAAGTATGAACAGGTTTAGTGATCATGCTTAAACTATATGATGCTGAGCTTATCTGGAGCATGAGAAATATGTGATCAGCAGCCTTAATCATCTCTTGATAATGAGTCAGTGTATCTTAATGTTTATGAAGACATTTCTTTACTGGTACACAGACCTGACATTAGGAGGACTCGTATATCTAATGTTAAAATTATTCATATATTTTATTATAAAGAATGAGAAACATTACAAAATGGCACCTACTTGATTAGGCAATATAAAATAACTAATTAAAAAATCCCTTATAATTTAGGTTGACCAGTAAAACAGGTGATGGGATTAATTACCTTCATTGCAGAGATAACAGTAAATTTGCTACTGTTTTATATAATCTGATGTTTTTCATACTCATATTTATAAATTTTCTGTCATAAGTAGTACTCTGCACACTAGCAAACGGCTTATGCTTTGAGTAAAGGGTTGAGGAATAAGTGGTGTGTGACATGGAACACGTATTGATGTAAAATAAATAGCCATAAAACTCTAGAATTCACAGATGAACATTTCAATACTAGGTATTTTAGATCTAGGGTATACAAAGGTGTGATTGAGCTTTTAATCCCTTTAATACTTGACATCTCAATCTTACAAAATAGGGGGTTTAGTGTAGTTTGGAGTGCAAAGGAGAGAGGTCTTAAAAGTGCTTGGGGTTTTTTTTTTGTATTTAAAATGAAATTCCAGTTTTTCAGGTTTCTCTAGTAAAGTTGACCTTAGCTTTACAAGCTTCACCCTGCTTATGATTTACAAGCAACTTATCTAGAGATTAACCTGATGATCAGGTCACATATATTTTATTAGAGTTTTTTTTTGGTCTGTGTACCCGATAGCTGAACTGTGCCTTAGTTTCCCTGTCTCGAAATGCTGAGACTGGTTTGGCTTCTTGGATGAAGCACCTATGTACAAAGTGCTGCTGCAAAGTGTTCACTGTCCTGCAGCTGGGGTGGCTTAGCTCAGTCTCTGCTTGGAAAGTTTGTGGTAGTTGGTGATCAGGAAAAATGAGTGTGAGGAGCTTGTCTCGGAGAGTTCTGTGCTGGGGGGGACTTGTGGCTGGGTAGTACCTGAAATAAGGGACCTGCAAAAGTTGAGGTGTGATGAGTTTGTCGGTGAGGACGTGGTTCTGTTGCTGGGAAGTCTGCTTGGTTTGCAGGATGTGGTACCCCTTTGCTGGCAAGGGGAAGGAGCAGCAGGGACTTGCTGCCTCTTGGCTGGTGGCTTTGTATACCACCAGTTATTTATTTAGTAGGGATATTTTCAGGACATCCGGACTGCAACATAACTTCACATTATTCATAGGGCGAAGGGTTCCGCTGATGGGGAACGCACACATTCCCTGTCTTCTGGTGAAACTGATCCAGAGTAGCTTGACCTTCCCCCAAGCTGGAGAGATCCAGTGACATTGCATAGGGAAAATTAGGCACTATTAGAATTGGAACACTGGCACGTGCCAATATATGTAGGTGTAGTGCAGCTGGCTTAGTGCACGAGTTAGGAATATGCATACACCTTTGTCAGGCTGCATTTTTATTCATGGCACTTATGTTGCTGGGATTTAGAACGTAGATGCCTTTAGTCAAACATTGTGAAAGCTGCTACAGTAAGTTTATGCACCACTAGTCAAATCATATTCATATTTGTGGTTGTGTTGACTATGTGGAGAGAGACCTAGGTGACTTCATATATTATGTGGACAGTTCCAGCAAGCAAATAAGAGGAAAGGACAAAGTGAGTAACACAGAAAGTAACACTTGGAAAAATGGTGTTCCATGGCATCATAGCTGTTATTTAACATGATTGCCAAATGTTAAAAACAAAAAAGCAACAGTGACTGACATAAGCAGAGGTTAAGAATTAAAGCACTACTACAGTGAGGGTGAGGAACAGTTCTGGATTGTATTTAACAGTTTTGAGGCGTAAAGGAACATGAGTCCCAGTTATTGTTCATGGGGCACAGCATCTCATACATTAAGAACTAAGAGAATTTTCTTATTCATACCAGTAATGTCATATTTTTAAAAAAAAATTGTGCACATGTTCCATTAATACAAATGGAAGAAATGTTTGTGGAAACTCAGGAGATTGAAGTGCCATGATGAACATCTACAAAGAATTCAATAATGCAAAAATACTATTTGCGAAAACACTTCACAGAGGATTGTTCTATTAATTTTGTGTCATGCAAGAATATTCTTAGCTGCTTTTTAAAAAGTTAAATGTTGAATTAAGTGGTTTTAGTCACCTGCATGCCAATTTTAAAGATAAGTAAAATAAAAGAATTCTTAATTCAGAATAATCCATTTGTAATCGTAGTGCCTTCTATCCTTTCACATGGAATAATGTGTTGATATTAAATGGCAACTGTCCTTTGCATGTGTTTTCATAAATAACAGACTAATGTTAGGAGAAATAAATAGATGTGGTATTCCAAATATATTGCTGTCAAAGGGTTTGCAACACAGTCTGTCTATCCTAAGTCACGTGGTTGTGAAATTTGTCTGATAGAAAGTGCTTTGCTCTAATGGAAATCAGGTGCTGTGCAGAAAAGTAGAATAAATTCTTAATATTCTGGAGTAAGCAGCATTAGTTTTAGCTGCTTATGTGGTTATACAGGTTAATGCTTTTGTCTCTTCTTTGAACTATCTGATTTGCTCTACAATGAACTCTTTGAATTTATGCTATACAGTGATATATACTTAAATGGGAAAAGGCGTGTGTGCATAATTCATCAGACTACCTGTATTAGTTCTCTTTGGTGAGACTACCCTGTCTGTGTCTGCTGCCTTCAGTGGTCATTTTTGGTAAATGAGCCCTTTTGTTGGGCTCCTGAGCATTTGGCAGACTACACAATATTCACACTCACCTGTCTTTGGCAACAGTTCCATGTTATGACATTGCTTCCTAGATATTTCAAATTTCAACATGTTGAAAGTCCATGTGCAGCTCACCTCAAATATTTTTTTAACTGATCTGACAATACGTGCAAACAGATGAATTGGATGAATGGGGAGTAAAGGGGGCTTGTATCTTACTAGTAGGAGAGTGCTTTTAATCCCAGAAATGTTGTGTATAGAGTTCTCCTCTGTGCCTGTTGATCTTTCTTCTGCTCTTTATGTAATAGGTATTTCAAGAGATTATTCTAAGTTTGAAATGTGAAATTTCATTCCTGTAATAAACTGATAAAAATGAGAAAAAAACTCCAACTTGTTTGTCATGGAGTGTCCTGGGGCTAGTGTTTTTTCTGGGGAGATCTTATAGGGGATGATGTAGCTTACAGATCCCCAGAATTACACACTTCTCATACAGCATGATGTTGATTGGCATTGTATTGTGACATGGTAAATCTTTATTGAATTATGTAGAATATGTTACTCAGCCTGTCCTGCCAGCATGTCAGTTCTGCCAGTTTGTTATTTTTGCCATTATTTCTTTGGTACTGTGAAAAAAACTTGTTGTCCAGTCACATTCTACGCACTGACTTTTCTAGTATTTTCTGTTAACATTTGGGTGGGGCTATCTATGAATTTTCAAAAAGTGCTTGGTGAATATTTGGGTTTTAAAATAATAGTTACTTGTTCTAAATGGTAATAATGGGAATTGTAGTGTAATAATGTGTAGCTATCACACTAAAGTGGAAGTGCACATCTATATTATTGCTGTAATATTTTGTCCAGCAGTGACTAAGATTGTAACAACGTCTAAATTGCAAAAATGTGTTTATTCATGGGAGGAACAAGTCACTTGCCCTTCTTATCTGGCATGCATAGATCTAAATGCTGTATCATACAGGGGAAGAATATTTTACAATTTAAAGTAATTAATGCCCCTCTACATCCTCTGCGGCAGAGTGCAATAAAGGAATGCTAAAACATCTGTGAGAAGTAACAGAGCAAGAGAAATGGTAGAGAAGAACCCAAACCCTAATGTCAGATTCTTACTGACTTTTAAGGTATCAGAATTATTCTGACCAGTATATAGGGAAAAAACCTCCAACACTCTTGGAGGGAGTAGTTCGTAATTTGGTTACAGGAATACAGTGGGATATATATTCTGTGACCAAATATTGCATGTGCAGGTGCCTCCTTAGACTTATATTTGTCTCTAAGGAGGTTCTGTTAACTTACTGATTTCTGTGTATGAAAACTAAGGACAGATAAGGTACAACTGTAATCTGCTGGTGCATGCAGAATGTTTTTTTAAGTGTTTTGTAATACACAGGAAGTATTAAGCTGCCCAGCCGAAATTCTTACTTAACTTTTGAGCACTTAAGACCAAATATAAAGAGCAGAAAATAGGTGCAATGTTAGTCCAGCCTAAACTGTGAGACCTCTGACTATTGTATTTTACCTTTTTCAACATTAAGGGAATAAAAGAGTTCTCCTTATGTAGAAAAGCTACAAAATGTGTATTTCCTTTGCTTTCTCTATTTCTAATAGGAGGAATCAATAGACAAACACAACTTTGGCAAAAAGTCATTAGAGAACTGTTTCTAATTTAGCATCATTAAACAATGTGAGTCTGCAAATTTAAGCTACTGATGGTTCAATGAATGCAAACCCTTTGTCAAACAGATAAATGTGGATGTGATACTAAGGCTCCCAGAGAGATTAAATGCTGTTAGGAACAAAAGCTTTATAGCACTGACTGAGCCAAATATTGCTTTGTTTCTGTGGAAAACAAATTTGAATTAACCAGCGGGCTGTAATTATGTTGCAGACAGCTTGAGACCTGTGATTGTTTAGTTGTTTAAGAAGGAATTTTGAAGAGAATATTTTCTGTGTGCATATTTTTGGAAAATCATACCAAAACAGTTGATGATGTTGCTCGGTCTTTCTCTGCTGGCTTTGTAGCAACTGATTTTGTACTGGCTTTGGTCACAGTGTGGCCTTACTAGAAAGTGTTATAAAAAGGTTTAAGTGATGTTGGGAGTATCTTTGTTTCTGTGTTCTCCTACTTTCCATTGAGATCCACTGCTGTTGGGAACAGTGACAATGTCTTCAATCATCTGAATGTTTATAGCAGCTCTCATCATTTCTGTGGATGTGGGCTTGTGTGCTTGGGCACAAACTTTTTCTCAATATGGTGATTGTATGTTGAAGTCCAAAGAGACTTGACTGTATTAAAAAAAAAAAAAAAGGCACAAAAAGAAAGGAAAGGTTAAGGCTTGGCATTTAAGTACTAGTCTCCAAAACTTTGCTTCTAGAAATAGCTTCAGTCAGTTACCTGGAGCCTCACTGTGGTTGAGCACGGGTCAGCATCCCTGTCCTTCCAGTGAAGTTGTGTTTGTTGTTCATCTTGTGGCCTTGCTGCCTTTGCTGATAGTGCTGGCAGAGTTGCTCAGGCTACATTGCTTCTGTACTGATTTTCCCTTCACCTTTTTCATCTGGTCACTGCAGTGAGCATCTCGTGCTGTAACTGTGTCAGAACAGCAGGTAAAGCTGGTGTGCTGCCTGCCTCTGCCCATCAGCATGTGCCTAGAAATGACCTGTGTCCTTCTCTGCTGATTTTGGGGGGTTTGCAAGTCCTGTATCCTCATATCCTGCTTCCGTTAGCCAGAGCCTTGTAAAAGTAAAAGCTCACTTCTCACTGCTTTGGTCTATTATATAGAACCTGCTCTTATTTTCTCCTTTTACACAACACCCTCAGTTTAGAGGAAAGGTGGAAAATGGGGCATATCTGCTTTTTAATTTAAGAAACAGTAAGTTTTATTTTGTGCCTTTTTCCTGGAGCAGAGATTTAGAAGATCTCAGTATGAATTTACTAAACGAATGTTTTTAAATGTTCTGCTGTTACTGCTGCCCTTCTGATGTATGAAAAAGATCAGGTGTAAAAAATGAAATATTAAAATATAAACATCAGAGCACTGCCCAAAGTGAGCAGTATTCGGCACTAGCTGCCACAGCTGTTTTAGGAGATTGCATTCACAGTAGTTACAGTGCAATGATAATTTACTTGAGGCAGAAGGTTTGTAAACTTCTGGTTGTGGTGGCCTCTTTCAAGTGAACAGAATTAAATAGCATTTTAAAGAAATTCAGTAGCCTGACAAATACAAAGTATTTTTAGTTTCAGCGGCAGCCTCAAGTTCATCTAATAAAAATAAGGTCTTTAAACTGTCCAGTAAAAACAGTGACATCTGAAGCTGATAGGGTAGGACAACTGGTCATAGTGATAAAGGGAAAAAATGCAACATTC
Organism: Dicrurus megarhynchus; assembly: GCA_013399195.1. Lineage (NCBI taxonomy): Eukaryota > Metazoa > Chordata > Aves > Passeriformes > Dicruridae > Dicrurus > Dicrurus megarhynchus. The sequence continues at coordinate 967,863 of VXAD01009141.1, forward strand.
CTGCTCCTAATGCACTGTGTGGGTCACAGAGGTGATCCATGCAAAGCAATTTAGGTCCTGCCTTCCAGTGTTGTTCTTGTGTTCATCCTGCATTGGGCTCTCAAGCAGCAGCGGTGTCAGTACCTGTGTGCCCCAAGCAAGAACTGAAGTTGGAACCTGCTGGTTGGTCTGTGAAGAGGAGTTAACTTGCTATGTCAACCTACTGGAACAGAAAATGACTTCTCTCTTTCTTTTCTCTGCTAGCTAGAATCGTGGATCTATTTTTAAATATGAACTTGTGTTTCCTATAGAAACTTTTTTGTAATAAGAAATCATTAGCAAATGATAAAACTAGTTAGTTTTACTGGATTGCTGATACCATAAAAGAATTAAATTAGAAATTCTTGATAAAAAATAGTAATAAAAGGAAGAGATGATGTTTTAGGGGAGGACAAGTATAAAAGTAATTTCTTCACCTGAGTAAAGGATTTCCTGAAATTGTATGAGTAGAAGATATGGAATGGAAATGTGAAATACCATGACTGCATAATTTTTTCATCTACATTATATTAATATTATGAGATTTCTTTAATACAATGCTGCCATGTCAGTTCTGCTTACTGAACTCCAAGGTGGCCAGGTACTTTGTTGGGAAATTCCTGAATTCGTTACTCATGAAGTTGGAACATCTGTTCATAGTGGGAAGACAGCAATATAGTAAATAATTTTTTTTTGATACTGATCTTACTAAAATACTTTGTGGCAGATTATGTGTACATAGTAAAAAATTATTCTATTTTTAATAGTAAATGAAAGTTTTGTTGTATTTTACTGGCCTTTTAATTAATAGGTTCATTAGCAAATTACATGCATAGGTACATGTACAGGATAGCCCTATACATGCCCTGTACAAAAAACCAGGGGTTTTTTTGATAGGTCATAAAATCATAAAGATTTGGCTTGCAATAAGAATAACTTAATATGACATTGTAATCTCTGTCCTTATTACCTGATAAATACCAGAGTCCTGGCACATGCCAGGAGTGATTGCATCAGAAGCCATTTTACCAGTGACCAGAACACCTGTGGTCGTGGTTCATTGAACAGTAATTATACAGAGAAAATAAGGTTATAGTCCTTTCAGAAATGAGCTATTGAGCTTCACCAAATTAAGAACTCACTCTCTGGCCAATATGGCTTTGGCAAAGCTTTTACTGAGTTACGTAAAGACTGGGTTTTAAATAAATTGGAGAACATGCGCTCTAAAATATCTGTAGCTGTAGGCTGATGTCCTTACTTTGTTTTCAAAGAGTCCCTACAATAGTCTGAGAAACAGATGAATGGATTACTGATGGAAATGAACAAATCCTTAATAATATTCTTAGTTGCCTTGTTTCTGTTGCATCAGAATGAACTCTACTTCTGAAGAAAACATAATAACAGAATATTGGTTTATTTCATTTGTGCCACTAAACTCTAAAAAATGAGAACTCCATAATTAGAATATTCTAGTTGAGAATAAAATTTGACACAATTTTCACAGGTCTTTGCTTGTCATGGATTGCCTGGATGCCTCTGAACCGTTTTAACAGGTTAACAATTGCTAAGTGGTTTAGAAAGCAATTTGCCTCTGTGAATCATGTTGTAAGTCCACCCAGTTAAATCTGTCAGTATTTGCTGGAAAGTTAAAGCATATTAATATCCATATAATGCACACTTCATTTTCATCACTACAAAAGTACCCGTTGGAAGTACTTGGAGGATTAACTTGGAGTCATGAGAAAAGCACGTTTGGTTACAGCCTCTAGGAAAAAACTATGCTGTTGAAACTTGAAAGAATCAACAGGGTTAGAACAAAAATTCTGATTGAACCTACTTTGTGATATCAACTAATTAACCTCTGGCACCTTTCTCTGAACTGCAGGCCACTGCTTCCCAGAGGTTGCAGAAAGTCAGGCAGCTCCTCTGCCTTCCTCTTGCAGTGTTAATATTCATTTCACATTCAGCTCCCAACATTCCCTTGTTCTTACCACTATGATGTCCAACCCTCTCCAGACCAAGTGTGTATGTTGAAGGTGGTTTTAACATCCACATTTAGAGCAGCTTGTTGTGAATTCTCATTGCATGTTACTGTAGTTGTAACTTCTTTTAATTTTGTTTCCTAACTTTTTAAAACTCTGGTTAAAAATGGTACTGCTGCACTTCTTGTTTAATGATTTCTATTGATCAGAACAATAGAATTAATTAGAAAGTGAATTAACTTTCTCCTTTGATAGTATGCTTAATTGTGATATACTGTACTTAAAGTAAAAAAATCAATATATTTACATTCATTACTATTGAGTTAATTATAGTGCTTAGTAGATCTATGTTTATGAATGTAAATAATGCCTTTGGTAAGTGTCCAAACAAGACAGATCTACTGACTGTGGTTTTGTTGGGAATTCAGTTGGACATTCAGTGCATTTCCCGTCTGTTCCGGCTGTGAATGGCAGAGTTATTTCTGAATCTTAATTTTACAGCCCCAGCAACAGAAGCTACATTCTGAGTACTTTAAAATTTTGTTGCGGGGTACATGATGCAATGCTTGGGTTTTGCTCTTTGTGTATTGCTGTTAACACAGAGCTTAAGCACTGTTGCAGTTTCACTTTGTCTTATAAAGACAGGTTCTTCTTGTTGTGTGAAGATAAATGCTGAAGTGCTACAAAGCCAGTGACAAAGGCATAATTTGTGGTCGCTCTAGGAGTGCTCTTTCCCTCTTGGTGAATGTCACAGGGCTGGAATTCAGGGGATCAGTGCCTTATTTCCAGGTCTTATTGCTGACTTGCTTTGGAACTGCCAAACCCAGCTCCTGAATGTCACTTTCTGCAGAAGAGAGAGGGTGCTCAGCCCTCCAGAACTGTTAAGCTGTAGGTTAGAAAGGTGCTGTTTAACAAGAACAAAACAAACAAAAATCCCCAAACCCCCATGAGCAAAAAAAAAAACCCACGTCACTTTTTTTTTTGTCATAGTTGTTCAGATATAAGCCAATACCCATATAGGATTAATATAATCTGCTTGTCTTTATTCACATGGAATCATACACAGCCAACATACATGTTTAAGACTAGAATTGTAACAGTTATATTCTGGTGAATTTTTATAGTGTGGAATTTGCAGTTTTTAATGTCGTAGTCACATGTGCAAGTTTCTGTCTATGCATAACAGCAAATGTGGAAGAGAAATAGTGAAAATCTTTTCTGCAGAAAAGCTTCAAGTGGTGAGCTGCTGAGCTTATGTGCATGGTACAGAGAACTGCTCATTATATACTGAAAATCAGGTAGAGGAAATAACTGCTTATAGCCACACTAGGCATGTTGAATGTATACTTTTAGGTATTGCCAAGTATTTTAAAATTTATTATATCCTTTCTGTTGACTGAGCAGTTTTAACAAGGTATTGTGTTCTATAGAGGACAACCTGTAGAGGACAGAGCTTTGGGAAGTTGTGTGTAATGTTCAGAAAAATGCTTCCATTATCCCAGCTGTTCTTGGAATAAATGAATCATAGTCAAGGTCTTTGCCTTCATTTGTAAAATTTATCAATTATGCTGTCTGTCAGGAAATGAAGTAGCAATGTGGCAAACATGGTAAAAAGCCCACTCCAAACAGCCAAGAAGGTTGGTTTACTTCTCTATTTCTTTTTATAATGATTTTAAATGATGTGTTCACTTTCTATTTTCTTCTGAGTTCAGAGAAAGTAGTTTAAGTACTCCTTCGTGTAACATCTATCTGATCTGACATTTTGGGAAGATGCTTCAAGAGCAAAGAGTCAGATTCATGCTTGTTGAATCTGTTGTTCTTCCCACCCACGCTTGCAAGTCTCCCCACATTATTTTATATTTCTTCTTAGAAAGACATGTACAAATTTAGAGACTGGATGTCCTTTGAAATTATGTAAGACTCTTGCCTCCATGCGATTGTATGAAAACTAAATCAAACAAAACCCACCAAACCCAAAACACCCTAGAACAGAGTAAACAAAAATATTTTGGATCATGAGCTAGCAACTTGCTCTGCTGCTCTGTTGCATAGTTGTATTTGTTGGATGCAGAGAAAGTCTGGAGAGCCCTTTTCTAAGGTATACCCGGTAAACTTTGTTTAAATGACTCTGGATTTGTTTTATAAAATAGAGATAATTGTGTTTCAAAAATAGCACAAATCTTGCATGCTGCAGTTCATCCACATTAGCTTATTCAGCTGAGTACATTAGAAGTCACAGCGATTTAGATGTACCCTTGTTCCTACAATGTTATGTCTGTGTGCAGAAAATCTCACTGTTTCAAACCCATGTACACTGTTGAATGGGGAATTTGTTTTGAGTATATTTTTGTAGCTGACCTTTTGTACTCATGGGTTTGAACAAGGCACATTGATGCTATGAGGGTAATATGTGAGTTTCAGAAAGTGCTCTACGTGGTCTTTGTACCCAGAAAAGGTAGGGGTAAATATTTTTTTTAAAATGGAAATTATGAAAATTATTTTTCTTCCACAAATTCCAAATTTGTCCTTACATAGTGATCATAATCAAAATTGGGGAAAAGGAGGGGGATTTAAGCACATTCTTGTTACTTAATTTCTGAAACTAGCTTGGAGGCCAGTGTTTTAACCTGCATGTTTAAAGTCTGGAAAACTTTTTGTATCTGAAATTTGCAGGAATTACGTCAAATGACTATGAATCTTTTTTGAGATACGGAGTCTTTATTAACAATGGAGATGCCCTCTTCTGTGGATTAACAGTTTATGTTTGCTAATTAAAACTGTGTACGTATTCATTATACCTCTATCCAGGCTCATAGGTAGCACATTAGATTACCGAAATTACAGAAACTAGTTGTTGTTAATGTTTCTGTAGATGAATTTTATTTACATTGTAATAATAATTACGGGTTAGCATAGTTAGGCTCTCAGATGTAACCTAATTTACATCTCAAGATTAAAATAGTAGTCTAATAATACTGCAGTAATTCTTTAACAATTCTACCTAAAAGTAGCTCATCCTGTCTAGATTTGGACAGTAATTGCTTGGAATCAAATCTTAAATTAAAATTATGAAGTGTTTCCCTGCACAGAAGCAAAATACTGGATATCATGTCCTAAAAGAGTTCTAATTGTGTGTTTCTAAAAGCAGGTTAAAGCTGCAGCTTGAAACTCCGTGATATTTTCTATTATGAATAGTCATGCATGAATGAGGTAATGCAAGCTGTAAGAATGAAAATACTTTCTTTAATATTACACTTAGAGTTTCGATATTTCACCAGTTTGCCAAGGAAAAGCTAAGATGCTTGATTTTGGAAACCAGATGAAACCTCTACAAGCATCCTATAACACTGGAATGTAGAAATAACATGCTGTGCAAGTGTCTAAATCAGGCAGCTGAGGATGGAAGGAAACGGAAAAACTTAGTAGCCAAAAAGTACTTATGCCTTTTTAGAGACTGTTAAAGCTTCACTTTCTTGAATTAGCTGAAGGGAACCACTAAGGACTGATTCTGTTGCCTGGTGATTTTTTTTCCTGTAGCCTCTGTGCTGTTACATTTCATCCCAGAAGACTGTGGGTTTAGAACAAAAGATCACGGAATGAAAATGAGTTCGGTCTTAAAGTTTCTCTGTTCCAATTTTCTTAGATCTCTGGTGGAAGAGGAGGATCCTCATATGAAAGTATCTCTTGGTAGCAGCGATATGGGCGTCTCTGCCCATCTACAGTCTTCGAAGACAGGAACCACAAGATTTTTCACCAGCAATACTCACAGTTCTGTGGTATTACAGGTAATTAAATATTCTCATGCCTGTATTGAGCTGTACTGAGAATTTTGGCTGCTCTAAACAATGTGTCCACTCAATAGATTTTATCAGTCTAGTAATTTCTATAAAGCCTCAAAAATCCTCATGTTTTTGTGCTGTCAATGCCCACAAGGAAGCATTGCTTGAGACTTCTTGTCCTGTGAGGTAGAGGTTCAGCTTTTAGCAACAGCTTGGGAAAAAAACCCCTGGCCTTTTCCTGGGGTCATATGCCAGTCCACTCTCGAGTTCTAAGAGGTAACAGTGTTTAAACTCTGACCTGACAGCTGTATCAAAGAGGCTTACTTGAATATCATCATGTAATTCCGTTAGACATATCCCTAAGGTGGCAGAGCCCCGCGAGATTTGTTGCAATGCCCTGTGCTGGGTCTGACTGTGGCACTACTGTGTGCCAGAGCATCTACAGAGACAATATTTACATTCTTGCCAATATTAGAAAAATAAGAGTTTGAAGGAAAACGTTATGTGTTTGAGCTTCTGTTCCACGCTGAATGGAGGAGGAGTGTATTTAATCCATCCTCTAGTATCCACAACCAGGCACATCTTTGGAGGAAATCTTGCTCTAGGATGCCGCTGTAGACGACTTTATTTTTTATACAGTTAGATGTTACAAGTAATTCAGAGGAGATCAGATGCATAATGGGAGCTTATTTTGGAGTTTTTAGCATGTCAGCTTTGGTAACAAATTTGATAATCATAGAACCAGGTAACAGCTTTCCTTTCAGACCACGGACTTTTGCAGCCTGTTAGGTTGCAAACCCCTTAAATTGCTGTGGAACAGAATTATATCTAGAATGCCTATGTGACCAGAAGGGATAGGTCCAAAACAGATAGCAGTCCCTACCTGAAACAACTGTTACTGTGAAAGCTTACAAAAGAAACTCCTTCCTGAAAATAACTTAATTTTTGGCCCGGTGTACTTTGCATTCATCAGCTGTATCTGGAAAAAAATGATTATTCTGCTTGTTTTCAATGAATAATAACCATTGATTATATTAGAGATAATGGTTTTAAGATGACAAATTATTTCTTTGTCACTTTTTTGGACCTACTGTACACATGTACATAGAAGTAAATAAATATTTACATAAGGGAAATAAAAGAGATTCCTGCTGTCCTCCCAAATCAAAGGGATGCTTTGCATTGTGCTTTTTCTGCAGGGTTTTGACCAACTGCGAGTGGAAGGTTTGCTCTGTGATGTGACGCTTGTTCCTGGAGATGGTGATGAGGTGTTCCCTGTCCACAGAGCAATGATGGCTTCTGCAAGTGATTACTTCAAGGCCATGTTCACAGGTGGTGTTTTTTTTAAAGCCATGTACTGCTGTCTCCAAATTGCTCTCATTCAGACACTCAGACACAAGAGCTGTGTGTGAACCAGTCCATGATTGCAAACACCACTGTGGACTAAACATCTCTTTCTCTACTGTTGCGTATGGGGTTTTAAAATTAAATTTCAAAATGACATTTTAATTTTCTCTAAATTTATGAAATAATTTCAACCCCATCAAAATTATCATATACATTTACCTGCATGTCTGTTTCAGGAGGAATGAAGGAACAAGATTTAATGTGCATTAAGCTTCATGGTGTGAACAAAATAGGCTTAAAGAAGATCATTGATTTCATCTATACTGCAAAACTTTCCCTTAACATGGACAACCTTCAGGACACTCTGGAAGCTGCCAGTTTTTTGCAAATTTTACCTGTTTTGGACTTCTGTAAAGTATTTCTTATCTCTGGGGTAAGACTATTTGTTTCCCATTTACAATGTTTAAGGCCTTGGTATGTAGTTTTGGTTTTTTTCTGTAATTACACTGACTTACGTAATAGTCAAAGTTATGTCTAAAACTAGCCATTATTCTTGATTTGGATTCACAGCGAGCAAGTCTGCTTTGTAGTTTCCTTGAAAAACTTGGTTTTCTTCTGAGTATTAAGTACAGTGTGAGTTTGATAAAGGTGTTTCACCACATCAAAATTCTTCACTTACATGTGTGATATGAGATGTTTCAGTCTCCTTGCATGACTGCCCTCACTCTTGGCATTAGTCTGCTTGCTGCATTCATTAGGTGTGCTTCAGTTACATTCACTTTATTACGAGAGTTACAGCACTTCCACTTCAGAGTGGGGGTGCAGTTATCTGTTTTCTGACCTAAACACGGTGTATAAGCAATGCACAGACCTTCAGCACCTTTCCTTGCCCTCCCGCCCTGCCACCAATGAGGGGCACCTGCTCTGTGGGGCTGTAGAAGAGCAGTGGTGCAAGAGCTGTGCTGTCAAAGCAGTTCTGCCTGGAGAGACACTCTGCAGTTATTTTTAATGTTTCCTGTAGGTTTCCTAATGTTGATGTTAATTATTTATATACCTTACTAGAAATCTGACTTCAACAGGAGACAGGTGTGTGTGTTCCACACGAATTACAGTATTATTTGGAATTCAGCTTTTCGATTCTGTAATGAGAAATACAGAAGCAGGTATTCCTGTTGCTCTGCAGAGTACAGGCTTAGAAATGTGACCTCCTTAACTGAAAATGCATACTAGGATTTATGCAAACCAGGTAATAACAGCAGTCTGTTTCATACGAGGTGTTAAGAGACATTTAGGCTTGATAATGCCCTGTATTGCTTTTAATTTGGAAATATTTTCCAACTGACCAGTCATCTGATAATGTGATAATGTTTCATTACGCTTAATACTCTTCAGTCCTACCCCACCTATTTTATGTTCCTCAGTGGTTTTTTACCCTCCAAAATGATACCTTTCCAGGTTTGACATTGCTATAAATACCAACTTGGAAAAAGGTCTTGGTGGTGTTTTGAATCAGGTATTTGAAAACGGCTCCCTCTGATGGGAGCTGAGCCCTGGGGACACTGTGTTGCCCTTTCCCCTTTCTGGGTAGGGCAGCTGCTTGTTTATTTTGCTTTGTTAAGGAAAGAACTTTTTTCATATTAAATCGTGTTATTGTTTAACATGCTCATTCTCTGAAAGTATGTTCACTTGTGATGTTGACTCAGTCACTTTTTTTCTTTCAATTAAGAAGTATCTTGTTTGATACTGCATTTTCAAGGAATTAGGAAGACTTTATTAATTCTCTTAATTTTATTGATTTTTTTTTTTCTGGAGTACTTTCATTTAGACCGATGTCTAAGGGGACATAATCTCATTCATGGTATAGCTCTAGATGAAGTATAAAATTCAGGTTGTGCTGTTAGCCTAGTTATGTTCTTAGCATCCTTATATAAAGAATTTTTGAATGACCTTACTTCTGAATTTGTTGAACATTTGTTGGTGAGCAAACGAGTTTCTTTTTGAAGAGCATTTCTGTAATTTAAATGAATACTCTGAGCAAGTGTTATTTCTACTGAAGTTAGTTGGCTTGAGAGCTGATGTTACCATTCCCAGACAAATGCTTAATTGTCTTTGAATTGTCTGGGGAGTCCATTATTAAAGAGATTATAGAAGTCAGTTTATGTAAGGCATAATGTAATTCTCCACTTCATAAGAGGATATTGGAAATATTTACAAAGAAAAACCAAAGCTTAAGGTAACAGCTAAATTTGTGTAACAAAAATAATGAGACCTTCAAAGAATAGAAACTGTTGTAGCTGACTTGAAGGTGTTTTTTTATTTGCTCTGCATTTACACCCCTCCTGTCAAGTAGCCCATTGCTCTGATAATCTTTCCTCTGCAACCAAACAGACTCTCAGAGAAACAATGGAATACTTCCTAAGATGTTTTCAGTCTTACTGTTACTATTGGTTTAAAATAATTATAGCTGTACAGTAGTCTAGGACTACTCTGATGTTCACATGTAAATGAGCCATAATGTAATTAAACTTCATAAAAATGGCGGGGAAATGTTTTCAGAGCAGTGAATTCTAGACACAATACTGATTTTGCAAAAGTAGCAGCAGTGTACAAAATTGAGAAAGATAAGAAACTTATCCAAGTGAATTATAGCACTCAGGAAATCACAGAGTAGTGGGGAAGGGGTTGTTACAGTGTAATTAAAGAAAACATTCCCAAACATTGAAAATTAATGTCTTGGCTGTACCTCCATAAAAAAATTATTCCTTCTATAATTTTGTGCTTTATGCTTTTGTAACTACTAGGAAATAGTCAAATATCGAGGGCTTAATACCTGGAAGTCATGTCTTGTCAAAAGAACTTGGTTATCTGAGGATGGAGCAAGTTAATCTGTTTTATGGGAGCGTGGGATTTAACCCTGGGACCAGCTATGACAGCCACCAGAAATTTGACTTTTGTACTGCAGGGGTACAGTGGATTCTGTTTTCTGAGCTGGTCAAATTTCTTTTTCTTCTGGGCTTCTGTGCATGGGAGCCCACAGGAAAACTGAGGGTTTCAGGAGCGTGTTTGCTCTTTTTAACTTTGAAATACTGCATTAAGTGCTTCAGTGTCTAACAGTCATTGAAACAAAACAAAGTTAGACACCTGATTGTTTTGTGGTACTGGGTTTGAGGGCCTGATTTTTTTGTGCATGTTACTTGTCCTGAGCTGTTCTCCAAGGCTCTCATACTTGCAATCATTTCGCTGTCTCCAGTTTTGTAGTATTTTATAGTGAATTAAGTTTTTATGTGAGCTTGGGAAGTGGTTGCTTCAAAATTTCAAAGAATTAAGTGAACTGCTTTCTCAAGGAAATACTTTGGCTTTTGGTTTGGATTTTTCAGGTTGTCATAACACTGTGCTGTGCTTGACCTTTCTTTTTTGGAAAGCTTTTTAGTATTTTCTGCAACTTCTGCTTTGTAATGAGCAATTGCAGTGAGTAATGTGAATGAGCAGCTCTGCTTGGTAGTCAAAGTCCATGTAAAATAGGATTTATTTAAATAAAATTCTCAACTCCTTGTGGACCTGCTTAGCTGTTTGAACGTTTATGGCTTTTAGCTCTTTCCTTGTGAATATTTTTACTAGTTACTGGATACACTGTACAGTCAGTCTTATATTTTCACCTGGTATTTCCATTCTTCCTGTTCACTTCAGTGGGATTTCCAGAGTGGCAGTTCCTTCTCTTCTTTGAAGAGCTCCTGATTGACTGACTTCCACACAGAACTATAGCATGAGTCAGACTTCTAAAAAAACCAAAAAACCCCAATGTTTGGGTAACTGAAGTATTTATTTTAATAGCATTATTGTACTGAACTCTGTCCAGTTTTGAATATTCAAGTAGAAGTAGCTATTGCATTTCTTTCCACTGAATGATTATTTTTTGGCTCATAATTTAAGAATCTCTAGAATATATATTTTTATCACTGTTAAATCTTTGCAGTATAGTTTAGCCTGGTACATTGAGTATTATCTTAGAGTACAGTAAAGAGGATAATAGTAATTTTGCAAGAGAAGTAACCTCTATGACAATATTTAATATGGCACACTGATTTGAAGTGAGTGGTGGAATTTGATAGTGAGCCAAACATAGTGCACAATTGCATAAGCATAAAGGGAAGTACTTGCAATCATATATGAAAAAAACAACCCTGAGTGCAGTACAGTCCCAGTGGATTCATAAAGGCAGTATAAAGTAAATTTTGATAAGTGGCAGCCAGTCAGCAATAGCTCCAAATACTTCATTGCATCCTGAGCACGTGCCAGTGGTACAGAACCTGTACAGGTTTTGCTTTGATCTTTTAAGTTCAAGTGTGCCTTTCCTGTAGTAATATCTGATGTAGTAATATCTGACAGCTTACTTTGATGTGGAGGAAGTGCTGCATTTCTCTAGTTTGGTGCCAGTAAATGTATTCCAAAGTGATTTTTAAATACAGTAACTGTATTTATAAGCAAGAGTTAAGATATGTGGTATACTGCAAGTCAGCTGTTTGTTATGGGGGGATTTTTCCATTGCTTTATTTTTGTAATGCAACTTGAAAGAAATTTTAGAAGTAAGAATGTTCTGTTTCATTTATTTAATTTATGGTATGCAGTTACTTCCGTTATACAATTAATTTATGTAAATTAAAATACCTAAAAGGAAATGTACAGAAATTAGAATCATAGAATGGCCTGGGTCAGAAGGGACCTTAAAGATCTTCCAGTTCCAACCCCCCTGCTCTGGACAGGGGCCTTCCACTAGACCAGGTGGAAGAACCCCATCCAGCCTGGCCTTGAAGGCTTCGGGGACGGAGCAGCCACAGCTTCTGTGGGCAACCTGTTTGATGCTGACCCTCAAAATCAGTCAGAGTTGCTAGTTGGTGTGGTTGTATTTTGATATAAACAATGTGGTCTGTCTTATAATACAAAAAATTATTTCCATGTATATAAAGCACAAATATTTTCATAATAGAACTCCTGACAGTCTGCTGCACATTCATTTTATAGATAGGACCTGATTACAGGATTAGTAGGCATTTCAGGATGTGTGAATGAAGACTGGATGACTGTAGATCTTAACTCTAGGGCAAGTTAGATCAGTTTCTAGTGAATTAAGAAAATCTCCTGTTCTTGTACTCATTAGACATTTGAATTGTCTGGTATTAAAGGACAATGATCAGATTGAGTTATACAGTATTAAAATCTTCCAATCTCTATCATGATCAGAAGGTCATTTGAAGGTTTTTGAATTCTTAGGCTGTGGTTGGGTCATAGTCCTCAATCTTTATAATCTTTTAAAAAATAACCATGAGATTCATAAGCTTAAATTCTTCTGGCATTACAAATATAATGAGAATCACAAAGTTGTGGAAATGATTGACACTGAGTAGGGCTGACATGCACAGAGACTAGAACGTGTGTAAACGGAGTTTGGATTGGAATAAGGTTTGAATGCAAAAAAGCCGCAATTCTCAGCAAGAAGCATTTGATTGCCTTCCTGTGCACGTGTACCAGAGAGCTTGCTGGGTTCACTGAAAACCCACCTGAAGTTAGGCCCCATACCTGGCATGTTTCTACCTCCTTGTGCCTTGGATCCCAAGTGACCTCAGAAATTCAGAAGCCAAAGATATAAAAAGGTAGATGCAGCTGCAGTGTAAAACAGATGATTACCAAGATACAGTCACTCGAGTACTGAGTTAAATTAGGGTGTGATCCATACTGCTAAAGCATTTAATGAGCTGGGTATTCTTAGGGGAAATCCTCCTAGCTTCATTCTTTTAAAAAATTATGTATAAACTAAAATCACTACCTTTGTCTTATTTTTGACATGTATTTGATTTGAACAGAGTCTGTAAGAACACTGCCTTGATTTATTAAAGATCCTTTTTTGTTTTGAAGGAATGTATTAATGAGATTGAACACTGTAAATATAAGTTGTCTGAAATATGTGGCATGCAGGGGTTAGGTGTGCCATTCTCTTTGGTTTTATTACGCCAATACAATTTTAATAATGCCAGAAAATGTCGAATGGTGAGACTTTTGTTTTGCTCTCTGTAACCTTGGGCTGATCACCTCTCCCTTAACTTTATTTTCCACATGTCTTTCTTATGAAGATATTTTCAGAGTTTTTCAAAGATGAAGTGCTATATAATTGCTATGCATCATCATTGTATAAGGTATTTGACATAATATATGCCATCTGCTTGTTACTTGTCTCATTTCTTTCCTCAAAATAAGAAATAAATTGGGTCTCCCTTTGCAGTCATGAATATATATACTGCATTGAATATTTAGTCATGTGTAAATCACCTTGAGCATTGCCAAACACTGAAATATTGCTGATTCTATAGTATTCATTAAATTTTACATTATCATTTAGACACCAAATTAAGAAAGTGTTTTGATTCCTTTTTCTGTTTACTTAATAGGTTTCGTTGGAAAACTGTGTTGAGGTTGGGCGAATTGCCAACACATACAATCTCACAGAAGTGGATAAATATGTTAATAATTTCATTCTGAAGAACTTCCCTGCATTATTAAGTACTGGTGAATTTGTGAAACTCCCCTTTGAACGTCTTGCCTTTGTGCTTTCAAGTAATAGCCTTAAGCACTGCACTGAACTTGAACTCTTCAAGGCGGCATGTCGCTGGCTACGCTACGAGGAAGCTCGCATGGAGTATGCTGCAAAGCTCATGAAGAACATCAGGTTTCCCCTGATGACACCCCAGGATCTCATTAACTATGTTCAGACAGTGGACTTCATGAGAACTGACAACACCTGTGTCAACTTGCTTCTGGAAGCCAGCAATTACCAAATGATGCCGTACATGCAGCCGGTGATGCAGTCGGAGCGGACGGCCATCCGCTCAGACAGCACGCACCTGGTGACCCTGGGGGGAGTGCTTAGGCAGCAGCTGGTGGTCAGCAAGGAGTTACGGATGTACGATGAGAAGGCCCATGAGTGGAAATCCTTGGCTCCCATGGATGCGCCGAGGTATCAGCACGGCATTGCTGTGATCGGGAACTTCCTGTACGTGGTCGGGGGCCAGAGCAATTACGACACAAAAGGAAAGACGGCGGTGGACACGGTGTTCAGGTTTGATCCTCGCTACAACAAGTGGATGCAAGTGGCATCTTTAAACGAGAAGCGGACCTTCTTCCACCTAAGTGCCCTCAAAGGACATTTGTATGCAGTCGGAGGTCGGAATGCAGCGGGTGAGCTAGGTGAGTCCTCCTGGAGCCAGCCCCTTGCCTTTTGTTGGGCCTGGAAGTACCCTGCTGCCCAGGGAATGGGTGGAGAGAACCAAGTTGAAGTCACTGGAGTGCTGCTACTTTCTGGAAATAGTGCAAATGCAGAGAGGAATTTGTCTGGATACTGTTAGAAGTTAATTTTAGAACGGATCCCACCAAAAAAAATTCCAAATACGTATGTCTTGTGTATTGATGCATAACATCCAATGTCTTGGCCTTTACCATAAAACATGAAGTAAGCATGTATGTCTGCCTGTGTAAGTGTGGGGGAATACAAATGCAGTTTTAAAAAGGAAAAAAAAACCTAATCATTTTTTCAGCTGAGAAACTAAATCCACTCCTAAGGGATACATGGCTCTAGCTGAAACTCACTGTTGAATGAACACTACATTTTAAAAGACACGAATTTTCTGGAATAGTATTTGAAATGCCAAGGGGTTTTTTGGTGTGGTTTTTTTTGTCTTAGTCTAATGACAGTGATTTGTTTCACGTACAAATTAGTGAGATTCAGATACTCTGATGTTCTGGACTTTTTAATTATTAAAAATGTTATATTTCACCTATGATCTTGTGAGTACACAAGTAACTTATTTGTATGAATGACTGAATGACTCGGTCCTGGTGCACTTCTTTTCCCCCCTTGCAAATGATATTTAATTTAGCTTGACCGAAAAAATACCCCAACCCATTTTAAAAAAAAAAAAAAAAAAGGAACAAAAACCCTCCATATCAATTTCCAGGAAGCAAGATAGAAACAAAGAATAAATACATGATAAGTTATAATTTAACAAAAAAATGCAGAGAATGACCCCTATTAATCTAATGCATTGTGCAAAGCCATAGTGGTGTGCCTTTAGTCAAGTCAGGGATAGTAGACTCAATTGTAAATTTTTCTGTGCTTTAAAATTGAAATGTTACAGAGATTATGCTTGGAAGTTTAGCATAATATTATATCTAAACCAGGTATAATATCTCATTATTTAGTTTGCTGCTTTCAGCCCAATACTCAACTGTCCTTGTAAAGTCTCTTGCTTTTCAGAAATGCACAGATATCTGTAATTGCAGTGAGAAACGTTTTTTAACTGAAACAGTACAAAACCTGATTTCTACTGCAGGATCTGTGGCTTCTTAAAATTACTGCATCTCGGTTATTCAAACACACAGGTTTTTTTTCATTGTCATGTTGCAAATTTTCATAGGAAATATCCAGTACACTGCTTCCACCTCACAAAAGTGGCCTGGCTTTGCTAGAAATTTATAATCTGTTCCAATGTTTGATGAAATGGGACATTTAAAAAGGCCTCCTGTTCCAAAAAGATGGGAAACTGTTTAGCAATAGCTTGTTTTCCCTAGACAGCCATTTTCTGATGCAGATCGTGAGGTTTTCAGAATTTTTTACTATGTGTCACTTTATTTACCTGGAAATACCTCCCAAACAATCTCAATATCCTCTAAAAGACCAAATGTACAAACTAGCATGTATTGATCTTTATCTTGAGTATCAGAAAACCTGGTAAATAGCTTTAGTGAGCTATTTTTTAACAGTATGAATTAATAGCAGATAATCAGATTGCTGATCTTGTGTACTGTACAATCTGAACAGAGTAGGGTTATAAAAATGTCAGTGAAAAAGTTGCAAGTCTGACAAAATCAATATGAAATAATATTGTCACTAAGCCAGTGCAACCTGTGTATGAAGGGGGCTTTGAGGGCAGCATTACCTTAAATTAGATCAAGCAGTGTCATTCTGCTGACCTCAACTCTTCTGCTTTCTTTAATTAAAACACAAAATTTATCACCTATCTAAAATTCTTCTGTAAAGATATCATTAAAATACTGTAGCAATTTCCACACAGACCTCAAGAATGCCACTGAATCAGTCTGTGGGAAGAGCACTCTAAATGCTAAATATTGTAGCTGTCTGATGCTTTGATTTGGGGCTTCAGGTTCTTTCCTTGTTAATTGTGAGACGAGTCACTTTTCGTTTTCGTGTTTCTCTCATAAACCTTGACAACTGGAAGATGAAATCCGGTTATTCTCTTCAGAAGAGAAAAACTCTTGGGCTTTTCATAGAAGAGAAGGTCAAATGTGTGTTGGACAGATATTAAAGAAGTTGCCCTTGGGTTCAAACTAATTCCAGTCTGTTGTTAGAAAGGAAAAATTCCCAAAACCTGAATTCAGCTTTCTGGAAGATCAGCTCTTACGGAAAAGGACTAAAGGATTAAAGTTACTAAAACTATTTTTTTTTTTCTCCTGACATTCATGGGAATAAAAATTATACTTTTTTGAGGCTTTCTATCAAGCCTTTTCAAAACAGTTTTCAGATGTTTCATCTTCTGAGAACTTTGTAAATGCCACTTTCTATATCTGTAATACTTGTTTTAGTGTAATAATGAGCTGCTGTTTTACCATTGTGTGCCAATGAGAAAAGTTTGGTTCACTGGAAAGGATGAGTGAATTTCCATGTACGTGGTACACGTGTTGGACTGTGGCAAATGTATCCTTTAAATGTCCTGAATTATGGTATTATAATTTAGTTTTTTTAACCCTGTGGCAGCTTAGGGCTGTGCAGAATTAAGCACCACTCCTGGAAGGATGGCAGATAATTCTGGTTTGTTCTCTTTAAATGTCAAGTCAGGCACCTGCCAGAGGCGTTCCTAGAAGGCAGGAGAACAGCACTTGGGCACAGGGAGGAGCCCAGCCTGGAGAAAGCAGGTGTGCAAAAACCAAGAGTTTTTGAAAAAAGAGACAAAGGGAAAACCAAGTGTGGCTCACAAAAATACTTGTGAAGCAGAGCACATTGGCAGGTTCCAGCTGAACACTGGAGACTGTTTTCTATTCTGACAAGTAGATTTTTGTAGCTCATTGTAAGAGTTGTTGTGGTGCTTGATGACAGCAGAAGCTGTGCCTGCAAGTACTAGAAAATTTGTGCATTTAGGTATTTTCCAGATACTTCAGGCTCTGCTGTTGATAGGCTTGAGTAGAGTTTGGGGTTTTTATATATGGGCTTTTCCTAAGCACTTTAAGGGATGTTGGGTTGTGACCAAACCACAGATTCATTCATCACGTTGCAATAAAGACAGAAAGAGAAAACCAGCAGGCCAGGCCAGTTACCTGTTCTTTTGACCCTCTGCCCATCAAGTTGGAAGGTTTTTATTTTCCAGATGCCCTCTATGATGTTGAAACCTTGTTTATGTAAAAACTTCCCCTGTGAGAGTGTGTATGTGTGTATATATATATATGTATATAAAGATACAGCTAATATATTTTAAATGTTGTTGATTGATATGCATCAGTACCCAGTTGGGCTGTTTACTGTCTGAGTAATATTGTGAATATCAGACCAGAGTGTGAGCTAGAGGACCTTTTGTGCAGAGGCTTATTTTAGAGTGGCTCCTTGCTATGCTAGGACAAAATTAGTCAGGACTATTTAACCAAGTCAGCTTAGAGTTGTACAGGAGCAAGCTGTATTATAGAAATAATATAACAAAATTAAGATCCTGGGTTTTTGGACATTACAGAGTTGCTAAGTGCTGCTGTAATAGATCTCAAGACACTTTAGGAAGCTACTGAGAGAGAAGTGTTAAATATCTGTATACTCCTCAAATAGCATCACAGATGGCAGTATAAAATGAGTGCAGGCTGAACATCCCTTGGGACTGCTAAAGCTTTGTGTCTTTCTGAGATTGCTTAATTCTATTAAAATGAGGCCTGTCTTCTCTGGATTATGGTAATGAACACATCAGAAGTTCTACTGTTAAACACAAATAAAGCCTGGTCTGAATCATTCATGGTGTTGGAAGAATGAATCCATCACTCACTTAGGGGCGTTAAAGTAGCAGTTTTAGAGTGTTTTGTGAACTCTGCTCTGTCTGGAGATTTTGTAGAGAATGTCCTGATGTCTCTCTCAAATTATGGGCACCTTTAATGGCTGGAATTTTGAATATTTTTTTCTTTTCAGTGCAGAGGAATATCTTGCTAAAAGAGGGAAGTTGAATGACCTTGCAAGGTAACAGGGAAACAAGTATGCGGATCAGTCTAACAGAAGGGTAGGGTTTTTCAGCTGGAAAGTGATTAGCTTTGTTTTAGAGCACAGTGGATGTGAGATTTGAGTTGGAATAGTTTGTCTGAAGTACTGTCAGACAGGACTTTAGCTGTGTTGGGAATGTTCGAGACAGTTTTGAAGCCACATCAGAAAGTGACGGGTCTTAGACTCAGCATCATCCTTTCTCAGATAAATAATGTCTTTACAACATGGTGATAGTGATGGTGGTAATGTCTACCAGTTCTGCATGTTTTGTCTTCTTTTGCTAAAGGGTTATTTTGGCTATGGCTTCTCTCTTAAATGCATTTCATAGTGCAGAGTGAGATAAAACTGTCCAGCGTTCAATGTCGTATTCACCTGGGTGCTGCTGGCTCTGCAGTTGCTTTGCACATCCCCTGCTCTTCATGGCCTTGGAGTGTGTTAGAAATACAAGTTCCTCACCTCAGTGCAGAGTGGGTGCACTTTGGGAAAGAAGATGCCTTTGTTTTAGTGGAAGCAGTAGAGTCATGGTTTTGGTGCAGAGGAGCAGCGAATGGTGGGTTGGACGGGGCCGCTCTCGGGGTGCAACTGGGACAGCTCTATTTACTGGCACATCGAATCTGCTTCTTTCTGGTTTTGAAATTTCTGCACATCTTTGCTTCTGATTGCTAAATACAGCAGAGTGGAAAGGAGCTTCCCTTTTAAAAAAAGAATATTGGAATGGGTAACTATGTTTACAAGAGTGAGCATGGGTTTATTTGGGGATTGGGCAAAAACTGCCTGTGGTGTCAAGGTGGCACTGCACAGAAACACAACTCACAGATTTAATTTTAGGTGTCATTTGTGGATTCAGTTCTTTGTGCCTATACCTTTCTTTGGGCAAGAGAGTGTCTCCAGCATTCACTGGATTTATGGCTAAGTCCTTGATGGATACAGAAGATCTGCAGGATATCAAATGGAAAAGAATACAAATTTTTTTTTTAAGAGGAGATTTCTGTCTTTATTAAGAAAACACAAACAACCAAGACAGATCTCTTAGTAGACTTGGGAACTTGCCCATATATTGGGCAGATTTTTAAATCAAAAATTTGGTACATCACCAGTACTGCAGACACACATGACTTTGGTTACTTTGTATTGGTTTTTTATTTTTTTGTCCATCTTACACATCCCCGAGGTGGCAGAACTGGGAGTCCTTGTGTGAGGCACTCTCACAGAACCAGATGCATTTCAAGATTTCATTACTATTTTGAAACAGTTTCAAGAATATTAAATTATTAATTTCATACATGCAAATCAACATATATAATTTGTTTAGAAAAAAAAGCAGAAATTTAGTGTGTTTTGCCTTATATCATGAACTTAATGTTCTGGACTGGCACTTTTCTGCATTTCATAAATTTAAATTTCAGCTCCTGGGTGTGGAAAAGCTGAAGCAAATCCAGTGTGCTGTAACAAATTAACAATTCTTATGTGCAAAATAGATTTTCTTATTTTTCACTTTTAGCCTTAGATGATGCTGAACTGACTGTCAAACAGTATTTCTAACATTGGAACTGGATGCTTCTATTTTCAGTGTGTGTACTTGAGACGCTAATTGCATGGAATTACATATTATCATCCTGTTTTGCAACAATAAGGAGGTTATGCATCAACTAAAAGAGAATTTAGAAGGTCAATCTAATGTGCTCTATACTAATTTTTTCATGACTAGGGATTTTTTTTTGTTTGGTTTTTTTTTGGGTTTTTTTTTGGTTTTTTTTTGTTTTGTTTTTTTTGTAGTCTGAGACCATAGCTATGCTTTACTCACCCGAAATGATCCAGAGTATCTTTTTAAAACAGCTTTGGAGTTAGGGTGTGGTGTCTTATATTCACTGTGTAAGTGTTACTGTCTGATGTTCTTTACCGGTCTGATCCATAATTTTGCAGGCTTAAACTAACACTAACTAGATTCTGCATTTATAATAGCAAGTTTTTCAGATTCTAAGGGTATTTTCTCTCTCAGTTGATGCATAATCCTGCACTGTTAAGTCACCATCACTGATTCCATAGAGCTGACTCAGATTTTCTGCCCTTGACTCAATAAAAACCTTGTTCTAGAGCAAGTAAAATTCTACTTTTAAAGACAGATTTGATTTTTGTATGTTTAGTTTATAAACATCCAACAGAGATTAAGCAGTCTTTATTTTAATTATTTAAAATGAGATTTGTCTTTAAGATAACTTAATTATTGACAATTGCTCAGTGTATCATAAAGTCACTATATTATGGGGTTTTTGGGGATCTTGTGCCCCTCTGATCGTACTGTAGTATTCAAGCTGCCAATATCTAGAGCTTGCTCCATTATTGAATCTGCTTTCAATTTGTATGCTCTGTGCTTGTTGCACACCCTTTTCCTGCAACCTGCATCTCTCCCATCTTACATCGAAGAGAGGTTTCCTTCTCAGGAATCCATTCTGCACTGACTCCTGGGCAAGGGTTTCTTGTTGACTCAGTACTGTCTTCTGTGATTTCTGATCTGATAAATCCCTTTGTAATTTTAACATTCCAACTCGCAAATAACTGCACAAATAGAGTTGTACATCAACACAGGCACAGGCACTGCTTTTCTCCTTTCCAGATTCAGGAATCTTTTTTTTTTTTTTATAAGCTTGGGTTTTGTAAATTGATGTAGTGACTTGCATATGCTGTGCTGTATGTTGCCGTGCAAACCCTTAATAAAACCCTGCAATACAATAGAAAATTAGTCAGCAAGGGACAGAGTGTTCCCTCAGCAAGTTTGCTGATGGTACAACCCAGCTGGACACAATCCTATGCAGCCTGTTCTTGGTGACCCTGCTTTAGCAGAGGGGTTGGACTAGATGTTTTCCAGAGGCCTTTTCCAACCCCATCTGTTCTGTGTTTCTGTGATAGTGCTCAACAATTCCCTTGAGACACTCTCAGCTGAACAGTGTTACTTGTTGGCACTTCCTCTGTGAATGTTTCTGCCAGTGCGCTGTGCTCAGCACCCAACTGCCCTGCTGGCTTCAACACTTTGATGCTCTCATTTGTTTCCGACAGCCACTGTGGAATGTTACAACCCCAGAATGAACGAGTGGAGCTACGTGGCAAAAATGAATGAACCCCACTATGGTCACGCTGGAACCGTATATGGGGGGTTAATGTATATTTCAGGTAAATCATGCCTGTGATATCATCTCTGTGAAACAGTTTCTTATCTAACAGTTACTTATCTAACTTACACTGTTTCAGTACAGAAACAGTACAAATTAGTGTGTGGTTGCAGTAGGATTGCCATGGTATCGGTAGTGATGCAGTTTCATATGAAGCTGGTCAAACAGCAAGCACATATATTGCAGGTGCTAACAAAATTATTATAGATAATATTATGCTTAGTAATTGAATAGCTCTGAATTCCAAAGCAATTACTCATTTTACTAATCAGAATAAAGTTTTCTGTAGCCACATATATAAATTTATAAAGCAATATAATTAAGTGTAATATTTTATATTATATTATAATTATGTGTAACAGTATTAAATCATTATATAATTATATTATGATATAATATAGCAATGTAATTAAACACACCCTCCCTATAAACTTTGGAAAGCATTGGAAATTGTGTTACTTTAAAGAACAACATTTGCTTTCATGGAGGTAATGGAAAGGGCTAAGTTCTCATGTTAATCATAGTATGTAAGTGGTATCTGTACTTTCACTGGTTTTTTATTTGGAATTTGCTTGGTCCTGTATGTCACTGAGGTTATAGTTTCACTCAATTTTTTTCCAAATGGGTTGTCTGAAAATCTGCTATTAGCTTAATTTTTAAAGATTCAGTCTGTCTGTCAGTGATCATTGCAGAGATCACAGGCCTCCTACTGAAATTTTAAAGTATGTCCTCTTAAGAACTAAGCTGAAATTCAGGGCAGGAGGTGGGACAAGGTTGCTTAGCTGTCAAGAACTGGTGGGGAGATGTGCTGGAGCAGCTTGATTTAGGGGCCCTTGTACCAGTAGGAGAAATTTGTTTTAGAATTTACTGTAAGGTACAGGTGCTTATTTTTCTGGAGCAAGTCCATTGAGCTCCTATTTGCTGTGCTGTTATCAGTTGTGTTTTATGCATTTTGCTTGTTTTACTGCAGGTGGTACATGAATATGCTCTCTGCTGTGTTTTTTTCATGTAGATCCCACAGATTTTTCTTTTCCTTTTGTCCTGAAGCCTCTCCAAATGCTTTTGTTGGGAGCTATGGAGAAGGCAAATGTAGAGGGAACCGTAGGTAACTATTAACAGAAGAATATTTAAAATGTGTGGCCTCTATTCACTTGAACTTGTTGAAAAAAGTTTTCTCATGAAAATTCTACTATATGATTGGACTACTTAAAACACAGCGGCATAGTATCAAAATTTGAAAGGGAAATGGATGCTTTATGGTGAGAAACAAAACTAGCAAACTGAATGAATATAAGCAAAGAAATAATTTTGCAAGACAGAAGCATAGGTAACAGTTTTTTGTTCCTTTAATCTGCCAGTATCAATTGTGTAATGAGGTGCAGTGTGAGACATGGCTTCTGTTCATATTCCCATTTGAAGGAATAAATGTCACTTGCAATGGAGTACTTCTGTGATAGTAATCTAGGCTAGAGTGAAGAAGTTTAAAGGAAGATGGAATTCTTTCAGTAAAATGTATTTTTTTGTTACTTAATGCTTATTAGGGTGACCACTACTCTAATGTGTTTTGTTTCTCTAGGGGGAATTACCCACGATACTTTCCAAAAGGAACTCATGTGTTTTGACCCTGACACAGATAAATGGACTCAGAAAGCTCCGATGACGACAGTCAGAGGTCTGCATTGCATGTGTACTGTAGGAGACAAGCTGTATGTTATTGGTGGAAATCACTTTAGAGGAACAAGTGATTATGATGATGTTCTAAGCTGTGAATATTACTCGCCAACTCTAGACCAGTGGACTCCAATTGCTGCCATGTTACGTGGGCAAAGTGATGTTGGGGTTGCTGTCTTTGAAAATAAAATCTATGTTGTTGGAGGATACTCTTGGAATAACCGGTGTATGGTGGAAATAGTTCAGAAGTATGATCCAGAAAAAGATGAGTGGCATAAAGTATTTGACCTTCCAGAATCCCTTGGTGGCATTCGAGCCTGCACTCTCACTGTTTTCCCTCCAGAGGACAATACAGGTTCACCGTCTAGAGAATCTCCTCTTTCAGCACCTTAGAACCATCCCATGACTTATGATGTTGTAGTAACACCTCTGCACTGCATCATGGGGTCTATTATTTTTCTTCAGTAGTTTCTGTTAGGCTTAGCCTACAGCATTTCATACAATTACTGGAAAAAAAAAAAGACTTTGACATTATTTGTGCTGTTTGTTTGGCCTAGAATGTCTGTCAAGTGGTTAACAAAAAAAGATGTACTCGCCCAAGCCAAATGTTTAACAAATGAGAGGGTATTGTCTATAAAATGTATGAACTAGGTACGTTATTAATGTTGTATGTTGGGTGTGAGGTACCTTATAGCTTACATTTGGGAGCCCAGTGAGTCAAATTTGAAGACTTTTTATTGAACATGTCACTAAATTTCATGTTGAAATCTTTTTTCCTTTCATTTTTGACTGCAGATTACAAGGGTAGGTAGACCACATCAATGTGAGCTGTGTCTGAAGGTTGCCAAGGGACCTCAGCTACCTCCCTCTTTTCACGGAGTATTTTTGACATATCTGTTTACCCACCTGACGTTGTGGGTGCTTTCAGAGCATATGAAGTTTCTTAGGCAGAGGGAAGAAATAAAATAATTTTAAAATATTAGCACTGTACAGGAGCAGACCTTGTAGAGGCCGGGAATTTTTTATAACATATATCGAGTGTTTTTCCTGAATCAGTTGAGTGATGCTTCAAACAAAATATCTTAAACATGTTTGTGTTTTTTAATTTTTTTTTTTTTTCAGGTATGGGCTTCCGCTTGCATGGAAGCACACACTATTAACAAATGGGAATTCAGTACAGCTGTGAATTCTGTTGTATGGCTGTACTGAATATAGGTAGTTAAGGGCTAGAAACGGTAACTTAAGCCACTGAGTTTGACCAAATGGTTCCATCAGATCAAATTTAATCTACCTTTTCTCCTTTGCTGTTGAGATAACTTGCATAATGTGTCCTCTGTATAGTCTCAGTTAATAAGGTTATTTAGCACAAAGTGCAGCTTCAGCGAGAGAGCTGCTTTTGCTCAGTGAAGCTGGACTACCACCTTTTACCTTCTTTTGTTCAATAAAACTCTTAACTGCAGTTACCCAGTCTAAGCTACCTCATTAATGTATTTGGTTTTCTTCCTCTGCCTCACTGTCTCCAGGATACGCATTACGTATATCTGTGTGGGTAGATGAATTTGCTAGGAAACCAATGCAGAAGTGATCATGAATGGGTATTTTTGACCTACTTTTAAGAAACTGTTTTGGTCTGATGTGTTCATTTTATTGTTAGGGACTGATGAAAAAACAGTCTCAATGTTTTTTCCTTGGAGAACTGCTTATGTGTGCAGCTGTGCAAATTCACAGGAATCTTTATGTGCTCCAAAATACAATGCACTGCTGAGAAACTGCAGCTCTGATTATGCCATTGTGCTTGTTCTGAACTTCCCATCATGTTACAAGTCATTTTGCTAATGAGCACAGTCACAGGGGTATCCTCTGGGGAAAACTGTTTAAACTAGCTTATTGTGTTACCTATTAACAATAACCAAGTAAAGCTTAATAGACTTTTGTTGGGAGTTTGCTATTTGTGTTTTGTCCCTGCTTGGTGCATCAAGCAGCAGGATTACTCTGGTGTCAGTTTTGGAAGTACTGATATTCATTTTTTCTTTATGCAGTTTACTAGTAATGGTCACTACCAAAATCTATGTGTAAGCTTTAGGTTTCATAATTGTTTTGGTTAA
Organism: Dicrurus megarhynchus; assembly: GCA_013399195.1. NCBI lineage: Eukaryota > Metazoa > Chordata > Aves > Passeriformes > Dicruridae > Dicrurus > Dicrurus megarhynchus. The sequence goes on from VXAD01009141.1 coordinate 993,225, forward strand.
AATCAAAAGCAATTCTTCCTCTTTAAAAAATTGCAGTCTTAATTCCATGTGGTTGTGCAAGGTGTTTTTGTAGGTGGAATAGCGGCACCAGTGGATACTCCTGGAAACAGGCCCGTGAAGATAAATTGACTCATCACCCTAAGAATACTCTTCTAATGCTGTGCAAAGCACTGGATAGAAAAATGTTGCTCTGTCATTTAAGTGTCACATGCTACTAATTTTTTTTTCCCAGCTCAGAGACCAGATTTTAGATCCTGCTAGAGTTTAAATCCCCTGAAATCCGTATTCAGTGTCTCTTTTATTAATTAAACTGAAAAATACTTGAAGGAGTTGCAATTCCTTCAGGATAGTGTAAATCTGTCCTGCTGTTTGTATGCTGGGGACGAGGGACACACTGTTTAAAAGTGGGTATCTTCACTGTTATTCTCTGTTTGGAAGAAGCTTAATGTGGATTCTGATCATTCTGAGGTGGTTTGAAGTCAGGATGCCAGTTTTGTGTCTGAGTCTCAAATAGCCAGGAACTGGTATATGACCACAACGTTGAGATTTTTTTTTTAAGTGACTCATTATCTGTTACACGTAAAGTGGAATAATTATTTTTGAAAATTTTGTCATCAGTGGATTAAATGTAGTGCTTCAATCAAATTAATCTTTAGGGTTTTTTTGTTTGGTTTTTTTGTTTTTTTTTTTTTTTAAATTTCCCTCCAGATTAAAGTGTTTATAATGACATTAGTTAACATTTACTCATTAGGATTGAAAAGCAAACATCAAAGACTTGCCCAAAATTGCAAACTGGTTTCTTCTGTAATGTAGTATAAAATGACTTGATGCTCATTGCATCTTTCTTAACTGTAGCATAAGAAACCCTTTCCATCTCTGAATCCACAGCTGTAGGTATACATATGGATACAGCAAATACCCATCTCCATTTCCAGTCAGGCTGCCTCTTCATAAGTCTTGAATTCTTTCATTTTGCAGTTAGTACCTAAATCAGAGAAGCATCTGGATAAAAAGCATTTATAGCTATTTGACTTGAATGAAATCAAGACTACGTGGTGTGCCAGCTGGGAGAGCCACGGGAGCTGTCTGCCGTCTCTCAGTGATGCAGACACACACTGCAAAATTCATTCAGACTTTTCTTTTTTTGGTGCCCAATTAGCAGCAAATGCCAAAAGTGCTCACTTCCATATACAATTTGCCCAAAGGCCTGTCTGCAAGACCTAGCACTCTGACTCCAGACAGCCGAGATATTTCCCTTGTTCTGTGTTTTGAGATAGGACAAGAACGATGGGGAGGAAGACCTGGGAAAATCCAGGTTATGTAAAGTTTCTTTGCCCTGTTCACATCAGAGAATTGATCATCTGCAGATACCAATTTTTCTGTGATTCTCCTCCCCTTAGAAAGTTGTAAAGTCCAAGATCCTGGTCCAGGGAAAGCAATTCCTGCCAGGACCCAGCCAATCTCATGGCTTCTTGGGATAATGGAGTTGTGCTGAAGGGGTGAGCACTGGCGCAGCAGAATGTGGCTGTCTGACAGCCTGGCTGTGGCTCTAGAGGCCCCTTGTGTGGAAGAATCACTTTACCTGTTCTCAGGACAAAAGTGTGTTGTTTTCTTATAAACAATGCTGTTTTTAAATTCCCCATTCTGTTTCTGAGGGGTGGGATCTTTAAGGAGTAACATTTTAGTAACAGTCTGAAGCTCCAACCAGTAGTCTGGTTCTTTAGTGGAATAATGGAAATCATGGATTAGGGCAGTTTGCATGCAGATAAATAAAGTTCTCCCTAAAGGCTTAGAATTTTAATCTGATGGGCTGGGTGGACATCAAAAAATAATTCGATACCACAGCAACAAGTGCAGTACAAATGTCTGGAGACGTTTGTAACCAAAGAGTTGAGGATGATCTGATCAGGAAAGATCATAGCACTTTTCTTTGCAAAGTTCATTCTGCCTACCAGAATCGTTGTTCCTTCTCAATTTGCCCTCCAGCTGGTGATTACTTCACCTTTATGCTGGTGTCTGACTCTGCTGGTCACTGGTTTTTTTAATCCTTTGGTTTTGTAGCTGACATCTCTGTTACTTCCTCTGCTCCTGGTAAGAACAGATAAAGCTGAGGCTTTTTTTAGTGGCACTGTCCTTATGTCAAGGGAGAAAATAGCCCATTGTTGATAAATGTATTTGTAATTCAGCTTGTGCATTCTTGGAAATATATAAGCAGTTTTAAGATAGTAAAAGGTATGTGCATGTTGCAGGTGTGTCCCATTTCCTCCTGGCTTGCACCTTATGTGGTGTGTGGAGGGTTGTGTGTAGTGGTTACCCAGAGATCTGGAGGGAGAGTCAAGCTCTCATGTGGCACTTTATGCTTTCCATACTCTGTAAAAGTGTTCTTTATTTGCACACCATATGTAGCTTATCGGGTATTTTTTCTTCTGTATTTTAGTTTAAATGTGAATAATGATTCTTTGTGTGCAAATGTGGTCAGAAAAAAAAGTCTTAAAGGGCAGAGTTATACTTTGCTTAATTGATAAATTTTTTGGTCCCGTGAGTATTGCAGGACCCATTCAGCTGTGAGAAGCTGATTGCAGTTTGAGAGCAAGCTAGGAAATTCAGATGGCTTTCCTGCCTGTCGCCAGTTCACATGTTCTTGTTGCCAGTCTTTTACAGGTCATTAAGTGAACTTCTCAGTCCTTAGGCTCCATATTTTGATGTCCGGCTCTGTTGGACCAGCTGATTACTCACTCTGGGGAGAATGTGGTGGGATGTGTTTCACAACCTATCTTAATGAAACAACATGGGTAGCTTTTTTCAGGAATTCCACCATCAGTGACACACAGGAGTCCTCCAGAGTTCTTTAATGACCTGGTAGTTTGTACAGACGATGTAGCCCAGATAACCTGGGAGTGGTGCTACAGCAGGAGCCATGAGTGGCTGACATTCCTGAGGGGATGGTCTCCGACTATATGTATTATTTGGGCTCAAGTGCTGGTTTTTTTCCCCATCTTTGGGAGTATTTATTGCTGCTGTTTGAGTTTTTAACTTTTTATTCATTAAATGAGTAATGCCTCTTTGAGTCTGTAGTGGGAGCAAAAGGTTCAGGTGGCTCTTTCAGAGCTTCACATTGTCAGTCTATCTACATAATTATTAAATCCTTTCTATTTGGAGCTCTGTTTCCTAACCATTTAGAAGAAATGGGTTTGCAATGTGAAGAGATCTCAGATGAAAATGTGTGTGGGACTGGAACAGAAAGGCATATTGTTTTAGACTTTTTTTGTCATGGTTTAGAGGTTAGTTTGGACTTTGAGCTCCCACAGACTGAATAGGGAGTGAGATTTTTTTTTTTTTTAAATTTTTTTTTAATAACTTATAGTTGGCTTAAGTGAGTCAAAACTCAGTTGTTTGTACCTGCTTGCACTCTTGGCTGGCCGGTTGCTATGTTCTCCATCAGACCACAGCATTCTGTGCTGTCTGCATCTGTTCCCTTGTGTAAGAGCATCTCCTGTCTTCCCTGCTGCCTCTTGATTGCGTTCCAAACTAAATCTGAGCTTGGATTCTTCCATCTAAAGTACCTGTGGAGCTAAAGACCACGTGGAGCTGTAGATTGAGGGCCATGGCTTTGACATTTAATTCCCCACCAGCCCCTCACTGCTTTGCAAGATGTTCCCCAAACCAGCTAAAATCAGTGTGCAGGATGCAAATCTCTCAGGCTGAAAATTTCAGTAACCTGGGTGTCTAAAGACCACCAGAGTGTCCTCATCCTCTTTTCAAGGAGAGTTGTGCACTTGAGCTGCTGAGTGCTCTGGAAGGGGGCAGACACAGGATCTCCTTGGGTAACTATACCTTTTGTTGGCCTTTGATTGTGCTCTTTCTTCTGTGCCCAGATGGAGATCCTGGGAGGGAAGGTCAGGGTTTGGTCACACTTTGTAGCTCTCAATAGAGAGCAAGCTTGTTTATTCTCATCTGTCTGCACAACACTGCAGGAAAAAGAACTGTAGGAGCAGTTCAGATTTTAAACATTGTCTCACAGAACAGTATTAATAAAGGAAAAATTAGTCTGTTTTAACCTGTGTTCCTCATAACCAGGATTGTTCCAAAATACTTGGCTTCTGTTGAATTAACAACTTTGCCTTTACCTCCCTTGTTCAACATTACTGTAAAAAAAAAATTGCTTGGTTTCTTTTCCGTTTGTTTTTCATTGCTTGTAACCTTTTCTTAGAAATGTGGAAATAATTTTCCTTACATGTTTTATGCACTGAAATAAACACACCACTGATCACCTCCCCATGTTTCTTACTCAGTGCCTGCCAAATGTATCTGTCCATATTTTTACCCAAATGTTTGACAGCTGTCAATAAATACCATTACAGAGTCATAAAATTCCTGCTGATGGGTGCTGCATTTTTAGTTGGGGTAAAGAGGGGTCATCTCTTTTCTTAAACACTTCTGGAAAAAAATTGCTTTGAAGAACAGGTCTGCCCTGTTTCATACATTTAAATGCAGATTGTTTTGGCCTGTGCTTGTTAGCTTTAGTTTTGAATATTTTAATCTTTCAGATACGTAATTGCAACGAGTGCCTACAACAGCTGTTTAATGGAGTGTGTATTCCCTGCTTGTAGGTGGGTGAGGCACTGGGTGGTGAGGTTTCCTTGGCCCCTGCCTCCCAGGTTCCCTTCCTACCCAGAAAGACTCATTGAGCGTAATGTTCTTCCATCTTCAGGGTAACAACCTTGTGTAACTGAAGAGCCTCTACCAGGGTCAGGAGCAGTGAACTTGGAAGGAAAATCAAAGCAGCTTCCTAATTGCAGTTAAAGCACAGCTCAAGTTTCCAGAAAGGGGAGAGAGAGCTGCTGTCCCTTAGGCATGTTTTGTCAGGAGTTGAGGATATTAGCAATGAAAGGATTGTTGCTGTAATTAAAGACAGTTAAATAAATCCCTACGTCTGTCCCCAAAACAGAGAGATTGCTTCTGTTGATACACCACACTATTAATATTTGACTTTGTGGGTATATGGGATGTCTCAAGTGCTCATATCACATAAGTGATGCCCTAGTTCCCATTCGTCACAGTGTTTTCTATCTAGCCAATTCTGAATAATGTTTTAAAATTACATAGAATATTAGAGGATACACTTTTCTGGGTTTTTCCTAGGCCTTTTTTAAAGACAGTTTATGTATCTAGCTATTTTAGCATTACTGCATTTAGTCAAACCAGGGAAACATGAAATGTCAGGTTTTGGTTCATCATTCAGGTATTTTTGAGGTTTCTGCTGCTCCTTTTCACTTTACAGAGTTTTAAGGAGAGGATGTTTCTTCCTGGGGCAAGAAGAAACAAAGAAAAGGAAACATCAGATGCAACTGAATGATAGTGTCTGCTGTCAGCAGCTCTGCCATTTGGGACAATTTTATGATTTACAATCCTGTCAAATTTATCTTCTCTAATAACCCAGGAGGTTTCCATTTGGCCTGCAGTGACACAGTGCTGAGAAAGGAAAAAACCAAACATCTTTGCATTATTCCCTGCTCTGTGACTTTTGTCTTACACCATGGAATAACAACGTGTACTCGCCTGCACCGAGGCACCAGAGCCTCAAATGCCATCCCTGCTCCTGTTGGGGGGATGGGTCCAGTCCCCCCCGTGACAGAGCTGCCCAGAGCAAGGGGCCATCCATGGCCACCTCTGCCCCAGCTGGGCTCCAGCCAGGCTCCAGCCTGTGGCTCTGGGAGGCTGAAGGTCAGGGATGGAGCGTGACTTTGGGAAGGCAGGTGCTGCTGTGCCTCTCTGAGCAGAGACCAGCACGGCTCCACTGTGGACAGCAGAGCCATAAAAATACTTTTCACCCAGCTGCATGGAGGAAGGATTTTTTTTTAATCTTTGATTGTTCATCAGAATACTTTGAATCTTGGCTCTCCAAAGTGTAGGACAAATCTGAGCTGCAATCATTGCATATAGAGGTCACTAAGAACATGTCTGAGTGATCTCATCTAGTTTTAGCACTCATCAGCCACTGGTTTTGGAGAGAGTGGGGATTTATCCCCCACCCCCTTTCAGTTTTCTGCCAAGGCCTTAAATATTTCTCAGACATTTTGTGAGTCTGATTCCAGGCAGGCTGGGCTATGCAGAGGTTTAAGTAGTTAGGGACATGACTGAGACCTCTTCATGTCACCAAGCATGTGTCCTATACTTAGGGATGCTGATGAGAAAAAAGCTGCAACCCTGTTTGCTCTCCCTCTTTACTTCCTCCCCAAAGAAAACCCATCATAATTGTAAACTAGCATTTTCATTAGACCAGGCATCAGATTGGGAGTTTTAAAAGATGCCTCACATTCTTCATCTCACTCTTCACTTTTGCTGTCTTTTCGAAATTAAGATGAATTTTTTTTTCTTAACATCATGTGGCATGAGAGACCAGTGCCATTCAATAAACAGCTGCAGCTTGGAACTTAGGGTTACAGCCGAAGTTACACTTCTTAAAGAATCACATTTCATTTTCCTCTTCCATATTTATGCACTTATAAATGTGGACTTTCTGGAATTTAGATAAGTTGATAGAGATGACGTGCCATATGGTCTTTAGGACAAATTCCAGCTTCATTAACAGTTCACTGGCTGAAGAAAATGGCAGTTAGTCTTTTATGCAGTCTAAAATCAGCTTGTCAATTAGCAAACAAACTAAAAATTACTGGAGTTTCTTTTTACAGAAACCTCTGCTCTGAGTCTTCTCCCTACACCCCACATAGTGCTGACTTTGCAGCATCAAACCATTAGACCCTGTGTTCATTGTTACTGCTTTGCCACTGGAAATGGGTCAGGATTAAGAAGAATCTCAGTGCGTGTGACACAAATATAAAAGCTGAGGCAAGTGAAACCTCTATATTGCTAAATCTTACGAGTACAGTGCTGGGAATGGAGGGAGGGACCTGCTGGAAGAAGCCCTGAATGCTGTAGCTGGTGGGCAAAACCAGTGCCCTGAGAGCAGGAGTGTCATGAACCTCTGGGGAGAGGTAATGTCCAGCAGGGTGGCTCCTCGGCTTCCCAGTAACCAGCACTGCCATTTGTTCAGGTTCTGGATGGGGATGTGGGGAGAGTAGGGCCAGAGTCTGGGAGGGGTACCCTTGCCCTGGCCTACCCAGGGGCTGGGTGTGTTAATTTAACACAACCTGGACTTTTAGTGGGGGTGGAGGAAGACACGGAGGCCGCTTCTCAGAGAGAAGCTCCTTGAAACTTCTGCTATGTCCAGCAGAGCCAACCCCTGAAAGCTCTGCCGATGGACACATTGGCTGGCCCAATTNAGCGCGGTGCGGCCGGGGCCGCCCATGCAGAGCTGGGGCTGCCTGTGCCATGCCAGCAGAGGCCATGTGGCCAGCGATGAAAACATGGCGAACGATCCCCCGATATGGAGCCCACACGAAATCGNTTCTCACGAGGTGAGGTGAGGGGTGGTGAGGGGTGGTGAGGCGGCCGCCGGGGCCCATCCTGGCGGGGGCCGCGTGGCCGGAGCCTTCCGGAGGCTGGGACCGCACGGCCGGGGCCCTCCCGAGGCCGAGCGCGGTGCGGCCGGGGCCGCCCATGCAGAGCTGGGGCTGCCTGTGCCATGCCAGCAGAGGCCATGTGGCCAGCGATGAAAACATGGCGAACGATCCCCCGATATGGAGCCCACACGAAATCGATCTTTTCAGCGCAGTGAAGCTCTATAAGAACTTTTTCAATTGATGGAACTTGAGAAAAAACGAACCTACAGACGCCAACTTTCTTCAGAGTCAGAGAAAAAGTGAGGACACATGAAGAGCACCAACATGGCAGCAGCAAGGTCAGTGAAAAGAAGGAGAGGGAAGAAGTGCTCCAAGCGCCGGAGCTGAGATTCTTCTGCAAGCCGTGGTGAGGACTATAACACAACTGTTTCCCTGTAATTCATGAGGTGCATGGGGGGACGCAGAGATGCGCTTGCAGTCCGTGAGAAAGTACTCATGCTGGAGTGCATGGATACTGAAAAGCTGTAATCTAGTGAGGAACTTGAACAGAGAGAGAGGACCCTTGCTTCCAGAGATAGAGAAAGAGAATCCTTGCTTCCAAACTAGAACAGCTTATCCTTAAAAGACTAAACCCCATGAATTAAAATGACGCACACTAAGCAGTTGTGAGAAGACTGCATGGACTGTGGGAAGGACTTACATTACAGCAGGTCGGGTGGGCTGCTGTTTGCGAAAGTTAAAACCACACTGGAAAAGTTGGCAGAGAACTATATCCCATGGGAAGGATCCCAGAGCACAGCAGAAGACAGAAACTTTTTCCTTACGTGTACTGAAGAAAGATTTTTAAGAAGTGAAAGACTGACCAAAAACCCCATGTCTTGTCTCCTCGCGATGTCAGAAAGAGGGAGGGACTGGAAAGGAAAGGTGTTCTAAAGGTTTATTTTAGTTCTCATTACCCTTTTTACTTTTAATTCTGTTAATAAATTTTCTTTATACTGTTTAAGTTTTGAACCTGTTTTGCCTTTAGGTGTTTTTCTCCTAATCCTTATCTCAACTCATGAAGTTTTTGTTTTAATTCTCCCTCCTCTGCTCAGCTATAGCAGAGGAAAATAAGGGATTAGCTTTTCATCGGTGTCTGGCGCTTAGCCAGCATCAAACCACGACACTGGGTCTTGGTCAGAGGGTATGAAACATCTTTATTTTCCTAGTTCCATTTGCTGGAGGAAGACCTTTCTCTTTCCTGTTTCTTTTCTAAGCCACCTGGGAAGCCTGTATTCCCTTACACATGACATGGGAACAAATAATTTATTACACTCTTCTGAAGCTGGTTATCAGCTAAGGTTTGAAAGACTTGTTTTCTCCAACTGTTTACTGATATTACTTTTTGTTTTTTCTTAAAAGCCCTAACATCTTGTGATCTACCTGAAGGTGGATGGGGGGGTCAGGTGACATTTTCGATGTCAACAGCAAAGACTACGCTGTCAAGTGGCTGTATTGGCCACACACAGAAGGCATAGGAGAACCTCATGACCACTAATTATTTTATGAAAACAGCTCTTGAACTGCTGCAACTGGGTTCCTCACAAGAGTAAGTGAATGAAAGTCTGCTGTGATCAAGTATCTAGTGTGGTGCAGGCTGCCCCTCCTGGCTCTGAACTCATCCCTGTTGGTTAATGCCTCTGCAAAATGTTGTGCGTGGCTGCTATGATGTGAACTGTCAGCCCCTGAGCCCACCTGTGCTGTTCTTGCTGAAGGTGGGATGCCCCTTGCTCAACTTCAGGTTTCTACTCTCTAACTGTGGACTTTATCCATGTGATTTGACAGCCTTCAATGAAAACACTTCACCAGAGTAGTAAGTAAAGCCATCTGCCGAGGCCTGAGACCCCATTGTCTGCAGATCCTGGACAGCACTTTCTCAGATGTGTGGTACTGAGGGGTGGGTATTGGATGGCCTCGTGTGCCTTTCAAAACTGGGGAGTAATATTTTGGAAAGACCCCATCAAATGACTGTAAAGTAGCTGCTTCTTTGGATGTGTTCCCTGTTGCTTGATTGGGGGGGGGAGGGGGGGTGAGAAGCCATTGCACTGTAATGTAAAGTAAATGTAAGGTAATGTAAAGACCCTGGCAGAAGAGATCCCAGGTATCTGAATTTGCCAACACCAGAGATGCTCATTTGGGTTTGTTAGACAGTTCCTCTGTTTTTTCTTTGCCCTCCCAGTCCTGACCCGTTTGCCTGGAAAATACACAGATGACTCCATGTCTGACAGCTCTGAATACTTGGAGGGGGGGATTTCCCCACCGGCAGCTCTGCTCCTACAGCTCAGAGCAGCTCTGGGACTCTGGTCCTGTTCCCATAGCACTGCTCAGGTGGCACCAAGGACAAGGTCACAGCACACAAGCTGAACTTCAATAATTTTAGTAACTCTGCTAATGATAGTGGAACTGAGCTGGAAATGTTCCTGAATGAAAGAGCTGAGCTGCAGAAAGCCATCCACTTTTTCTCTATAATTCAACAGAAACTGGGTTTGCTCCTAAGTGCAGCCAGTTTTGAAACCAGTCTTTGTCTGGACTTGCAGGGGTTAATGCCCATCTCCACTGTCAGATGGAAACTTCCAGGGCTGGTAGGGATGATGGAGCGTGCAGAGGAGCTCACAGGCCCCTTGCGTGTTGTCTGCTGTGCTGTCTGCTCTGTATTTAGGTTGTCTTGTCTTGCTAATCACATCACATCTGTCAGCTCTCTGTGGCTAGAAACAAATTGTAAACAAGATGTCAAGGGGGAGTGGGATGAATTGTTTTAAAAAAGGGACAAAAAAATCAAACCATCTTGAATGGCTAAAAGAAATTTTAAATGGGTAAACAGCAGCTGAATGTTCCTTTTAAAAATTATTTTTAGTGCATGTTTCATCATAGCTAATGGATGATGGTTTATACATGAACATTTGATTGTAAAGATGTGCACCGTAGTAGCAAATCTAAAGCAGTTTCATCCCTTCTTCTCAGGGCCTGTAGCAAGTGCTTTACCATTTTTCCACCGTTAAGACGCTGGAAGGGCTGCAGCAGTTTAGTAGCAAGTTGTTCTTGCAAACAGTACAACCCCACCAACCAACACCAGCAGCATTTACCCTGTTCACACCTTGCCGAATGCCTGGTATTTCTGTGCTTCATTTACCAGGTTTGCCCAGTAGCGGGACTCTGGTAATATGATCACAGACAATATAAGAGAAAATACGTCCTTTAGGCACACAGGAAAGATTCACAGTTTACTTATTCAGTAAAAGTTACTTTGGTTACTAATTAGAACTAATTTTATTTACTTCTTAGAGTTTCTATCACCAATAATTGTATGTTCACAGCTGAAGAAAGTGATGAACGGGAAGGATGTAACAGGGGAACTGTTTTTCCTCAGTTGAAGAAGATGCAATGTTAAATACTCAAATGCTATGGTTTATGTTTATTTAAGGTCCATTTTCCTTCCAGCTCCAGTGAATGATGTGGAACCAGGTGAAACGTTTGTGTGTGGGCCACAAATCAGATTTACGTAACTTGATGGAAAGTTACTTCAAATAATTTTAGGCTTAGAAAACAAATCTGGGGCATGTTCCCAGCATTACTATAGGCATATGAACAAGTTTGGTTGTGGCCATCACCAAGCAGGGAGTGAACAGTTTTCACCAAAACAATTTGATAAAATTACAGGTAGAATTAGTTTTATGAATGCTACAGTGATTTTTAAAGAAGTGTTAGGAAAAATTCTGCTTATCTTTCAGCCTGTTTGGAAGGTTCTTAGGGTTTTGCTGCTTAAGGAGGGTGGAGGCCAGGGAAGCACTCAGGTCTTTAAATGCCCTTTGGCAAAGCTGCTGGTACCTGAGATCTTCATCCCTCTCTTAGGACACAGCTTCCTCCAGGCAGGGGAGCATCTCACCTGTAGCCTCTGCTTCCAGCTGTGATGGGCTGGATTCAACAATTTTGGGCTGCCTCTGGTGTTACCAGTGCTCCTCACTGAGCTGTCCTTTTGGGTTGGGTGATGGACAGAGAGGGAGAAAGGGAGATCCTGACCAGCCCTATGACCAGCACATTCACAGGAATTGCTTTGTGTACTCTTAAGAATTCCCAGTTGTTTGCTTAAAGACTTCTGTAAACATACATTTTTTTAGCAAATTGAGCCTGAGTCGAAGGGCAGTGCATGGCTCATGCTGCATCTCACAGGCTGGAGAACTTCTGCAGCAGTGATGTGACAGCATGGAAAAATTCAACAAGAAACTGCCTGTAATTCAGGGCCAGTGTCTTGTGATGAAAAGACATTGGAAACCTGTGACTTAAACAAGAACTGAGCCTGACACAGGTATAGAGCTCTTCAGTGAAGTGGTGATTCCAGCTGGCACAACCCTGCCAGGTCCATGCAGCTCCTGTCAAAGACCTCCAAGATGTGCCATAAAGGGAATAAAAGGGTATAGCTGTGGGTACAATGCATGGTCTGAGCACAGGGAGGGGTAGGGGCTAATTTATACCTGCACAAGATTATTGCTGGGTTTTGCATTTGGTAGTCTGATGGTTCTTTTGTATTATCACAAGAAAAAAACTGATTGCTCTGACTGTTTTTACCCCACGGAAAGGCAGAAAGCCATTGTTCAGTTTCTTTGATGTATTTTTCATGTATATTAGTTTGTGCTGTTGTATTAAATAAGAGTAACCATGATTTGCTAATGAGAATCACTGTATTCCCAGGGACAAACCAAGAGTATTTTTAGCAAGGGGATAGACTAACGAGGTCACTGAGAGGATATGTGGTTGAATTAACTATTGCTATTTAATATACAGACGTTTTGCAAAGGATTAGACATTGCAAATCCAGTGGCCTTCCCAAGTAGGATAAATATCACTTTGAAATTATATTTAATTGTCCACTCTTGACTTTTATGTCATTTAGTGCGTCTAGCCATGCTATTAGTGACTTACGTCAGGAAAGGCCTGCTGTGACCTTACAATACACAAACCTCTAGACAGTTCCTCTTTATCCTTCTCTCTGGGCAATCTGTTGTTCAAGAATAAAGGCTTGGCATAAAGGAAAATAAAATTTAGCTGTACCAGTGGGGGAAGGAGGGGCAAAATCAAAGGCTATCTTTATGTGTAGAAGAGCCCTTGAGGCTGATGGTCTCAGAATACGTGGATGTGTCTGATGGCCTGGAGCCCCCTGAGCTCAGGATCCAACCTATCTCAGAGAAGGTTCTGAAGCTGCCATCGTAGAAATGAACCTGCTTTAAGGCCAAGAGATCTCTGGGAAAAAAAACCTAGGAATGGGGATTAAACTGCTTTCTTAAAAGTAATTAAATCCAGAAGTTTAGCAGTAACTGCAATATGGGTTCTCACTAAGCATCTGCTGGCGTGAGAGCTGACACACAGGGCTCCCATTGAACTGCACTAAATGAACTCCTGATGGCTTTTCTCCTCCAGCAGGATTAAAGCCACCTCCCCCAAATTAAGGCTGCCTTTTTTTCATGTAAGGAGTGCAGCAGCAGAACTCGCTGGCGTGGTGAGCAAGCCGATCGAATGACTAATCACCCTCGGCTGTGGAAATGATCCTTGAGGGCTGGTTGCAAATGCTCAGCGGCGATGAATGCATCTACCTACAGCAGAAGGACCAGCAGAGCCCTGCAGCACCGTGGCCCAGCATCCCAGAGGGTGAGGCCTCAGGATCCCAGCTGTCCCTGGGAGGAACAGCTCTGTTCCTCTGAGGCCCCAGTCCTGGGGGAAGAGGCTGCAATTAAAGCACCCATCCTTGTCCATGGGGAGCAAGAGTCCCGGCTCTGGGAGAGAGTGGAACATGGAGATCACTGGCACGGCAGACTCAAGGCAGCAATCCACCACAACTGCCATCGTGAGGGGCACAAGCAAAGGGAGCAAAGTCACTGGGAGTATGAGTTTTAAAAAATGTCAATATGTTCTCAAGGTGAGAGTTTGCTTTATATAATTGCCCTGGGGCTCCAGTGGTCCTTTTGCTTAAGGTGGATGCGCTTGTCATTGCTAAGGAATTGGTAAATACCAGCACTATGATATTTCTTTGTGTCTGCACAGACACAGGCTGCTCCTCTGCAGCTGCGGACTTGGATGGAGCCTGGGACTTCAGCAGGAAAAATTATGAAACGACCTGCACTGCCCAAGCTGCTCTTTGGGAAGCTCATGGGTACACATTAAAACATGAAAATCCCAGCAAGCTGCCAGCTCAAGCAGTGCCTGGGGGATCTTTGGGGGGAAAGTGCAGTGATCAGTCATCCATCATTGTGTAGGGTTTTGCTAAGATAATTTTAATTCTCCTTCTTCAGGTGAGAAGACCAGAGCTCGTGAGAAGGATGGTGTGAGCAGGGTCACCTGCTGCCTGCAGCAGGGAGAGCTGACTCAGCTGTGCAGCTCTGTGGTGGGAGGCAAGATTGAGTCTGCCTTGGTGGGAAGGAAAGAACAGAATATGTTAGAGATCTAAAAAAGTGAAGGGAAAAAGAGAGCAGTAACAGGAGAAAGGGAGCCTTCAACAAAAGGGAAAGATGTGCAGGGGAGAAGGTTCTTTGATACCTTTCTGAGAATGTCTCAGGTGATGGGCACATGAGGCATCATGCCCCCTGCCCTCAGATGCTCCCCCTCTGACATGGCACCAGCTCCCAAATCATGCTTTGGAGAGTCTCAGTGGTCTGGGATTTCTGATCTGTGTGTGGCAGTTCTAGGGAGGACAATTACTGTGGGCACACAGTGGGCAGTCTGCACTTTCCCAGTGCTGGAACTGGGAGCAGAGCTGAGCCCTCTGGTTTCCTCTGGTTCCCTCTGGTTCCCTCTGGTCTCTGCACTTGCCGTGGTTGTGAATCTCAAACCTCAGGTCACAGTGATATTGTCATAGACAGCAAAAAGTGGTAATAAAGAAAATAAATCAATGTCAAAATCCATGGTTCTAATTACTCATATGCTGTATGACACCCCAGAATTGTAATTTCCAATTTCATTTTCTCTGGCTGACCACAGATTTGAATTCATTCAAGTAGCAAGGAAGGAATTACGTGTTAATTTTATTATAAGGAAAGGCTACTAAGGATTTAAATTAGATTTTTAAATTAAGTATAAAACTGTAAAAAGTCTTTCTGAGTGTTCCCAGCTTCTCTCCTTGATAATTCCCTACAGCAATAAAATAAAATGGTATCAAGTGTCTGGCAAAGTGCCAAGGCACTGCCCCAGTGCAGCAGGATAGGAGACAGCCCAAGCTGGGAGCAGCTGGAAGTGCTGGCAGGAGTAGGTGGGTTCAAGGTGTGGCCTGGGCTGAGCATCATCCTTCATCCGCCACCAGGGCTGTACTTGGCAGCAAGGCCTCGAGGCTGGCATATCAAGTTTTAAATGGAGCTTTAAAAGCCCTTTCTCTAATGGACCATCCGATTGTGATCCGTAATTAAAGATCACGGTCCCGGCGGCTCTGCCTGTGGAGAAGGAGGCAGACCCTGTGTGCCTCTGCTCACTGCTCTCTTATCTTCCTGGCATGGCTGAGGAGGCTTCAGAGACCTGTCAGAGTGCAGATAAGGACAGAAGAAAATTAAGATTTAGGAATTTCTTCTGGGACTTTCCTAGGCAAAAAGAGGTTTTTAATTGGTTTTCAATTCTGCGGCAGCCAAAGGTCTTTAATTAGGTTTTACATCATTCTCCGTTATCGCTCTCCTTTTCTATGTTTAGCTCACTGTGATTTGGGTCTCTTTAAACAGCTAAAAATTCACTATTTGTCTTTGTTTCCAAAAATCAAGGTGCTGAGTGATGTCAGGTAGATGCTAATCAGCAAGTGAATTGTTGAAACTTAAGCCTGCTAAAGACAATGCTTTAGTCTAATGCTTCTCTGGTAAATGTAGTATTAAAAACCTGATAACTTTATTTTCAATTTTGATTTTTCTCCTTGCACTATTTAGCTGGCAAACTGGCTTTAAAGTTTTCATTTGAAGCTCCCCTTTTTTAACTCACTTTCCCAATTTATAAAATCTTTAAAACAGACTTACAAATATCCTGCTTTGCAGAGCTCTGCTGCAGCATCGACACTTTACAGAGTTAATATTGCCAGAAATACAAAAAATAAAAGTATGCTTGTATAATCCTTAATCAGTTGGGTTTTTAAGTGGAGCTCCTGTTCTGCAGAGGGATAGCTGAGAGTGGTGGGTGCTGGCTTTCACCCAGGCTCGCGAATGGACCAGCTCCCAGTCCCATTCCCTGTGCCTGGTGCCTGGCGCAGCACAGCCTCTGGGAGGTAAGCCCTGACCAACACCTTCCAAAATCAGTAAAAATGGTACTTCTGTCCTGAGCAGATTTAGGGTTGGACCAAACATCCATCAATACTCTGCTAAGAGTCCAGGTGGTGGATGATTGCTCAACTCCAGACAATATATTTGTTAAAATCCAACCAACCAAGTGTGGAACCACACTGTCACTCATCCTGTCAGTGAATATGAACTAACTCCTGAGATTAAACTATTTTCTCGGTGTTTCCATTGATTCAACTGGAATTACTAAGAGTGAGTGCTGCTCTGCTATGTGCCTGTTGTCAGGAAATAAACGTATTAGTAGATGGGGAGATTTGTCTCTGTATACTTATTTTCTCTATCCCCAAAAGTGCCCAAAATCTGCAATGGTTTTGGAAGTTGCTCCCTCCCCTGTGTTCACATCTGCATGTGGATGATGTGATGATGTGTCTCACTAGTGCAGTTGTTCTTAATCATGGTACAGGCAAAAAATGTGGGTGAATATGTGAGTGAAGATGAGCCTGGGGGAGCTTCTCAGGACAAATGCCCTGCTCAGGGGAACATCTCACCTTCAGCCAGAAGATGCAGCACCAACCTGGGGTGAAACTGCAGCTGCAGCTGCAGACACCAAAGTGTCTGCAGCGCTGCTGGTCTTCCTTGGGACTGCTCTGTCTAAGACGTGAAGGGATCCGTTTGGAGGGTAGATTTCCTTGGACAAAATTAGCAAATTGAGTGTGCTGAGAAGTTCTGGGCATTTTGCTTTCTATCCTGGGAAATGTTTTCAAAGGAGCAGATGCTCAGCAAAATCTGTTGCTCGATGCTGACTCCACAGCTGATCCAAAATAGCAGTAATCTTTCCATAGATATTTATAAAAAAGGTTTTCATGTTTTAAAAATCCTGTGGAAATACTTATATTAATTTCTGTTTATGCCCTGTCTTGTAATTTTTTTTCTTTTTGGCCTTCTTTGAAAATTGTGGTATTTTCAGTTTAAAAATTCAGTGGGAAAGAGTGAAAAATGCCACCTGTTTTTCTTCTTTTTCTCTGTGAAAACTGCAGTTTCTAATGAGCAGGTGTTCTCTACCAGATGAGAGAGGCTGGGTGGCTCTGCCTGCCCTTGGAAGAGCCCAGAAGTCTCTTGCCCCAGATTGCTGCAGTTGGGGATCCTGCTCAGGTCCTTCAGCCCGCCTTGAAGGTGCGGAGGCATTGGGATGGTTTTGGAGGCAAAACCATCACCTCCCCTCAGCCAGGCACTAATCCTGCTCTGGGGAAGTACTGCAGTGGCAGTGAGCAGTGTGTCTGCATCCCCCATGCTGCATCTGGGTGTTAGGGAGCTCCTGTCTGAGCTTTGGTTCCCCAGCCCGGGACTCGTAGGGGTACAGAGGTGCTGGTGCTTTAGGAATGAGCTGCTGTTTGTCTCAGTGGACACTGTCAGGTGAATGGAGTGTGGGAGCACAATGACTCCAGCATAAATGTGAGAGCATTAAAATTAACGTGGTTTGTTCTTGTAATAGGTAGCTCATTAGGGTGAGTGCTAAGCTTGTCTCACTGTGGTGCTCTGGTCCAGAAGCTGCCCTGGCCGAGGCCTTCCTGGCACTGGGAGAGGACCTGCCTCAGCCCCAGGTGCCTGTCCTGGCTGTGCCACTGCTCCTGCTCACCCCTGTTCCAGGTGAGCTGAGGAAATCCTGCACACTTCCAAGGGCTTGGTGACCACAGGCAGGTCACAGCAGGGCCTCCTGGCTTGGTGCAGGAGTTCTGTCAACCCTGTGTAGACTAAACCCTTCATACCAGCTGAGCCTTTTGCACCCTGTTAGAGAGAGCCCTTGAAGACATAGGCTTCAGCATCTGGTATGGAGAATTATAAGAGAGAATTGGGTTGTGAGCTGTAAAACCTGCCTGCAGAGGCACATAGCAGCACGAAAGGAGCACATGGCGGCACAGAGAGGCTTGTCTCCGCCAGACCCTGGGGGGAGGAGGTGTCACAGGGCAGACCCCTACGGAGAGGAGCCTGCCGGGAGCTGACAGAGGGGTGAACAGCGAGTGACCACCCCACAGAAGGACATTGAGAAAGTGTGTTGTGATGTGGCAACACAGGATAGGTCACGCCACGTAAGGAAATCCTGTGCCTTGGAGAAGTGTATAAAACCAACTCATTCCTTTGAATAACCGATTCAGATTCCCTGCCGGTCTGGGTCCATCATTCAATCACCAACAATCTGGCATTATAAAACCCCTTTTTCCTCCACTGCCTGATTATTTAGAGGTGAAATGTTTCTGGGAGGCAAATGAGAGCATCTCATACTCCTTGTCCTGCACAGAGAAGCTCAAAAGTCACCTGGGCCCCAGGCTCAGCCCCAACAGCAGCAATACACCAACCTGTGCAGGGCTAGTTAGCCTAGCACCAGCCTGGGCAGTGATTGAATGCTAAGTCACGTGCACTGAAGACACTTTAGCAGCAATTCTGATGGCTCTTCAAGAGCATTGGCTCTTGTAGAGTGGCTTTTGATTTGTTCCCAGCCCATACATCTCTCCTCTTCATTGCGGTGGTAGAAATTGCTTCATTATAAACTACTTCACTGCAGCAGACTTAAAAAGTTTCAGAATTAGAATCAAATTGCACTGTTGATTGCTTTCCCCCCCCCGAGGTCTTGAGTCTTCAGGAGCTGAATTACATTTTTTATTCTTCCTTCACATGGGCCTGGGTCAGTGATCACCTGCTCCATGTGGAGCAGAGCTGAGCCAAGCTGTGCCTCTTTGCAAGGCATTCTCTGTTTTATCTGCACCAGTCTGTCTGATGTCACCACCTTTTCTCTGACTCTCAGCCTGACTGTTTCAAGGTTTTAGAAAAAGAAAAAGAAAAGCCTGGTAATACAGTGCAGTTTTACACAGGTTTGATGTCATGTCTCCCTCTCTAAGACAGCTCTTGCCTTGAACGTGAGCCTGGCATGTTCCTTGAACACCACAGCTGCTTCATGGACCAGGATCCTTAATGACAACCATGAACTGGATTGTCATCACTGATAATGCCCTTGCTCTGAGAAGTCTCATTTCACCACAGCCTGCTGGTAATCCCGATGGAGCTGGTTCCTGCTCTTAATTCCCAGCCACTCCATCTTCAAGCAGTAACTCACTTAAGGAGATTTCACTGACTGCCTTGCTCTGGATAGTTGAGGACAAGTGTGTTTCCCCAGTCCAACAAGGAAGTTTTCTTATAAGGAATCATGTACTATTGGTCAGGCATGATTTCCCATGGATGAAAACACATAGCATTTTATTTTGTTTTCCACTTGTTTTTATCCTGTTGTTTTACAGATGATCATTATATTCTGACAGAACAACAGAAATGCTGTTCCCCTAATCAGACTTATCACAAATGTCCAGCCTCCTCAGTACTGACAATTAGCAAGTGTTCTTCAGATGAAAGTGATTGTCCAATCTGTGAACATCAATAAAGCAATAAGGTGATTGACAAAACACTGAAAATATATTGATAAATCTGAAGCTGTCTGATCTGGCTCTTCACAAAGCAAGCAAGCAAGAAAATAATAAGGTTAGTCAGAGGACAGATTCATCACCATTGTGAAACCAAATTGGTTTTTATAGGATTATGTGATTGAAAAGATTCTTGTGGTATGATCTGGCTGGAGGCCAATGAGATGTGACTGAAGGTGTTTGGGAGACTGCAGCTTCTTCACTGTAGCCTGCAGTAATTACTTGGAGCAAGAAAGGTAGTCAATACCCACGTACATCTGTTTTTCATGCTGCTTGTAAATCATCTAATCTCATATGTGCATCTCTTCAAGGGTATTTTTTGGTTCTCTGCACTGTGGCAGAAGAACAACAGAAAAAGATATGCCTTAATAGGAGTTTGCATTGATTCCTGCACCAGAGAACTGCTGAGGGGATGGCAAGCTGTGCTGTGCAAGCACTGCTGTCCATGAAGAGTGTTTTGGGCTATTTGGGGGAGGTGGTGTTGGTCAGCAATAGGAAAAGGATTACAAGGAAGCCTGGATTAAACTTCTCCCCAGATAAAGCTAACAACTGTATCTAAGCATTGTGGAATTTCACAGTTAGTCTTGCAATTTTGCCTTGTTACTGGCAACTTTATGTGATGCTGTACCAGGTATCTTTGGCCTCTGCAGAGCTGGGCATCTTCCTTTAGAGCCTGTTACTTTTCTGCAACTGTTTCAAGCGCATTTCTGGATCTGGCCTCCTGTCTCTGATCAATTTATGTATTTCAGTCTATAAGATTTCCTAGATAACTTCCTGGCACAAATGAGAAATCTGAAGATACACAGACCACATGGGTTGTTTGATCCCGAACTTTCTCACTCCAGAAAGCAGGGAGGTGATTTCAGGTATCAGCTATTCTTGCTGTTGTCTCTGTCTCAATTTGTTTCTTGCCAAATGCTGGAAAGTGGGTTGCTATTGTCTTAGGCTGCTGTTTGGAAGTATCAGTTCCATACCTAATTATGTATGAAATCAGACTGGTTTTTTAGACACTTTGAAGTTTTTACAAGCATGACATAGAGTAAGAATAGTACAGAAATAGACCAATATTTCCCCTTACTTTGAAGTTACTAAATGCACATCTAATTACAAAGTGATTAAGACAGTCACCATGACATGTCTCTTCTGAACATAGTTTTCAAGTAGTATAAATACTCTTAAATATAAAGCATTTCACAAATAGGAGAGCAGGAGCTGTGAAGTTGGGCTCTCTGTGCAGTCTTCTGAATTTTATACTGAACTTCAAGTTGCCTTTCAGTGAGTGACAGCACTACATAAAACATCAAAGCCTTTCTGTGTGCTGCACGGAAAAAAATATCTACCTGCTTAAAAAAACAGACTCAATGATGGAAGACATTGCTTAGTTTTCTGTTTCTACAACTTTTCCTAGTCTTTTTTAAATAATAATGTATTTATAAATTGTAGGATTAATGCCTGAGCTGCTTTAAAATGAGGACCTGGGGATGCTCCAAGGTTAGCAATCATATTTTTTTTATTTTCATAATGTTCTATTTCAGTTAATAAAAGCTATTGCACCCAGTGATAACAGTTACCCAAAACAACAGATAATGTAATAGGTTTAATGAAGCTTTGATTTCAAAATACTTGCTTTGAATGACAATATGCAAAGTTAAATGAATGATGGATGAGCAAGATTAAATGGAACAGAACTCTAATCTGCCTTACATAATATAGGAGACATTAGTATAATTCTAAAATACCTGTAGTTAAAGGCTATGAATGTCATAGTCAAGGAGAACATGATGACACCGGCAAACCTTAATTTGTGGTCTGGGCACAATTTGCACAAGCAGGAGCCCCTGAGCAAGCTGGATTTGGAAGCTGAATGTCTGAACACATCCATAGGAAAGCACACGCCTATTCTGACTCAATGGTAGTGGCAGCTCATGGATGTGTGGGTTAATTTTGGGTTAAAACCCAGGTCTTGTTGGGTTCCTCTAGACTTTTGCTCTGCCCTCCAGACCACTGGGCCCTCAGTGTTACAGCAGTCGTGTCCTTCATAATGGCCACTTTTGGAAGACAGATGAGATTTCTGCAGAAATCCTTAAATTATCTTTTTAAAGCCCTTCAGGTGGGAAGAGAGCTGTTGAGACAAGGTGCTCTTACCCCACTGCTGACTTAAGCAAAGGCTCTCAGCATCATTTTAGAAACAATGCAAGGTTGGTGAACCTGGCAGTGCTTCAAAACTATTTTAAAAGAGGTCTGTGAAGGTCATTCAGGGATTTATAAATCTAAGAAATGTTAGGTAAGACCTCAGCTTGTGTACAGCCCAGTCAAGGGAAGAAGCTGATCACTGCTCTCCTCCAGCAAAGCTCTCTGCAGCACTGGCTGAAATGATGGACTTCTCCTATGTTACTCTAATCTCAGGGAGGTATTTTCCTTCTACCTCTGCCAGGAGATACTATAGAAGAACAGGCAATCTCTTCTTAACAAATTTGTTCTTTCTGGTGTTGGACATTGGGCCAGTGCTCAGTAGGTAGAACAGAAGAAATTAGCAGAGTAACGGGGTTAGAAAGGCATTCCTGTTATCTAATGAGCCAGAAGAAAATAGTATCAAAATAATAATATGATTAATTTAAAAAGTCACAAGTCTGCCCACATCTGCTTCTGCACTATTAAGAAGTGTAAAGGGACTGAGAAATTAAATGCAGTTGCTTCCCAACATTTTTCAACAGGAAATCCCAAATGGGTATGCAGTTAGGAGTGAAGCCAGAATTGCTGGGGAATGGAGGGCTTTAAAAAGGGAATGGTATTGCCAAGCAACATGGTCATTGTGATCTAAGACCTAGGGAGAGGCCACGGCTTTATGCATTTGGAGCTGTGTTTGTCCATGATGTGGAGATGATGCTTGCAGGAAACCTATTTTTTTGTCCTGATCCCCCAGACCCTCCACGCATCTCTCTGCAGGAGCATCGTGAACTTGGTGTGATCAGGGAATATGCTGCATCAATGCCTTCTAGTAGTTTTGTCTATTTTAGCATTCCCAGTTTGTACAAGACTGACTTGAATCAGAAAAGAAAGCTATCCTATATGTTCATCCTATTGACACAGCTTTCCTTCTAGATGGAACAGAGCTATCCATGCTCATACACACTTGGGACAGTTTCTTTCAGACTCAAATTCAGTTCAGAGACATATTGCTTCTGCCCTGAGTCATCTGGATCAAGAGAAGGACTCTTTTCAGCCACCGGACTAGAATGATAATCAAGTCTCATCAGACAATATCAGGGTCATGGGTTAATAAGACCATAAATCTCAGGGTAATTTCTCTGAAAGCTACAGTGAAGTCATAGTCTTTAGCACAAAATGTCAGCTGTATCGTTCCAACCTTATTTATCTAAGAAAAGCAGTTGTAGGTAATTTGTGAATTGTGCAAAAACATGAACTCATGCATAATAACCTTAATGGAGCTTGTTTACTTCTTCTTCTTATGCATAATTAGCAAAACATATGATCTGAGTTGTTCTCCTCGTTTAGAGCCCTGTTTTGGCTGGTTGACACAGCAGAGTTGGTGTTGCCAAGAGCTATAGTAGGTAATGTTTTCTGATAGATACAGTGTGGGATGTCTCTGCACAGCAGTAGGGTCTGTAAATTTACAACAAGAAGATCAAGGCCATCATAAACAGTAATATCTGCTGCAAACCAGAGCTGCGGGTCCAGCACTGGCATTTCCTCCATGCCCTGCACAAGTGAGTGTCATCAGCTATGTATGTGAAAGCTTAAGGCTTGAGTGTATTCAGGCGTTTGTATCATAGCCTTGAAATTGTGCCTTCTAATTAGATATGCAGAGTGAATAATTTTAGTTCAATTAGGTGTTGCTGGCTGGACAACCAGTGGCGTAATGCATGTCTATGCTAAATGTTATTATTAACCTGTTTCATGTCCTTGGTTACTGATTCTTCGGCACTGGAAATTGATATTTTGGATTGTTTGGGATTTTGTGGTTTTTTTCCTACTTTGGCATTAATTTTACAGCATCCAGCTAAATTAAAACCAGCGATATGTGTTATTTAACATCTTTCTACACACTTTATAGGAAAGCAGCATTGTTTATATATGTGTAGTTGTGTTGGAGGTTAGGATTGCTCCACTCCTTTTCTTTCTCTCATGGAATTTTCCCACATCTGTTGCTAAAAGACAATAATGACCGGTACTTAAGAGAGACAAAAGAAGTTGCCACAGTTCAGGGGAAGGGTGTAGCTGGCTACTCTCATAGCTTTGGGGTTTTTCTTGGGAGGCACAGAGATACCACGAGATTTGGGCTGGGGGGAAGGGGCTGGGTGCAGTTCCTAGTTCTCTCACTGTTGACATCGGAGAGGAGGCAGGCTGTGCTCACTGTGGGGGGAATTTGCCGCTACTGTGAGGCTCCAAGGCTCCGTCTCCTGCTGTCTTCTACTGTGAGTGAAGCTTTGCTTGTGGGAGTGGCCATTGAACTGGGACCTTATTAACACCTGATCTCACTGGAAAGGACCTTCACTATCCACTCGGGTGCCTCAGGGAAAATCAGGGACCTCGAGCCCTGAGCCCCTCCAAGGGAGCCTCTCCCTGCCATGTTCGGGAGCTGCGCTGCCGCTGCCCAGCCCCACCACTTCTCTGCCACTGCTCAGGGTTTTCACTACGCTGTAACCCCACAGCCCTGCCTGCTGGGACACCCCGCAGTTCCAGCTACAGCTGTGGAGTTTCTGATACATCTCGTCTACCACTCCGGGATTTTGGCTCCTCTGCCATCCCAGCCGCCGCTCCGAGGTTCCGCTGCCGCCCGTTCCTCCATCCAGAGGGGCCCAGACCCGCCGCCCCTGGGGGTTTGCAAAGGAAGCCCCTTTCCCATCCCTCCCGCCGGCCGCCGCCATTGCCCTCGTGAGGTTACCGAGCCCGCGCCACAGCGCCCCCTGCCGGCGGGGAACCATGGCAGCCGCCCTGCCCGGCCGGGAGCCACCAGCGCCCCTGGCGGCCGTGAGCGGAACTGCACCGGAGGGGAAGGTGCCGGCAGCCCAGAGAGGCTGCGCTGGGCTCTGGCTCTGCTTGGTGCTGCTGCCCGTGGTGTTTGCTTGCCTTGGAGGGTAGGGGGCCATATTTTCCGTTCCAAGGGAGGTTTCCGCTTTCCTTGGCAGACGCCTGTCTTTCAAACCAAGACAAGCTGTTATACTAGTTCTAAGGCTGATGAAATATTTGTTGCCAATCAGGATTCAGTGAACTCTTACCTTTTTTTTGCAGCTTCCAAGCCAGTGGTGACTCCGGCAGATGTATTAAGTTTCTCACTAGTTGTTTATGTAGCCTGCTCCAATGGGAAACTTATTTGCAGATAGATCTCAACAAGTAACCCCTCTCTTATTCACTCGTCATCATGTTGCAATGTGTAATTTGCTTGCTAATTACACTGTTTGCTCCCTTCTTGGATTTATGGAGCTCATTTAAAAATCTGTAGATTTTAATAATGCAGGTGGATGGGCTCTCTCAGAAAAGGGTAGGAGGGAGAAAGACTTTTCGGTATCAGACACTTGCCCATTGTTGAGAGTGCTGCTGAAAGGTGAAGGTGTAGCAGGAAAAGCCTACACAGAATAGATGAGGAGAGCACAGCTGAAAGGTAGGAGAAGATCAAATTCCACAGCCCCAGGATGACCCCAATCAAACCCC
This sequence comes from Dicrurus megarhynchus, assembly GCA_013399195.1. NCBI lineage: Eukaryota > Metazoa > Chordata > Aves > Passeriformes > Dicruridae > Dicrurus > Dicrurus megarhynchus. Next base: position 1,018,104 of record VXAD01009141.1, read on the forward strand.
CATTCTCAGTCCCGCCAGCTGGACTCTGCCACTCAGTTAGCCCCTTCCACTTCCTGGAGTTTGTGAGACCCTCTGCTCAAGGCAGAGCTGAGCCAGGGAAAAGGAAATGCTGGGTTGTAGCTGTTCCATCTCCAGCTCGTCAACTTCCTCATTACCTTCAGTGGTAACTCACATTTCAGCTGCTTTGCAGGATATCCTGTAACAGCCTTAGTGTGAGAGTACCCTGATTCTGAAGGGAAGGTAATCATGCTTCTCCCTGACACCTCTTTTTGTTTTCACCCTGCTCCAGGATCTCCTTCCTTTGGCTTTGATGCTTTGCATAATGACTGCTCATTAGCACAGCAGAGCCAGGCCTTAATTCCCCAAATCAAAAGCTTTTTCTGGCTCTGCAGTTGGTATGATCTGCCCAGAAGGTGCATATGCTGGAGCTGTAGAGAACAGGTCTGCCTCACCTGCAGCAGAGTTCTTCATGTGTCAGCAGAGAAATTGCTTATCATGTCTTTGCTAGGTATGAGGTTTTGCAAGTAGCAACTGAGCTCACCATGGACTCTTTCTGAAACTGAGAGTCACATCTGAAACCTTTCACTTTTGGAGCTTGCTCGTCCCATTGGGCCTTAGTGATGCTGTCCTGTAGTATGTGCAGCATAGGCTGTTCCCATCCTGCAGCTTTGTTTCAGGTACTGCTTGGAGCAGGTATCCAAACCCCCTAGATGGGCTCTCTATCATCCTGCACACTGGGGGGGTCTGGTACCTTACTAGTTCCTAAAAAAAAAAATTTTCCTTGGTATTTCAGATATAGGGCCAAGATTTTGCCAGTGAGGCGCAGTTCAGTTAGGGATGCTCTGACATTACCGCATTGTTACTGTCCATGGGGGTGGAATTCTGCCGGTTGGATTCCTTATGCTGCAGTGCAGTGGCACAAACCTTGTCTTGGCTCATCTCCTCTTGGCACATCTCCAGGACCTGCAACACATGGTGCTGCTGCAGGACTATCCCACTGCAGGCCCTGTGTCTATCCACCACCTCTGCTTCCCCAGGGAACACCACGATCCCTGGGGAATGATGCCCAAGGAGCCAGCAGGCAAGTCTCCCAGAGCAGAACAAGCAATGAGGAGTAGAGTGTGGGATTTTCATTCAGACATCACAGGGGAGGATGAGATTCCCCCCAGCATGGGACCATCAATACTATTCCTTTGTGTCACCACCCTGTTCTCTCCTAAAATTGCCTGCATCCAATCCTGCAGTGTATTTCAGGAGATGCCAGGCTATTTCTTTGTGGTTGTTTATGGCTTCAAATATTTTTCCTTTTACTGCATACTTCAGATGCAATAAAAGAGAAATGAAGGGGCCATTAAAGGAAAATGCTCTTCCCTGGCATTATCTACTCTGTGGGATATTTCCAGAATTGCTCCTGAATGAATGCTCCCTGTACCCCTGCGCCATTTGCCTTGTTACTTACAGCATGCTCTCTTTGCTAGCTGGTGCCCCTCTTCTGGGCTGGTTTCCCACCCCTCCAGCCTGCAGTGCACTGAGGTCCTAGCCACAGGTTGCAAAAAGAGGAGATGCTGGAGCCTGTGGCTGGAGGCAGCTGCAGCCTAAGTGCAACTGCTGCTCTGGGTAGTTCTGCATCCTTTTTGAGCCAGGCCAGCTGGTCTCAGCCCTTGCTGAAAAGCTTGGCAAGGTGCTGCTCATTCCTGAGCTTTCCGTGTTGCTACTAAACATTGGATACTCTAGGAAGCAGGCCTGGAGCATAAACCTTATCCTGATGGTCTATGAATAGAGCTCCTTCTAAATGTGTGAATCATGAACCAGCTCTGCAGCATGTCCTGCATAAGTCTGGGAATCTGAGAGAGAAAAAAGAAAAGAATCATGTAATTAAACCTGGTCTGACCCATATGTTCATGGAGCATTCCTTGGAGTGCAGCGTTTCTGCATACACTCCCCTTAGTGTTAGGGAAATTCTGGACTGAGCCTGGTAACTCTTCAGGGGGATGCAAAAGGCAGAATCCCACTGTAGATGCCCTTTCCCTGCCAATCTTCATGAATCAGCTCCAAAGGCATTAAAGAAAAGCAACTGGGGACTTATTAGCAGGCAAAGTGACACATCTTCCCCTTTTCTTGGTCCCGGAAACAACTGAGCTCTTTGGAGACTTCCAAAACAACTCAAGTGGGATGTGACCATTCCCTGTGGAGGCCAGGGGCAAGGAGCATCAAACTGGAAAATGGATACCCTCAGCACCAACAAACAGACACCCCTCTTTTTCTCTCCAGCACTGCTGTAGAAGGCAATAAATGATGAGACCGCCATTCATTTTCTAATTACAGCTCTTGCCTTGTGACTTCTGCCATCTGCTAGGAGTGAAGACACCTTGAAGGCATCTTTATTTTAAATCCTACTTCATAATGAATAAAATATTAAAGGAGGGCAAGATAACCTTGTCAGACAAATTTGATACTGGTTTTCTGATTGTTTTCTTCATAACAAGTTTATAACAGGTTTATAGCAAGCTTGATTAAGGTAAAAGGATTGTAGGAGAGTCTCTCCCAACCTTGTGGATCTTTCCTACTTTGAAAATAACATAATGAAGAATTTATAATCATTAGCAGTATACTTTATACATACCAGCACTGGAGTGGTGTAGAATAAGCTGATTTTAATGCAGCTAAATACAAGGCAAGGTACAAGGCAAAATAAATGTAGTCTGTGTAGGAGAGATAGTGAATTTGTTGCTTTAACAGAGTGCTTCAGAGGAAAATTTGTGGTTTACAGTTGCCAGATGCTTTAGTGTTTGCAATGGCCTTGGGTGTCTAACTTGGGGGTCTGGTGTCTGCTCAGTGAGAGCCAAAAAACTGAACTGCTCTCTGTCATCTGTGCTGCAGAAGTGAGAGGTGGCTGAACAGCTCTCGGCACCACTGGTGCTCCCACAGCATCATCCTGCACCTCCTCTGGCCCTTACAGGTGCAAGAACTTCATCCTTGGCTCTTCCTTAGCCCAAAGGTCACCGTCACCATGAATTGTTTTTGTTTTCAATCTAGCAAAGTCTTCTTTGAAGAAAGCCTTCTGCTTGCAGGAACAGCTCTCTTCATGCTCTCAGTGGGGACTTAATTTGTCTTTTACAATTTGCAGCTCTGTGGTCTCACCGCTCCACACGTCACCCTGTGGCAGTCGATACTGGTGAAATTTAATGGGTGAAATTGGCAGTGCTCTTGCTTAGGCAAGGAACAATCTGTCTCTGAGCTTGTCGTTAGGAGACAGTTTAATAGTGCTACAGGTGAGCTCACAGGAGAGGAAGGGGGCAAGCCCTGTATGAAAAGCCCCGTGTGAGTCTGGGGGCTGTGAGCACAAGACTGAGCAGCAGCTGTGGGTGCTCACAACAGACCCCTCCTGATGGGCTGCACTTCACTGGGAAGGGAACACTGGCCAGAATTTGCCTTTCTCTTCATCCATGACTTGTGGTGACAGCAAAACCTGACATTTTCTGTCTGATAATGGCAGAGCAGTGGCCCTGGGCTGTAAGGATGTGATTGGTTCTCCGACATTTTCTGTGATCTGTAGGCATATTTTTGTGGGGGCAAAAAAACCAAACCCACAAAAATTGTGTTCCTTTTTGGCAGGTTTCTCTGCTGTTTATAGGAAAAGTAACAAAGGAAGAAGCCTGCCTGCCTTCCTTCCTTCCTTCCTTCCTTCCTTCCTTCCTTCCCTCTTCGGGATGCATTGCAGATGCCAATAGATACATTAGGGGGAATTTCTGGATATTAAGAAAAGATTGAATAGCAGGACTGGCAGATAATGCAGAAAGTAATTTTGCCCTGTGCTTGCTCCAAGGCAGGAACCACTTAGGTGTAGATCTCTGCCTGCCCTCATCTCAGCAGCCCATTGCAGGAACTCTGATGGACCAATTTCCAGAGGTCACAACCATTCAGCCAGCCCTTGTGATCCTGTCAAACCCTCCTTTCCTCTATGAGGAACAGGCATCACAAGTGTTAATCCTTATCAGGTTCCTCGAGGTCTGTCTCATTGACTTTTAACTTGCTTTTTCCATCCTTTCCTTTTTTTTGGTTGTTTGCTTGAAGTCAGATTTCACCCCAGTGCTTCTCCCTGGCTCATGCCAAGCTCATCTGAGATGAACCCTTGAATTCATGAGCACAGAATCACTGCTGATGTTCCCTCCTTGCCTTGCACTTCTGGTTCCTGCCCTGAAGTCGTTAATTTTCAAGCTGAGGCTTCTGTGGGTTAACTGGAAAAAGAAACCGGCATCTTCCACAGCTTGTGCCCACCGCAGGAATTTCTGCTTTCATTCCTTCCCCTCCAGCACCTTCAGCTCACCTTAAAAGCTGGCAGTGGAAGCTGTGCTGCAGCTTGGAGCGGTGTTTGTGGCTGCCACCCTGTCACTTGTGGACGTGGAAGTCATGGAGTGCTCCCAAATTGCCCCATTCTCACCCTGTCCTCAGCTTCAGAGAAACAAGGAAAGCAAGGCACTAATCACTTGGGGCGACAGGCATTCAGACTTGTCTCAGCAGCTTCCAGCACAGGCTGTTATATCACAGGATAAAATTAGACTCTGACCTTGAAACCTATATGTGGCAGAGCAGGAGCTGTAGCCTTGAAACCACCCTCATCCCATGTAATTCTTGGGAAATTATGCACTTTGAAAATGCTTGTCTTTAATTCTGACAAGCTTAAATCTTTTCTTATGGCACAAAGTGCTCCTGCCTTCTTTTCCAGACTTTGTCTCCCTCCCTCTCTCTCCACTGTGCACTGTGCTTAGAACATTTTCTCCTAAAGCATCTTCACCAGAAAAAAATCCTTTTCATCATGCACACAGTGGCGTGAAAGAGAGTGCTGTGCCAAGCCTCAGCTCTGCTCAAGAGTTACTGCAGCTGATATATTTATCTCCCAGGCTCAGCTCCCCCTGGCAGTCCATTCATGGGGAAAAACCCAACAACCCTCACCCTCCCCAAAAAAAACCCAAGAGGAAAGCAAGACTGAAGCCTTGATTATAAATAGGTTTTGTGGAGAGACAATATTATCTGCTTAAGAAGCAAGCAAACAAGAATGCATACAAAAAAAGCCTGTCTCTCCTTTTGTCCTCTGAAAGCCACCTTGCTGCTCTTGGTGTGACGGTAGAAATGAGCAAACCACAGAATAATCAAAATAATGAATGTTTTGGTACCTGTATTTAGTGAGAATGTGACTGTCCCTCCATTAACAATAGGTGTGTTTGCAGTTCAGTGAAAGTATAATAAATCCATAGCAAGTCTGGGTAGATCCCACTGATTTCCGCTTCAGTGGAAGCAGACAGCAAAGTCAGGGCTTTTATGACACCTAATGAATGGCAAACCACACAATAACATGTGTACAAAAAGCACTAGAAACTCCAATAGCTCCTGGGAGCCTAAGCCAGTCTGGCTGGGCTTCAGTCTAGCAGGAGTTACTACCAGGTGTAACACATCATCACTTTATTTAATTTTATGCCAATTGTAATGTGCACAAAGCAACAGGTTAGTACACCATAAATCAGGATAGGGACTGTCCTTTCTCATTTGCGTTTGGGCCATTCCTTGCTCAAGTTTTTCATTAGCAGTTATCATTAAAAAGTCAAGTTTTTAAAATCAAATATTGAAAAAAAACTTTTAAAGGCATATTCTTACAGCAGTTTTTGTAATTTTTCTCAGAGGCTTTTATTAAGATGTATATAATAACTAGTTACACCTGTGGTTTGATAGAAATACTATTTACATATAACACTTTAAAAAGGAGGCACATTTGTTGTGAATCTTGAAAGCTAGAAACCATTTTCTGAAATATTTACATTTTAAAACTCAGGGTAATAATAATGAAATCTGCCTATTGAAAAAGAAAGAATTTACTCTCAGCAAAAGCCTTTGATTGTTTTTCCTTGCAAAGAGAGTGCTTTCAGTAAGAGTTGTGTCTTTCCAGTGGATGCAACACTCACTGTGAAATGATGGAATGAATCCAATGCCAGAGTATCAGCACGTGAATCCATTTCTCCCTTTCTTCCTCAGTGAATATCACGTTGTTGACAAGCACTCTTAGTAATGTAGAGTATTTTTGCAGTTGCTGGAAGTGAGGACTGTCTCCCTCACAGACCCCAGGATAAGGGTGAAAGAGACTTGAATGAGGCTGGGAAATATTTGCTCTTGTGTTGAAATGATTAAAATAATCTCACCATACATAATACATAATTAAAGTGTAGGTACCCTCCTGGGACAGCCGAGGAACCCTTTAATAATGAAACATTACACCTCTGACAGTGATGGGCCTTTTGAATTACTAGGTCTTGGAAGAAATAATTTCTGGTTTGATTGGAATGATCTGATTTACATCCAGATAAACCCTGGGCCAGAGTGAAAATGTACCTTTGCTTGATGGAAGATTTTGGACTGAAATGCAGGAGAGGAGATGGCTCCTGGGGCTGTGCTTAAAGGTGTTTTAGTGTCTCTTGTCATGCACTATAGTCTAGGGAGACTTCTGAAAGTTCATTAGAGGACATATTCCACTCCCACTTTCTCAATCTCATGATCTCCTCTTGTCTATTCTCTTTTCTTTCATTAGCACTTTATATCATTTGACACTTCATCAGGATGATAGCCTGTTTACTGTATGCAAATGATCCCTGAATTATGCACGAATAATTACGAATTTGCGTATTGGTTTCCTGAACTGGCATATTGCCATGTAAAATTAGCTTCACTTTAACGTGAGCACAAAAACACACCGACATGTCCAATTAAACTTGAAAGAAGAGCTCACCTTGAAGGGAGCACAAAGTATTGAGCCACTGCTGGGAAAGAGCAAAGCACAGCTGGAGCCAGGTAGGTGCAGCCATGATCCCCAGAACTGGGGCAATGGTGTGCAATGGAACGGGGTCTTTTTGCACTGTAGCACCTCTTCTGAATGAAAGGTCCCTTCCAGGCATCGCCTTCACATGTGGCACCCCCTGAGCTGACTCAGCCGTCCGTGCCAGTGGAGGGATTTGGTGCATTGCTTGAGGTCAAAGCTGACTGCAGGACCCAGCCTGCCCAGCACAGCCCTTGTGAATGGCCTGTGGTGTTCAGACTGCGAGATGGGAAGGAGCCACGCTGAAGATTTGAACGCTTCTGCATTTCCCCAGGGTTTGTGTTCCGCAGGACTGAGTCCTAGTTCAGTCACTGGGGCTGACTGGGTCAGTGTGGGCACTCCTGAGGTCACACTTGTCTGCCTCTGGTCTGCCAAGGCACCCTCTCTGCCATCCTGGCAGAACTGTGCATGAAATACCCTGCATAATTGCAAATTAATTAATTAAACTTGAATGTGGTATTTAAATTTTATTTCTCTGCCATTTTAATTGCCTATAAAATCTACTCTTGAGTATCCATCCTGCCTCTGATCAGATGAACCGACCTGCTTAAAAGAACACTTCAAAAGCTGAAGGCACCTTGTTTTCTCTTGCTGTCAAGCGAAGGCCAGGGGTGAGCCCACTGCACTCGTGCTCTGGCATCATCATCTTAAGAAGTTTTACTATGCAAAGCCCCTCAGCAGAGCCACTTTGTGTAGCATATCTAAGAAGGGGGCTGGAGGTGGTAGTAGCCCTTTCACAAGAAAGAGTACAAGTACTGAAGATCTTTTTGCCTTTCTAGTATTTCTCCCAAGATGATATGGAATATATTTAGAGGAAGGCTGAAGACAGACATTCAGTAGGCACAGAGAAACTATTGAAGAGCTGTTTTCAGTTGGCAATAATTCTGGTTTGAATCTGTGGCACCCCTTCAAGTAAGCTTTTTGCTAGGTTTGTATTTAATAGTTGCAAGCTCACGTGTCTCTGCATAAATGTTCTAGTTATCCTCTCCTCTTTGAATTCCCTTCCAGGACAAAGCTGTTCATTGAACCTGTTTGAGCAAATCTTAAAACATCTGCACCAGTCTTGGTGTTACAGTGCTTTGTTCTGTGATGTTTGACAAGGGCTAATTAAAACAATTGTTATTAGCTATTCTATCTGAAATATTATCTGAATTACCCTGTCTGAAGTGTTTTGCATGTATAATGCAGCACAGGAACCCCAGGACAGAGGAATATTGCTGCCCTGTAATTGCAGGCATTCTTGGCTCTGCTCCATGTTTGCTGAGTGTTATTTTAGATCAAAGTTCGATTTTTGGTGGGGAGCTGTCTAAACTCATGGCTGCAGTGAGCAAAAGGACCAGTTAACATAAAAACCCATGTTCCTTCTCTTAAAATCTTATCAGTGGACACACTACTCTTCCAGTAAGTCTATTATTCATCAGAAACAGCTTAAACAGTTCACTAAAGTAACTTCATTTTTCTATTAAAAAGAGAACAAGTAAACAAATCATGAAACTTTTATTACTTTTCAGTGTGAATCCGATTTCTTAGCAAATGAAGACATAATATTTTCTTTGTGTACCTTGCCTTCCTAGCACATGTGCTAGAAAGTTCTCCCTTTGTCCAGATTCTGCTGGTCACTGACCCTTTCCCCCCTCCCATCCCTTTTGCCATTGGCCCCTGTTATGTCACTCAGCCTTGCCTCTGCCCCCTCAGACTGTTGGTTTTGGTTGCTCTGCCTGCCCTTGGGAGCTCTCGGGATAAAACGGGCGCGGGCTTTCGGTTCTGGGTTCTTCTTGTCTCTGTTACCCTTCGGGTGTGTTGCCATTAAATGCCTCGGAATTCCATGCAGAGAGCCCCTCTCTCTGGTTCGTGCACAGCCTGTGAGTGGCTGTTCGTGTACATCTGTGAAGGTAACATCGAATGCACACGTAGGTGCTACCGGAGTGCTGCCTGAGCGTGTCCCTGTAGGAATAAATGTGGCATCGATCCACCAAAGCTCTCATTTTACATTTCAAAGCATCATTTTCACCCGTATGATTATTTACCTCCTCAGTGGTAAATATCCTCTTGATTCCAGCTCAGAAAGTGATTACTGAGGTCTGGGATCAAGCTGCTGTTTCTACTCACCTGTCTCCCTCTGCAATTTATCCGCTCACTCCTGAAAATCCCTGTGGCTGAGGCTGGTGGGGCTGGAGCAGGGCTATGGGTTCAGGAGGGTGCTAGGCACCCACCCAGACCTGGCTCACCCATCCCATCCCCCATCTCCCTTCTCATGAATTCATGCTTCACTTCTGCCAAGTCCTGTGGGTGCTCTGGTCCAGCGTTACAACCTTGCCTCTTGATCTTTGTGATGATTTCATCAACAGAAACTCAGGATGATCCTCTCAGTGTGGATGTGTCAAATCTTCTGCTTGGGGATTTGAACTGGGCAAACACAGACATCTTGCACCAGATCCAACCCACAGAACTTAGTGGGTCCTGAGAAGGAGAGAGCAGAGGAAGAAAAGGGTTTCTGTTCCCACCATCTAAGGATGGAGGAAACAGGCAGGCTGGGAGAGGCCTCCTCCACTAGTGCCAATGGGCACGCTGGAGGGCTGAGTTTTCACCTACTGACTGCCTGCCCCTCTCTGCCAAAGCAAAAGGATGTTTAATTGGTATGGAGGTAAGCCAGCAACATCCTGTATCTTCTTTTCCTGGAAGCTCACAGGGAGGGTGATTGGGGATTTGATCTTTGCAGAGATCTGAGATATTTTTCCCCAAAACACACATTTTCAGCCTACTCCGCTCATGCTCTGTCTTTTTGTATTTTCCCTGGTTTTCATCTGCTTTCCATGTTTTTCTTATCATGACAGTGGTGGTGAAAAATAAACACTGCAGCCAACAATGCTGTTGTAATAAAGCTGCAGTTAAAATAGCAAAGAGAATGCAAATTAAATTTATAAAACTGTAGTTTTTATTAAATATAAGTACTTTCCATCTCAGCTTTAGAACATAGGTGGATTCTATTAAGTTTAATAATTTTCCTGAAGGATTGCAGGGTAAAGGTGTTTCACAAATGCACAGATAACAAATGAGGGTGATTTTAAAAAACAGCACAGAAAGGTGCAATTGTTAAATATATGGATGATAAAGATGCTCAATTATTGACTCAACCTCTCCCTTCTCTTTTCAAGTCTGCTTTCTTCTGTTGATGTTCTCCATGGCTCCCCGAATGAATCTTTCAGAAACATTAATTATATATTTGTAAACATAAACACCAGTAAACTTGGCTTTTTTGGGGCATTGCAGAGAGCTTTCCTAGCTTTCCTTTTGGCTTCAGTCAGAGCAGGAGTGAGCATCTAGGAGCTGAGCCTTTGGGCTTGGACTTCAGCGCTGACATCCAGCCCCTGCTCAGCTGCTGTCTGTCTCCAGGGGCTGGAGATACAACATTTGTCAATATTTACAGCTTGCACCTGGACATGTGAATGCTGTAGCCAAGTCTTGGCCAACAGGAGACCTCTGCTTTTCTTTCAGGTTCTTGCAGGCAGCTCCTGTGTAACCATCCGGCTGTTGCAGAAACCATCCTGTGGCCACCTGGTCTCCCTAGGTGTCAGCTTATACTGCAGTCAGTATTCAAATCCTTCTGTGGATCTGGACTTTGGTGACCATTCCCCAGGTAATTCCAGGAAATTGCCACCCTGGGGTTTCTTCACAGCCAGTAGCTAAATGGCACTGCTTTACAGCCATAGTGAGCAGTGCTGCAGTTTTGTGAGTGTGGCTGAAGGTTGACTGCAGTACACCACAGCTCTGTGCTGCCTTCCAGTTGGTTGTTGATTCTTCCAGAACCGTTCTTTTCTTGGCAATTTCTGTTGTCAGTCTATTCCTCTGGAGGACTCGTGAAGCTCTAGCAGTGTAAAGACCTGATTTTGCAAAAAGCTCTGATGTTCCTCTAGTATTTTGCCTGCCAGTGGATCTGAATCACCTTTTCAGTTTCATTTGTTCTGAATTTCCCTTCCGAGAGAAAATCAAGAAACAGGAGATGCCCTTGCCTTTTCCTCTGTCTGGCTCACAGAGCTGTGTATGCTGCTCCCATGAAGATGGGTTGTATCCAAGATCTCAGTGCTCATCCTTTTAGGACTCATGGAGTGCTCTAGTGCCAGGAATGGCTGCACTCCAGAAATGGCCATGCTGAGCTTGGGATTGCTGTAAAGCCTCTCATTTTGCAGGTGTTTGGTGCAGTGTTGGAATGCACAGCATCACCTGCACGGGAGCAGCAACACACCAGGAATCAAAGAACACCACAGACTGACATTTGCCACAGGAAGTTATCTCCAGCCAGAATTGGTTTTGAGACAAAAATACACCAAGCTGGATGGTGCAATTAAATTATGAATGATAGGGAGAATAAATGAAAATAAAAGAAAATTTTAAAAGTCCCTTTCTCAGGCTTCAGTCCACTGGTTCAGTGGCACAGGCTGAAAAAACTGAGTGTTTTATCCATGGTGGGTTTTGGGGCATTAGGAGTTTAAAATCTGTGCCAGTTGCCTGGTTGGAAATACCTGGTGGTGCCCACGTTTGGGAAGGTCTCCTGAATACGTGAAAAAATTGTACACATATCTCAAACAAGGGCCCAACTCCATCACACACTTTGATTTAATTTTTCTTACAGTCCGTATGTGCTGCATGGAATAATTGCATCTGTGTTCTTTCCCAGTTGAGTTTAAATGAAGTACAGCAACTTTGCTTACACCAAGCCTAAGATAAACATGGGCATGTGAGAAGAAAATTACCTTCCATATAATTTCATTCCCTGTAAGCAAAACAGCAAGAAGGCCTGAGGATATTTTTCACTGTTTTATGATAAAAATAAAGTGAGAAATCAGATAGTGGGAACTGTCAGTGCTAAACATCATCATCTGTATCTGTGAAGCTTGGAGAGTAGCTGTTAGTAGATCTTTCAAGGTTAATGTAACTGGTCTTACTTTGTTGATTGAATAAATAATTATTTCCAGAGGGATTAGTTATAATCCAGAAGTTAACGTGTCATTTCATCTTTGATTGTGCTCCTACAAATCTTCCATATAACCTCTCAGGCAGACAGCCCTGCAAGCTCAGCACTTTTTATAGAGGGATTTGTTGCAAATCAAACTATTGTGGTGTATCTTTACACGGGAGCTGAAGGGAAATACTCTGATGATGCATTTTCTTCTTTGAAAATGCCAAATCATTGAAAATGAAACATTTCACCGAACTTTAGCCAAGACATAGGACTTCCTTATTGCTTTTCCAGTTGTCATGCTGAGAGTCCTGGGTTTCTACACCCACTCTCCTTGGAGCCCTGGCTTGCATGTATCCTTTTACATATCTGTAGGAGGTGGTAAAGGACAAATTCTGTAAACCTGGTGCTGAAAAGTCCCCCTCTGGAACTTTGTGCATACACAAATAGGACTTAGCAAGTGTAAGGAACGCAAAGTTGGGGCTAGAAGGGAAGAAAGATAAAGGGTGGCTGAATGTCTGTCTTCTCCAGGAACGCCTGTTGTGCTATCAGCCCACTTACTTCTCTGGAGCTCAGCTGGAATATGCTGCAAAGTGGAGTCACCTTTGGCTCTATGCACAGGGACAAAGGAAATATTTTCAAAGTAAGGCATCTTTCCAAACTTAATCAGCCAAAACATTCTTAAGCCTCACCGATCCAGCTTACACAGCTTTTAAAATTTAATTGGTACTATTAAGTTTGTAAGGAGGAGAAAGATACACAATAACACAAGTGTGAATATAGAGATAGCTTCAAGATATTTAGAAGTCCATCAATTTGCCTCTGAATGGACATATTAGTGAAAGAATGTGGCCTACATAATGCAAAATCTTTGCTTTCTCACCAGGTACTGCAAGAGGAATCACAAACATTAGAGAAGCTCGGGAAGTCACAGCATCCCTTTCTGTTTTTCATCTTTGCAGAAGTCCATGTTTTCCAATGTTGTAATATGGTTTACTATATATTATCTTTCTATTATAATTATATTTTTATTAATATTTTCTATACTAATGCCTTATTTTGTTAATGCGATGGCACCTTGGAGAGATAGTGAGTACACCTGGGGTTTTCAGTGTTGTGGCCTGAAAAAGGGGTCTGCTTCAGGTGATTTGTTTTCGAATGCATCTTGGCACAAGAACAGCAGTGCAGAGCTCGTGCACAAGCCCAAAGGGGTCAGGGGGTGCTCAGCACCCAGGGATGGGCTGCAACATGCACTGGGACTTTTGGCAAATAATTTGCTATGGATGGCATGTGCTGAGAGGCTGCTGAGGTGTGTTCTAAGATTTACAAGCTCCAGACCCTCCTGTTCATACCGAGCTAATCATTGCCTCCATGGTAGCAGGTTTTGCCTCTGCCTCCTGGTAAATCAACATTTCTCTCAGTACTTCTCCCCCTGCACTGCCTTGCTGTGCAGGCCCTCCCAAGATACCATCAGCATCTTCTCTCTCTCTCTGTAAAAGGTTTATTTGGCAAGTGTATTCCTTCCCTCATCCCCATGGGGATGCTGCCTTTGCTGCCGCTGCTCTTCACATCTCAGACACCTTCCTGCAGAGGGTGAGCTGGGTGCGTGGCTGGGGCTCCTCCACTGCAGTCTGGACCAGGCAGGAATCCATAAAGAGGTGTGCAGCAGAGGTGAGGCTGAGGTGCAAAGAGTTGCTGGTTCAGTGTCCATGGAGAAATGAGACCCTCAGGTGGATTTGTTGCTGCTGCAGGGTAATCCAGCCAAGGGGTGGGATGTGCTTCTGGTCTCCATCCCCTCATCCTTCCCATCCCTCCCTGTGCAAGGTGCCTGCTGAAACCTTTGGCACAGGCAGGATCCGTCTGCCTCTGCTGCGGCTCTCTAGGGCTGCTGGGAGCTGGCTTTAAATTGCAGTCTTGGATTTAATCACTGTTTTGACAGGCTGCAAAAAAATACTGCTGTTGGCACCAGGAGCAGAAGGAACATGAGCAGCCACAAACAGAATGAACTGAAGAAAAAGAGCTTGTTTAGCTGGGGGCTTCTCTCCCTGCTGAATTTCAGCATCTGGCAGCAAGTAGCAGAGGTGTGAGACCTTCTCAAAAATAGGTGACAGGCATAATGTCTAATAGGAAGTATTAGACAAACCCCAGAAATGGGTTCCAGGGAAAGGTGAGTGCTCTGGGCTGGTTTGCTTTCAAACATGGTGCCCATAAATAACAGCTTCCAGGCAAGAGGTGTGAAAATTCCAGTGTTCCTGTTAGGGACTAAATGAGCTGAGAGCCTGCAAGCTTCACTCCCTAGACTTGCATGTCTAATATTTTGTAAGATGTGAACTAACTTTGTAAGCTTTCCCCAGCCCTTTCTATTTACTTGTACACAAAAATAAGAAATTATACTGAACCTGTTGTATCTGTCAAGACATGGTCCTTGTGGGGAAGATCCCCCTGCATGTGTGTGTGAAAATGCACTGAAGGAAAGGGGGGCAATCCCAACCAGTGTTAGCTTTCTGCTTCTTATTTTCTCTTCCGAAATTTATTATTTTTATGCTCAAATTTATCTTTACTGTTCAGGGATATCTACCTAAACAAATCTGTACATCTGCAATGCAGAAAAGAGTGGAAGCTATACTCGCTTCTGTGTTCAGCAATTTGTTGTACAGGATTTTCCATAATTAGCTTCTTTCAGCTGTAGTTTTTCCTTACAGTTTTCTGTCATCCAAATGGCATTGAAAGTATTTTAACATTACTGTAAGTTAACAGATTTTTTTTTTTTATACCAGTGGTGATGCCTTAGGTTTTAACTTCTATATTTTTCAAATCCTGTAGTGCCTAGTGTGTAACTCTGAAGTTTCTTACAGCCTGTTAACTATTGTTCTCTCCTGCTGGTTAGACATAATAAGCCTCTCCAAGCCTGCTCTCCAAGGACACCCAGGTTGTCCTAGGCCCAAAATGTGTAAACCAACATCTTAAGAAGCAGGGTAAACTTGGGGAAATTACATCATTAAGTTGTAATTGGAGAATATGCAAATCCTGATATGCAAAATCCTGATATGCAAATGGACCAAACTTATAAAAGTGTGAAGAACTCGTGACCCAGGGTCCATCTTGGGTGTAGCCTTTGGCCTGGCCAGGGTGTGCCTTTGAAGGCCCTTCAAACAAACACCTACCTTTATTCCCTTATTCTTGTCCAGTCTCTGTTTTTAGGTGGCCATCTCAGGCATCAATGGTACAAATTCAGATCTGTAATTGTGCCTGTAGATCCTCTTCTATGATGTATTCATTTTTAATACCCGTTATGGAATTCATATATGGGGAAATAGGTATTACAGATTAGTTTTATTGCCACTGTTCCACTCTTCTTAGCAAGCTTGTGGGCAGTTTTGTTTAGATATCTGTTATTCATCACTTGCCTGATACATGCAAATGTGGGTGATTTCAAAAGCTCAGCCATTTAAAATCAACAGGTTTTAACATTTTGTTGTTGGCTGCCCAAGAGAACGTGATTCAAGGAAAGTGCAAGGAACCAGCCAAATGTTAAAAAATTCTTGCTGTGGGATGATCAGTCTTTCTCAAATAGAATTGTGACCCTTGGCAAGCTTAAATTACTATTGATTTAATGGTAAAAAATACTTTTTTATTTGTTTTTATTTTATTTGTCCTTTGCTCTGAGATCCCTCAAACCATAAGTATTTATACAAACAATTTATGGTCATATAATAAATAGTCTCCACAATTTAATTAAAAAGTCAAGCAGCATAACTATTTTTCAAGCCCAATGAGTAAAGATCCTGCCATTTTTATGTCATAAATCAGGATATAGACTGTAAGTTTAATCTCCTCTGTTCTCAGCTGATGCACCCATGGCATAATACTGTGTTGGTATGAGCACTTGAGCATTTTCTCAAACTAAACATAAGAAATTTCACCTCAACATGAGGAAGAACTTCTTTACATTGAAGGTGGCAGAGCCCTGGAACAGGAAGGTCATGGAGTCTCCCTCCATGGAGACTTTCCAAACCCACCTGGAAGTGTTTCTGTGTCACCCACTCCAAGTGACCCTGCCTTGGGAGGGGGGGTTAGACTGTAAGTGGTGGGTGAGCAGGTAAGAGATCCTACCTAGAACCCTGCCAACCTGATCACCAGAAAAATCCGCAGGGAATTTTTCAACATGCAGGGAATTGAAATGAAGTTCAAGTGAGGCTGAGTAGGTGTTTGTTCAGCAGCTTGTTTAGACTTTAATCACGGTTAAATCTTTTAGTTAGATAATTGTTCTATCAGGTGATAATTTGAATTGTATTGAAGAACTATATGCTAAAACATCTTCAGCGGGAAGCAGCAAAGCAGATGAGTTTGGATTCCTTCTTACTCATTCCTTGCATATCATCATGCCAGTTCCTATGTTTTCTGATTGAGTTGCCTGGCATGCTTTTTCTTCTACAAACACTGACTCCAAATACACATTTACCACCACTGCCTGATGCAATAGCTTGGGAAGCCAGGACTCATTATCAAAGGTCAAGGCCTCTGTGTAATTTTGCTTGGATCAGGAGCTGTTGTCACACTTCCAGCTGTGCTGTGGGAATTGGGACAAATTTCCTAGTGATGATATGCCTGAGTTTTCCATTTATATAGTTTTAGGATTTGGGACTTGTGTTTCTCATAGGCTTTTCTCTACTAAAAGCCAAGTTGCTTGGTGGTTTCAAAGTCCTTGAGGTAAAACTACATACAATTTTTTTCAAGAAGAAATGAATTTAAGCTGTGCTTTGAGCTATGTTTTCTTCACTTTGTGGCATTGCTGTGTGCTGGGACAAAGAGCATTACAAGTCTAATGGCTTTTGTGTGGTTTTTCTGTAGGACACCAGCCACCACAGGAGGCTGTGTCCCCACAAAAGCTGTTCAGTGCACAACAATGAGCCTTGACCTGTGCTGGGCTGGAGGTGCTTGGATGCTCGTGGCAGCTGCAGGCTTTCCTGTTTCCAGCCAGTTCCCTGCAGCTCCCTGGGCTGAAGCTACAGTGAGGAAATCTGTGCACACTGCAAGTCATGAGATGTACCAAGTTCTCCATGTTGCCAGGGAAACATCCAGTTATAGACACAGCCCTTAAGCTTTTTTCTCAGTTTGCTCAGTCCCACGTTCCTCCTGGACTGCCTGTCTGGCTGCTGTTGGTGGAAACTGGGAATGCTGCAATATCTGAGGGGGAAAACTCACTTTGGAGACCTTGGCAAAGAAGACTCATAGAAAGAAAATGGGAAACAAATATGGAAAAAGTAATGCATTTTGTTGGTGGGGTTTTTTTCATAAAAATGGAGGGCTTTGTGTTGGTTTGGATATTTGTGCATTTGGGGATTTGCCACGCAGGGGCCAAAAATAGTATTTTCCTGGGTAGGGTATTGCAGGGATTTCATGGCCTCTATCCAAGGCTCAGTAATTCCCCACAGAGACCTCCTGAGAGCAGGTAGAACTGGTCCAGGTGAGCACCAGGACAAGGGGCCAGAGTCCAGGTGTGTGGGGCTGCTACAGGGCACACAGCCTGTGGCACAGCGAGCTCTGGGAAATTATAATGAGCTTCACACTGAGCTGACAGCTGGGTCTTGCTGCCAATTAATCCAATGGCAAAGCACTGACTGTTTCCAGGAGCAGGCAGGCTGAGCCAGAATTGGCTGCTGCCATGTCTCATTTGCATGGAAGTTAATTACCTGTACCTTCAGGTTCACTTATCCTTATGGAGATGGGCGTTAAATCTGGCCCCTGCTGGTTTCTCAGTCCCCTTTGGACTTGTTTCCACCATCTCTGAAGCAAGACCCCTTTCAGGTGCATTTTTGTCTTACCTCTGCGGAAAGAGTCTTGCTTGGTGACAGTCATGTTGTTGTCCCTGCTTTCTGATTCAACCTGTATGGAAATTTGCTAAGAACATGGTAGTGAGGTGGAAGAAAATCTGCTTGGACAAGTAATGCATATGCCAGACATGGAACTTGTAAATGGTTGTCTGAATGCAGCTCTGACCAGGGTTTCAAGTGGAAATGCTCTGTCTGAGTATGCAAGGCCAGGAACTTTGTCCAGCTCTGACTGTGGCCCTCCTTTGAGCAGGGGATGCACTAGAGAATTCTATAAGTACCTTCCAGCCTAAGTTTTTATTGCAATCCATATTACAATACTATGAATTTGAATTAGTAATAATGGTATGACATATATGAGCTCTGGGTCAAAGTAATTGGAACATATTCCATAGCATCCTCATTTTTCCTCTCCTCAGCAAAGTGAGATGATGAAAGTTTGTGTGCACTTTATATAGACAAATATTTGTGCAGAGCACTTGCCTAAATTGAGGTCTAAAAATCCAGTTTCTGGTTATTCCAAATGCAGCCTGCAGTGTTTGAGTTTTTTGGTTGGTTGGTTGTAGGTTTTTTGTGGTGTTTTGGGTTTTTCTTAATTTCAATTTTTCATTTGTACTTGAATTCACTAATAAAGAGATAATCTTTTTAAAAAAGGTCATATGACAAATCATGAATCTGGTAATGAATGTTTCAATGGACGATTGCTCATTGCTCACAGCTCTCTAAGCTTATTTCAAACTGCTTGGAGCTGTGATTCTGCTGTGAAATTTTTTGCTATCCAAGTAAAACATAAAGTCTGATGTGTGTCTTTAAGATGAAAGGGAAACCCTCTCCTTAGATAAGCAGCTGATTTTCCATGTTGGTGTTTCCAGTGGTTAACAGCCAATTAAACATGCAAGTCAGTGCCTTGCACTGGGGAAAAGTGATGCCAACTCTTTCTGCAATGTTATGGGGTGTCACTGGAGTTAGTGGGGGCAGCAGGGCAGTAGCTGGGCTGAAATGGCTTCACCATACACAGCACCTCTGAAAGCAGCCCAAAATTGCAGATATTTTATGTCTTTTTATGTATCTCATCTGAAAATAAATTTTTTTCCCCTGTTACCTCTGCTTTCCCTCATTCATTTATTGCTTAACTAGTTTCATAGATTTAATATTAAAGATTTATCATTAAGAATCAAATATGGTTTCCCTGAAAGGTGATGAAAATGATGTGTCCTGTAGTTTGCATTTGGACTGACTGACTGCTTTCAGGTGCTCTGCTGTCAAGATTGTTTAATGGGTGGCAGGTTCCTGCTTGCTCTTTTCCTTTATTTGGCAATGGACAGGGAACAGAAAGGCAGATGCAGAACCAAAAACCCCAAGTTAGATAAACAGAAAGATTAAAGATTTTAAAGGAGAGCTGACACTGTGCACATAGTAACTATTAGAAAATACATGTACAGATTAAAGAAACCTGGATAAGAGTTGTTAAAATGCTAGGGAAGCAGCTCCAGTGTTTTTATTTATAGAGGAAACTACCTGGGGTGGCAAGGAACAGCATTCCCTGAGTTGCTGTGAGTTAAGGACTGTGGAAGAGGTTGGTGTTTAATCCTGTAGGCAAGGGAATTCTGGCGATATACAAAGCCCACAGGGTGAAAGGTGCACAACAAGACAGTAAAAACTGTCCAGAAGGAAATGGGTAATATGAGGAGAAACATTTTTAAACCTGTTCTGGATTACCCTAGGCTGATTTGTACTGAATGCTCCCTTTTCCCCCTGCCCTTTGTGGCTTTTACTAGCTTCTATCAATTTCAAGGTTTAAAAAATGTATATCAATTTCTTTCCTAAGCACAGGAAGTCAAAGAGCTGAATGTTAGCTGTTAAGCTAAAGCAGCCTAAATAAATGATCGCTGCTACATCAGGCAGCAAGTGTGCACCCATCCATGCGGCCCTGAGAGGGGAAAATTACTTCTTTTTCATATGATGACTGAGTTGATTAAAATATTTAGTAGTTCTTTCTGTTCAGGCTTTGTCATGAATACTTGCATTCTCCTCTCAATAGGAAGACAGCACAGATTCCCTTCTTGGCAGAAATTTAAAAAAATGGTCCCCTTCACCTGCATCCATGTTTGATGGACAGCATGTGCTGTGCTTGTGGCCAGAGGTTCTTGCAGGTGTTCATGCCTGTCCACTGTTTCCTTCTGTCTCTATCCTGCAGTTGCTGTTTTGGTCAGGGCATCCATCTGTGGGGTTTAGCAAGGCTTCACTGCATACCTTCAGGAAGCCACTGGATACTCAATTTGCCAGGAAGGTGTCTTCAGCCACCCTCAGAGTGCATGGCTTTACTAGACCTGAGTGCCTCTGAACAACAGCTGTTTTCCCTGTCTTGCTCCCACTGATAGATGAGATTTACATGAGAAGTTTTGGCAAGTCTCTCAAAGGACACACTCCTGACTGCCTGCAGGGGAGGTGCAGGAGAGCCGTTCCTGGCTTCAATTGTGGTTCAATTTGCCCAGTCAAAATTCCTTGGAAACACTCCTACCTTTTTGTCCCGGCAGACCTATAGCTTAAGTGCCCTAACAGATTCAAAACACCTGAATGATCACAGTATCAACACAGTATAAAGAGTTCTATTCATTCAGTGTCACCTCATTATGGCTAAGAGAAGTGTAATGCCAAATGTAGTGCCGGTGACAAATGCAGAATAACTCCAGTTGCTGATGGTACAAATTGGATTCAGCTGAAGCGTCACACATGCTCAAGAAGCTGGAGAGAATCAAAAGGCTGTTTAACATACTTAAGTGTTTGGGAGTAGTTACAAGGTAGATGGTATTTCATGCTCATTAATCAAAGGCTAGGGGAGAAACTCAGTTGTTCAACACTGATTAAACCCGTCCTTGCTGCTATAACTAAAATTCATCTTCACTTTGGAGCCTTCCTTAAAAAGATAATGCATCTAGGTTGTATTAAACAGAAAGTCATGTTTGGGTTTTGCTGGGTAATATTTTAATTTGCAAAATTTCGAGAAAGGCAACACTTGGCTGATACAAACTGCAAGATGAAGTCTTTGGTGTGAAAAATCCTCTCTTGAATTGACCTGAGGGCACTTCTCCCCTCTGGAATCAGTAGGGAAGACAGGGAACAGAGGAATCATGCAAGAGGCAGGAGAGAGAGAGGCTCCCAGGCTACTCCAGGGTCTGCAGAGGCAGAGCCCATCCCCAGCAGTGCTGGAAGCTCAGAATCCAGCTTTGTCTGTGCCAAGAAATTTGGCCATTGTAGCAAAACAGAAACACAGTTCCAAAGCTTTTTTAGTGAGCAGAATAGGCTCAGTTAGCAAATGGAATTCATGCTGGCACTATGCATCTCTGCTATTGTATTTTGCCAGCAGAGAAATGTGGCAGATAGAAGCAAGTGTATTTTTTTTTTAAATTCCACCACTAGTAGAGCTTGGCAGACCCTGGTGCAAGCCTGGTGTGAGCTGCCAACCCCATGGCTCCAGGCGTGCTAAGTGAGGGATTGAAGCAAACACAGATCTTTCCTGGACTCACTGATAAGCTTAATGAGGGCACTAAGCAGAGGCAAAGCCCCTCTCAAACTCCCTGCCAAAGGACTCCTTGTTCCCAGAGGCATCTGGGAGAGGAAATATTATGCAAACTCCAATTCTCCAGTGTTGTTTTAGGAGTGTATCTGCTAAATTCAGGGGCCTGGGGATGAGGGGAAGATCTCCACAAGCAAAACATGCCAAAAGAGTGTCCAGAGCCTGGTCACTGCAGTCTTGTGTCTCTGATGGGTTCACATGGCTGCTGTTGCTGGGTGGATCCAGGTGCCACCAGATTCCCCAGAGCCGTGCATTTCAAGGGGAAAGAAAGGGTCTTATTTTTTTTTTTTCCCTAGTTTTTCTGCAGAGTGTGATGTCCAAATCCCTTTGGAAAGGGAAATTGCATACTGGTTTTCATTGTCGGGCTTCATGAGTGGGGCATTTTTGTCTGCTCTGTGGTGCAGCATGCTCTGTTTCTCACAGCTATTAACCTTGTAAATGTGGGTGTTTGAGACTCAGCCACTTAGGCAATTTTAGTTCTTTCCTGGGGCTTGATATATTTTTCCTGCAAATGCATCATTACAAAAGTTTATTAGGAGAAACTGCCACTGGCAGAGCTCTCTCTCACCATAGCCCAGACTAGGTATGTGATGTGTTGAGGTTTATTTTCTCATCTCATTGCAAACATTTTTAAAAGTCAGGCTCTTGGGCTGGGGAGGGAGAGGTCTGTCCTCTTACCTGCTGAAATTAGTAATAGCTAGAAGCTGCCAAGTGGTGATGGAAGAGGAATGAATTTGAGGAAGGAATAGAATGGGGCTACTGCACATCAGTGTTCTACTAGAGCCAAACTCCCTTCACCTTCTGTTCTTCAGGGATTTCTGTCACTGAAGCAGAAAAGAAGGAAAGGAAAGAAAAGTGGCTCTAGGCTACTTAGTGAGTCTCTAGCAAGTGCAGAAGGTTGGACCAGTCCTTGGGACATTAATGTTTATTCTTCAGGGGCAATTCTTCTTTTCTACACTGTTCCTTCCCAGGTGGATGTGTGGATTAAAACTCTCTCTGCATTGTTTCTAGAAGAAAATAGCTACAGCAGCTTGATTCAAAAAGAAAGCTGCAGTGCCACCTCAGCTCTGCAGGTAGGGGCTGTTGGGGCTGTTTTTGGGGTGTGGATTGTGGGATCTCAGAGGAGGATCTTGCTGGGCTTCATGCTACTGTTGGTGTGGCTTCTCTGTCTGGTGCCATGTGGCACGGGCCCTTCTTGTGCCATGAATACCACACCCAGCTCTTCCTGCAGCTCTCAATTTCTTCCTCTACTTTTCCTTGTCTTTCAACATTTTTGCAGGTATTCCTTAAAAATAATAAGTAATAATGAGTAAAATGGATAACTCTATGTATATATCCGCCCATAATTCCCCAACACTTTAATAATCTAAAATGCTGTTTATTTGCCGCATCCAGACCTTATCCACGAGCAAGCTGTTCTGCTGGACTCTGCCAGCAGCACATAGCAATGAATGAGAGGGTGTGAAAGTGAGAGGGATGTGAAAGAAAACACACAGAACATAGTGTTTGTCTAAAAGCACAAAAGAAAGTGCTATTAGAGCAGAAAGAGTGTTGAATTGTCCTGGGCCATTCCCATTTCCAAGAGAAGTGCTTCAGAGAGAGCCAGAGGGGCTCTGCAACCCGGGTATTCTCCAGGGTATCTGAGTTATCAACATGATTGAAAATGGTCCATGGTGCAAGGGGTAAAACCCTCTGATCTGATGCACTGGTGTGAAAACTGGAAGTTTTGCTTCATTGCTGGGGAAGGAAAATCAGGAAAGAAATGTCAAGAAAGGAAAGCTGAAAAGAAAGGCAAATAGTCTGCTCACTTTAAGAGACAGGAAAGACTTGTGGGGAACAGTGGTGTTTGTTGGATGAGATGCCACCTCCACAGCTCAGGGTAACTCACTTGCCCTGTGAGTAGTGCTGTGGTACCTGGGAGATCAAAGCCATGGGGCACTGGTGCAGCCTTTGCTGTTCCCAACCCACTCAAGAAGCAGAGTTTTCTTTTCCCATTTTAATTTGTGCCACTGCTGACAGCAGCATTTGACCAAGCAGAAGTTGCTCTTACAAGAATTACATTCCTTTTCTAAAATTGCTTCCACCACTGATTGCTTAAAAAGAAATCAAATGACTGCCACGCCAGCTCTTAAATGAGAGCTGCTCAGAGAGCAGCTCAAGAGGTCTCCAGAGAAGCAGCAAATAAAAAGTCTCTTCTGTTTTGGATTCCTGACCTGCTCTGAAGCAGGGCTGTGAGCCAACAGGGTGGGGGGAGCCGTGTCTACTGGTACAGAGCTGAGGACTGGGCAGGCTGGCTGGGCTTGCTCACATTGAGAGCTGGCTTGCTCCTTCTCCCTCCATGCTTGGCTTTCCTTTTGATTTTAAAAGCTCCATTTGGAGCCAGAGCAGCAAATTGGAAGCCAGTTGTGTGAAGACAGTGTGGGGAGAGACCTGGACCAGAGCAGCGCCTGTGAGCTGGGGTGTGTCTGGTGGAGATGAAGCCTGCAGGGGAGGGAGAAAAAAATAAATGTTTGGGTTGGAATAAGGTTACTCTTTCCTGCCTTGGCTGCTAGAGGTATGCTGGGGTTTGAGAGCTACTGAAAAGCAGGGTTTTTCTGGCAGAGGGATGCAAGCCTCCTGGCTACACCCTGCTGCGATGAGGATTTGGCACCCAAACAAAGTAATTCTGTGCTGAGGCGCTCTCTCGCAAAGATCTGAGGGGAGAAAAACAAAGAGAAGGAGAAGAAAAACAGCCAGCAGAAATCCCTTAGAAAGAGCAACTCCTGGTTAATGGTGCACTGCAAGCTTTGAAAATCAGTGGTGAAAATTGCAAGGTGCTGCATAAGAAGGAGAGCAGTTTGAACTGCGGGCACAGAGCTCCAGATTACTTGCAGACACCCGGGCCAGGCTGCTGGAAGCTGGGTGAAAAGCCATGTCTAAAAATGCAGCAGTAAAAATATCATAGTGTGAATCATGGGACAGGCGACAGCCCTCAAAATGTTACAGTGACATGTCTAAATAGGAGGCCCAAAGCTTAAGGGTGCCCTGGGACAGGTTCCTGCTCCCATCATTTGGTGAACAACCTCAGAGTTTGTCACAAGGGCATGCAGTGACAGGACAAGGGGGAATGGCTTCAAGCTGAAGGATGGTAGGTTAGATTAGATATTAGGAAGAAATTAGGGACGTGTTGGCAAAAAAGACTCCAGAGAGCCTATTTTTCTGCAGCAAACTGCTTGAATAGTTCTTTTCCACATCCATGCAGATTGAAATATAATTTTTTCAGTAAGGGGGTAGAGTTAGCAAAATTAAATTTTTGACTTTGAATCCATCAGATTGTAGAAAATAGAAGCAAAAAATTAATTAAAAAAAAGGAATAGAACGGGTGTTTGCAAACGTGATGCTTATTAAACATTATTTTCTATTCTCCAAACTAGCATATTGACTTTATTATCAGTCAAATAGACTATGTTGTCTATAAGCGTAATAATGACTACTGTACCCCCACTGCTTATCTCCCAACAGTTTTTGATTGCTGCTGAGAAGACATTGCTGGCAATTCAGGACTAGGATTTCAGAGAACATTGATTTTTCAGCAGAATATTATGAAGTGTTGAAGAGTTACTGGGAGCCACCAGTCTAAGGCTGATGTTATTTATATCCTTCGTGTCTGGTACAAGTGATAAATCTGCAAAGACAGTGAGGATCATATCCTGCAGCCCATACTGTAAGGGCATTCCTTACCCATAAATTGAAAACTAATGTTTATTTCTCTTTAATTAAATACTCCATTAGCCAAAGACTGTGTTAAAATATTTAAAAGGAAGTAATGTAATCAATATACCGACTGTGCCACTGTAAACATACTTTATATGCAGTAAGTGCCAGGTTTTCTTTCTTTGCTGAGTTATGAGTGCTTTGAAAAGGATAGGTGGAACACTGTGGGTTGAGATGATCTGTAAATGCAGAACCAGTATTTTTTTCTTGACTCTCATAAGAGTACTTCAGCAAGCTGGGTTCCTCGTAATGCTCAGTATATTAATTGATTTTTTTTTTTTTTTCCCTGATAGGCAGCATTTCTCCTAAAATCTTCATCTGCTTCTTAGGTATGTTTGTGTGTGTGTATGTATATATATACATATATATATATATATACACACACACAAAATTATTATCCAAAGCAGAGGATTTTGTGCTCCCCTTGGAACTCTTCATGTTGATTATGTTTGGTTTGGTTTGGTTTGGTGGGTTTTTTTTGGGTTTTGGGGTTTTTTTGGGTCTTCCATGCTTGGGCTAGAAGCTGATGGGACCACTGCATAAGGTTTTGGTGTAGTGAAAGGTTTCCTCTTGCATGAGGCCTGGGTGAGATGGGTGAATGCCCAGCTGCTCCCTTGCTCCCTTTCCCTGGTGATAACAGGCTCCTGTTCCTGCTCCTGTGTGGCCACTGATGACCTCTCAGGCAGAAGAGGCTTCACATTTCAGAGACATCAGGGCCTTTCCAAAATACGCCCAAAATAGAAGGGAAGGGAGGAGAAGCCTGGAAGTAACCAGGTGGAAGAGTGCAGAGATTATTTTCTTCTTCAGTCCTGAGGGAACCACATTAAAATCAGGCTTTAAACCACTGAGGAAATAAATGCTTTTTTTTCCCAATAAAATAAATATTCTGCAGCCCCTCGTCTCCCTTACTGGTACCTGGAGGAATTCAACCAGAAGCATAAAGTGCCTGATTTAGTGTTCACATGTTCTCAGGAGGTACTTTCTCTCTTCTTGTTATTGCCTTGCAAAATGTCCATTGTACTGAGGTAATCAAGGGGAATTTTTGCAGCCACTTCCTTTACTCAGAAAAATATTCCTAGTGGTGTAATGATAGAAAAAAAAAGGTCTTTTGTGAAGACAAGCTATCATTTGAATTAGTTTACATGTGCTTTTAATGCCAAGAACCTCAGACTGCTTAAAAATAATAAAAAGGAAATGTCAAGCAAATAAAAGTTAATTAAAAGCACAGTGAAAGAGGCTTAATTTTAGTCCTAAAAGGAGCTGAAGCTTTTGCAGAACATCTGTACAAAGGTAACAAAATCCCTCACTGCAAGGTGTAAAACACCCCCCACTCCCTGGCAATAAGTGAGCACAGCACCTGAAGAGCATCTGTACTCCAGACACCACCAAATGTGGAAGAGGTCATTTGCTGGGGGGGTTGGGGAGATAAGAAAGCAGTGAACTAACATAGACCCTCCATGAATTGTTGTATATTACTAATGTTCTTGAAAATCTTCATACAGAAAGAGCTCTGAGTTATTCCAAGCCCAATGCAGCACAAGATTTAAAGGTCAGGTCCTTTTCCCATGGAAGTTGATGGAGGTGTGTGTTTCACAGGAAGCCAGGCTGAGCTCCAGGCTCTTCCCAGCATGCTTATTCCAGAAATATCAACCATGCTGAAGCAAAGAAGAGAGCCAGAAGAGCAAACAAGACAAGGCAGCAAATACTGCAGCATGGGCAGGTGGGTTTCTACTGAAACAAGTGTTTGCCTGACTTGGGCACAATAGCAGAGGTTTTCATAGGAATGTTCATTTCCCTTGCTGAGACTCCTAATGAAGGTAATAAACCAGTAATTAAATGCTTCTCCATCACCATAACTGTTATGAATGGATGATGTGTGTTTAAATCAGCTCTTTCCCTTTGCCCAGGCCTCTGGCAGCAGGCAGTCGCATTATTGAGGTGGCCAGCACCCCAAGATCCACTCTCATTTGCAAGTTCTTTAATAATGGCTGATGTGGTCTATTATTAAAATGAATTATTTATTAATAGACACAAACCTAACAGACGGAAGACTTAAAACAGACTATTACTGCACAGGAATAAGACAAAAAGGGGGTTTTAGTATAATACACACGGAGTTAAAGGTACCGTTACATTTACAGCTAGCTAAGAAATAGTAGAACTTAGGACCCAATGTTTCTTACCATCCAATCTCGATGGAGTACATATCAAAAAATTGTCTCTCTCAATTCCTGGGAAATGACCTGAAGTTGCATCCAAGCTCGAGGGAGAAATCTTCTCACACATTTCCAAGGAGTGTGTAAGAGACTTCTGCCTCTGTGATAAACTGTAGTACTTTTACAGTGTAAAACCAGGCCTTTTGGTCACCTATGGGTTTTTTATCTCTTCCCACATCCGTTAAGCTGACAGACCTTTTGGTGCCAGGACATGATACCCACTGGGCCTTGCCCACCTGGGTTATCTCTCCTGTCTGCACTGGCCATCTGTGGTGGGAGAGGGGTGATAGCCCTGCCACAATAATTCAACCAAGGATGCAGACAACAGGTGTGTGCTCTGGTCCAGGGCAGCTCCCTGGGGCCACAGGGTCTGGGTGGGGAGCAGAGCTGCAGGAAGGGGTGACATCCAGTATCTGGGTCTGAACCTGACCCTTCAGGACCACAGGTGGGATAGGGAACGTCCTAAAAACAAAAGGTACGAAAGCCCACAGAGCAAGGGCCATCAAACCAAAAGGAAGGTATACCAAAGCAAAATTACAGTGGGGAGTGGGCCTCTTCTGGTGGGAAACCTCCTGCCCTGGCCAGGGCCCCAAGCTTGCTTAAATGCCTCCAACCAGTGGAGGACGAGACTTGAGGCTATAGCCAAAATAAAGATGCCAGAACTTGTTCACAAACACCCCCAAAACTCACCAGGAGGGTTGTATCTTCAGGCAGCAGAAATGCCAGGAAGAAACTAAGGGAGAAGAGAGGTTTGCTCCCCATTTTACTTATGTTAAAGGGCTGTGTGCTCCATTTCCTGATTAATTTTGGAAAGATATAAGTTGGTAACAGAGGATATGAGACATGCTGTATTTAATCTTGGAGTCTACAAGGCTTTCCTCACCCTTGACCCATCACTGATTTATGTGTGCTGTGGGATGTGCTGACTTTCTTAATGGATGGGTAACATCATTTCATATCCCAGGAAGGGATAAGCTGCCCAAAATGTCAGAGCTTCAGACTGATGGGTTTCTGTCAGGTTCTTTTCAGAATGCAGTCATTCTCTGCATTCTAAATGCTTTTTCTTAGCACCATCTAGGAACCATTTGCACAAAGTGGATGGTATTTTGGTAAACGCTTCACATGAAATCTTTAACAATATAACAGCTTTGTTAATCACTGTAACAGGTTAAATGCTCCTTCTCTGAGCTGACCTAGTTTGGAGGTTAAAATTATACAGCCTAAAAGGAAAAAAAATCTGGGGGGAAAAAAAGGTGCTCTCATTCTATTTGTATTATTTTGCAATATGAAAAGAAGAGAAGAGCAGCATCATCAGGAAAGCAGACTTCATTTTGACAAGTAGCTTTGCTCTGAAATGTAATTATAGAGCCAGACTCGCAGCATGGGTAAACCCCCAAGGTTATGCATCCTTGGAGCGTGGGAGAAGGAGCAGGGATGAACAAGGGGATAATAATGCAATGACTGGTTTTTTTCATTTTGCTTTCTTTATACTTACAAAAAAGTAGACCTTGTTGCTCTGTTGATGCAGTGCAATGCAAAGAAAAACACCCAACATTTTGCTGTTAGATGTACAGTGTATTAAATGCCTGAAGACAGGAGCATATAGGTCCTTTGCTGGGTAGTGGCAGACAGCAAATACAGTCATATATCAAACCTCTTTTTTGTGGAGGAGCTGTGGGATTATCTGTACATCTTTATAGGATCACTCAGTTAAAAAAAAGGAGCACTTTGGTGACTTTCCCACAAGTGATGGATGGCGTGGGCTGGCAGTGGGAACATGCAGTGAGCCAGAGGCAGCACTGCTGTATGTGCCATGCTCTCCTCTCCGTGACAGTCCTTTCTGCATCCCCTGACTGCTCATGGCTCTGTCTCTCAGCTTGCAGTGACCTGCACAGAGGTGCCAGTGAGCCCAAGGCAGGCAGGGGTGGCACTGAATAAATGCCTTTCCTAATGATGTGCTATTAGAGGGTTTTTAACCAATCCTGGGAAAGGACTTTTATTTTGCTGTTAAAGTAGTAAAGATTAAGTGATCTTTGAATTACTGCTTTTCCCCTTTCATTTCTAAAGACTATGAACACATTTGCATTAGTTTCCCCACTCAAGATGCTTGCATACCCCATGTCTTGTCTGGCAGGACTGGCCATCAGTCTTTCCTGATGCCGTCTGTTGTCCCAGTATCTCCAGTGACTATTTGAAGTGCTGGATGCTACATGCTCATTCCAGATTTATCAGTGCAATTTGCATATACTTTATATTTGTGCCTCACTGATGTAAAAC
The DNA here is from genome assembly GCA_013399195.1 of Dicrurus megarhynchus. Taxonomy (NCBI): domain Eukaryota; kingdom Metazoa; phylum Chordata; class Aves; order Passeriformes; family Dicruridae; genus Dicrurus; species Dicrurus megarhynchus. The sequence continues at coordinate 1,047,577 of VXAD01009141.1, forward strand.
TTGAATATTATTGGCCTTCATTAACATTTTTTTGGGTGAAGGTCATTACTCTGCTTTATGGAGGTGTTTAAAATGTGCAGAACTTGATGTAGATGCTTTGATTGCATGCATAAAACTTGTAGGAAATACTGTAATAAATCTTACAGAGCAGATAGTAAATATCTTCATGTTTGGAAGGAACTGGATGTACTTTGTGTTTCCTGATGAGTGGTTCATCAGTGTTAATAAACAATTTTCCATTAATCAGGGTGTATTTCAGCTGCAACCTGCCCCATGTGTCTGTGGGTTGGTAAAGGAGCAAGTGTCATTTTTTGTGAGCCTGGGTCTGCTTCTGGAAACCTTCCACCACTGCCCCTTTTAAGCCATGGTCTCTCCTCTCATATACCATGCAATTCTACAAATTTCCTGTTTCAGCAAGCAAGCAAACATAAAAACTGGCAAAAGTTTAATAAAATGCTTTCATTTTACTTGCTGGTAGGATATCATTGTTTCAAAAAGACAAAAAAAAGAAAAGGAATTGTGCTTGTTGGAGTAAGAGAACAAATCAGAAAAGCATGAAGTAATACAGGGAAAATTTTCCTGCCAGATGCAATATATCCATCCAAACAGACCTTTGTGTTTGACTGTGCAATGCTGGTGATCTCTTATAGCTGCTGAGGGTGCAAGATGAGGAAGAATTGGACTGGACAAGGTTAAAAAATCTTTCAATCCTTCTCTGGTACTGAACTCTAAAATATCCAAAAAGATCCGTAATTTATCTTCCATATATAGAGGTTTGTAGTGACTTATTTTCAGTTTGTGTGTTCTGAACTAGTGTCAGGAATGAATGTTGTGCGATAAATTCTTTTATCAATCACATTCAGTAAATGGATTGTCTGATCTGAATCACAGAGGGAAAAATTAAACAGATTAATGCCTTTTCTCAACTGAAGCAAAAGCAGTGATCAGAGCTGGCTGAATCAAGCACAAAATGAATTGACATAATTTCTGCAGACACAAGTAGTTTCTGTTGTGTTTGGGGTCATGTTATTCAACGTCCATGAAGCAGTCAGGCGTGTTGGCAAAGCTGGGACTTTTCAGAACATCAGCCTGTGTGGTAATTCATGCCAGCCTGCCAACATCCATCTTTTATTGGCCTTTATCCTTTCAGAGGAGGAGGGATGACTTGGTGTTTTCATCCCTCTCTCTGTCAGTGCCTCTTCTGACATCCCTCTTCTCAGTCATGGGAGAAACTGATGATGAAGCCAAGGTGTTTAATTCACAGCTCACAGGAGTGCAGCAGGGAAACCTCCCTCCCTCCCTCAGGGGGAGCCTCCATCTGCCTCCCTGCCAGGAACCCAAGCCCAAGCACTCCCTGCAGAGGCACTGCTCCAGCACTCAGAGGGTAGCAGGAGGGGAGCTGACACACTCTGCATTGACAGATCTATGTTCAGAATTGGGGGCTCCATAAGGAAGGTGTTTTCTGGGCAAGCTGAACCAGGTATGGTCCTAGAAATAGACATTGCTGGAGGTAGCAGACATTCCTCGAGCCAGGCAGAGCGTGCCTTACCTTGTATCCCATCGCTTATTGGAAGGGGCTGTCACACCACTGAACTCACCTTCCTGGTGCCCTGCTGCTGGCAGAGGGGGTAAGACCTGGTGTAGGAGTGGAAAGCAGGGGGGAGAGTGGCTGAGAATTTGGGAGCTGCAAACTGAAGAACTTGAGTTCTTGGTGAGCTCAGAAAACTCATTCTAAGAGGCCAGTGGGGTGCAGGCTGCCTGCTTGTTGTCAGCTCCCCATGGCATCTGTGGTGGGAACCAAAATTTGTGGAGAGACCTGAAAGGTCATCTTGGTTCATCTGGGCCTCTGAACTGGTGAATGCAACAGGGAAAAATAGATACATTCAGGAGTGTGAAGCCTGAACTGGGCAGAGGCGGTGACTTCCCTGCCACGGGCAGTGGTGTTCAACTGCTGCCCAGAACCTCTTGTGTCACCTCTCGGGAGCCAGGCAGAGGGGAGAGGAGCAGCCAAGCTGATCTGCTTGGCCATCACCTCCTTTGTACTCCTGAGTGAGCTCACAGCAAGTAGAGCTCCCAAAAGCAAGAGCCTGCCCAGAGCTGAGCAGATTGTGCAGGGCAGGTCCCTGCCAGCCGTGCTCCCATCCCTGCCTGGCTCCCGGGGATGCGCTACCAGCTGAGCTGCTTGTGGTGCCAAGCTTTGGCTGTACTTTTGTTCAAGGGAGTTACCCTCTGAGAACACAGAACTGCAGAGCTAATCTCTGTTCTTAATTTGCCATTAATTTTCAGCAAATTATTTAAAAAATCCACAGCACAGCTGTTCCACATTCTTGCATTTTTTTCCTTTGGCAGGAGGCAGTTTTTGTCCCTCTGTTTGTTGCAGAGCCATGGACAAGAGACAGGAGCCTGGTGAGAACTTGGGGCAGGAGAGTCTGTGGAGGTGGGTTTTGCCTAACAGGAATTTGGAGAGGAGGTGGGGAAGGGTAACCCATCCCTGCCCCACTCCAGTGCAGGTTAGGGCAGGGGTTTCTGGAGCACAGATACACCAGGCTGCTCTGAGGTTTGGGGAGAGAGGACTCAGTCTGAATTTTCCTGCCAGCCTCATCACTAACAGCTGTAAAGGCTGTGCATGGGCCAGCTCATTTCCTTTACTAATGACAAGAGGAATTAAAGCTGAATGTTTCCTGAAAATCAGGTTAGTGCTGTGTTAGTCAGTGGGCAACAGAGGGCTGCCTGTGGGGAACAGTGTAAGGTTAGAAATTTAGTTTTAACTTTTTGAAATCACCCTTTGGGCAGCTAAGAAATGATGTTACAATAGCTCCTTGATACCGTAGTCTTGAAAGTAAGTTCTCTTTACATAGGTCCTTTAAACATTAAATAGGTGATTTTAATTAACCATTAACTATTATCGAATTTAATTATTTAATATTTGTATTAAATAATAATTTAAAATAATATTTATATAAAATAGTTAATATTTATTTAATTTTGTTTTTGAATTCATTACTAACTGTAATAGAATATTATTAACTACTACTTGAATTGACTACTAACACAATACAAATTGATGCCTTTGAAAAGCACAGGCCCAATTTGTAATGTAAAGTCAATTTGTCCAGGTAGTTCTAAGCACATGGTTTGCAGTTTTTGTCCCCTTCCTCAACCCAGTTACTCAGAAACATGCTTGCACTACTGTGATATTTTTCAAAAAGCAATTTATTTTTCTGAGCAGCTCTGTCTTCCTTTGTTTACAGACTCTGAAACAGTTCAAAGCAGAAGGTGAATGGGCATTCAGTCAAAGTGGGAAATGTCAAATGTGTAAGCTGGTAAATATTGCATATCTCGAGATGGAGAGTTTAGCATGGACAAGAACTGGAAAATACATACAGCATCATTTTCCCCACAAATTTAAGACTGAACTCTTCTGACCCATCCATCCTGTGTGCCATACTATTAGATGCAACACTATATATTCCACTACCAAAACTGGAAAGGAAATATGTGTCTTATTAGAAAATGTATCTGGTTGGAAATCAGGTTCATCTATTGCATTTTTTAAAAAAACATGATTTTCAGCATTCAATTTACATTTACCCCATTCAATAGCCTGAAAGCCATGGGGTGTTCCAAAAGGGATATTTTCCTGTTCATTAAATCCCACTGGAGTCTAAGACAGAGCACTGTGACTGTCACTGTTATCGCCGTGGAACGGGAAACGACACTGACTCCAAGTTCAGGATAGAAAGAAGGCCGAAGCGCTTTATTAGCTTCGTGAAGGGTTTTTATATGTTCGTTCGCAAAAAGTGTGCTATATGGCATAAAGTAATTGGTTCTTTCGACCATCCACCCCTTAGGGTGATTGGCCAAGTCCTAAGACACTCATCTCTAAATATTTTTCTAGTTAAGAACATAACAAGGGTGAACAACAACCTTGCAGGTGCAGAGATTTACAAAACTGTAACATTGTTTTGAATTACTTGCATGGGAAAGACAGAGTTCTCACAAACTACTGCTGCAAGCTGAAGAAATTCTCTGCTGGAGCTTTTTCAGCATCCACACTGTGACTTTCAACCAGAAATGTGTGGCAGTGCTGTTTGGGGAGTGGAAGCCATGTACAACAACACTGAATTAGGACTAGCGCAGAAAAAATACATTTGAGCAAATTTCATGTCTGTTAGTTCAGACTCCTCTTAGGACCAAAACTGTCATAAGGGTGTTTGGATGGGAAAAAGGAGGTAGATCTTGATTTCTCCTGCCTCATTTGGCTGGCAAGATGCTGCACAGTAAAGGTTAAATTTTTTTCAATTGCTTTGAAAAAGATGCAAAAGGAGAAGTGAGTGGAAAGGGCAGCAGATAAAGATGTACAGCAGATGGGACAATGTGGTGCCTTGAAAATCAACTTCATAAAATACGTCTTAAATGGAGGAAGGATTAAGTCAGGAGGATGGCATGTCAAAGCAGAGGAAAGAGTGATGCTAGAGCAGGAAAATGTCAGGAAGGCAGAGATGCAGCCAGTGCTTCAGAAGGAAAATCTGGCATCTCCCAAGTTTATGGGAATTTTTTTGTTGGATTCTATGGAGCCAACATTTCCACCTTTTAGCTGGTGGTGCCATGAATCATGAGCAAGATGCTTTTCTCCATCTGAGCACAACTTGCAGTAAATAGTAACACACCTCCCAGAACCAGAGGTGATGAAATAGTCTTTAATGCATTTCTACCTTCTCTGTAGTTCAAAGGTTTAATCTTGGCCTCTGAACCACCCACTCACAGAATCATGTCCTCCAAGGAGACTTAGCTCCTACCCATTTAGGCCTATGTGAATACCTACAGGAAGGGAAAACTCACCTGATTTTCCCATCTGGGTCTGTGTTTGATATGGAACTGGGAAGAGTGGTAGGTAAGCATAACCTGGGATAACACTGCTCTATAGGTTTTCTTATCTTAAATCTGTTCCAAAGATCAGACAAAAGCTACCAGATGTCAATTTTGATAGATTTAGTGAAAAAATGTGTTTCAGGTACAATTTTATGAAATACATTTCTACATCTGTTAGTCAAACAAAATGAGTTCTTTTATTAGAGGCAGTAAGAGAAGCTTAAAAAAAGACACGAAGTCCAATTTGAGCCACTGCAAATGAAAGAAGCTTCAAAAATTTAAAATATGTTGCATTCTTCCTTCAGTTTTAGTCATATCTTGGTATTTTTGATTCGTCTTATTATTCTGAGGTAAAGCGTTCATGGGCCTAGAAGGCTGTAAGCAAGGGGAGGCCAGCTGTGGGAAAGGAGGCTCTCCAGAGTATTTGCAGGAAGGTGGATTTTTTGACATCCAGGTTACTGTGGAGAACTGCTCTATCTCCCCACTACACCTCACTGAGACCGGGGCTTTTTTGTGGAAAGTCCAGCATTCAAATTTCTGCCCCAGTCACAAAGCGTTGGGCTGCTCTGGGGACGCTCTGTGGGTTTTGTGAAAACATGTCCTGGAAGCACTTTTCTTGCATTTTGATGAGGAATGGGAATGCTTTGAAATCTCAGAAAATGCTCAGGTTAAATTATACCCCACTGAGGGTACAGGAGCTCCCTGTAGCACCTTAGCAAACAGCACAGCAAGAATATGCCCTTTCTTTAGGCAAGTGGACTCTTTCCTGAGCTGTCCTTCTCTGTATGTCAGAGCATAGCTGAATCTCTCCAGGTAAAATGGAAATAGTTTTCTCTTGACACAAGTTTATTCTGATGTAAGGCTTAATTGATAGCTCACAGGGCACTTGTGTTTTCCAGGCTGTTGGTTTTGCTCTAAGCACAAATTTACTCAGTGATGAGAATATTTTGACAACTCTGCCTATCTGTGCTCAGGAACTGCGGTTTGGTGTGAATTTTCAGGGTGTGTTGACCCAGTTTTAAAGCTAAAATGAGCATGCTCTAGATTGATATAGAAATACTGTAGTTGGCAAAACAAAACTAACTGTAAATAAGCAGAAGTAGAGTATGTTCTGCACAAGAACTTTCAGGAGAGTTTTGCTTAGCTGGCAGAGGCATGTTTTTGTCCTTAGACTTTCTCCAGAAGGCAATTGTTAAAAAATGGTGCAATTCAGCTTGAAGAAACGTGTCATTCTGACCTATTTGCATGTCTTCACAGACACTTCTCTTCAGCAAATCCCTGCCTAGTTGTAAACACGCAAAAATCAACATGTCAAATCAAACAGAATTAGTTTGCACATGTTGCTTCATTATTCCTTTGCCATCCCAGATCTAATAAAAGTCTCATTTAGAATTCTCTCTCACTCATATTTCTGGTGTTTATTTTTATGTGCTTATCAAAGCTTATTTTTAGGCAACTCATGGCTCATTCTTTAAGAAGAAAGAAATCCTTTCTGGTTTTATGTGTTGTTGTGTGAGCAGAGCTGGGAAGCCTGTGCTTGTTTTCTTTAGATGATATAACAAATTAGCTTCTTCCAAAATATTATGCTCTGGGGACTGTGATTGCAGGAAGCATGAGAGAACAGTTGAATACATCACCAGATCTCTGCAATACATACATGTGTATTTTTTGTGTATAGAACAGTGTTTTAAGTAGAAGTGTTCAAACAATTTTGCTACAAACTCTCCTGACAGTGTGTTTGTGCTGTCCACACAGTCAGAAAAACATTTACATGCTGGAAGATAGTTGATTTTGGTACATGATTTGAATGTGGAAAAACATTTGTACTAATTATACACACACACACAAAATAGTAAGGAAGTTCTGTGTTCATCTCTTTTATTTTTGTGATCCAAAATCTGGCTATAAATAAGAGTGCATTTGCTTGATAAAGAAGTATTATTACTTTGCTTCACCATTTCCCTCTTAGGTAAAATTAGCTGTGTTGCTAAGCCATCAAAATGCAGCTGAAAGGATAACAATGATTAGCCCAGCTGTGCCCCTCGTGCTCCCACAGAGCTGCTTCTGGTCCTTGGTTCATTAGTGCCTTTTGTCTCTCCTCATCCAGGAGCACACAAATTATGGTATTGCCATTAAATGTAAATTCTCCTTGGCCACTTTTTATTCCAGTAGCTGCTGGGAAGGTGACATGGATACCTGCTCACAGTTCCTCCCCAGAGCCTTTTTGACTGGGGCAGAAAGAGGAATAATAACTAGATTATTACTGCTGTATGAAGGCAACCAATTACTGCTTGAAGCAGGTAATTATGATGCTGAACACAGCTAGGAAAGTTAACATCTTGGCAACTAGTTGAAATTTAAAATAAAACCTCACCCCCATTATGTTCTGTATGCAGAGGAACTGAGCCAAGAGCGTTTGCTCAAGCCAAAATAACAAATTTGGATCAGATTTCCCCTGCATTGGGATAATAAGTGTGGGATTTCACATCTGGCCTTTCAGGCTGGGCTTGTTTTAAAAAAAGCATCATCAGTAAATTCACTTTTTTTACTAAAGCCATCAGAAATTGCTTACCAGGGTTTTGCAGTGTGGTGAATAGCTTCTTATGACTTCTGACTTCGGCTTGATGAGTTTCCTGTTCACCCTGATAGCTTTCAAAATGGGAGAGTATAAAATGACAAAACCAGCAAGGAATACAAGTTGTGCTGGCAACTGCAAGCTGTGTGAACATTCAGACCACCCCAGATGTGGGTATCTGCAGAGTTACTGCAGAGAACGGCAATGCTCATAAGCAGATTACTGAGTCATGAGCACGTTTTGAATGTGATTACAAGCAGAAAGACAGAATTAGTCTTCGATTTCCATAAAAAATTACTGAGGGAGACAGAGAGGGACAGACAAATTGGAGAGTTCACTTGGTTAATTTCCTACCCAGCAGCTATTGTAAATGTTCCTCTTATTTAGAAAAGAAAGATACTAAGTCTATATTGGTTGTGCTGGCCAAGAAAAGCTACTCATGTTCTGGAGGTTTACCTGGGGGCAAACTCTCAGCAAATTAAAAAAGCGACAGCGTGCTTATTTTGGGACATTTTGATGCATCTTTCATAAGTGCAGTCAATTAAGAGCTCCTCTGGAAATGATGTTTGGCTGCTGTGCTCCTGAACGACAGCTCTGTCTTTGTGTGGGCACCAGTGGACTGATTCCCTCCCTTGAAAGTAGAGAGTCTAGTTGTGTTTTAAAAGGATATTAGTGAAATTATGCCCTGCTACAGATGGGATAAGATGGGATGAAACCATCATTAATGCTACAGATGCAGCAAGTGCTACATCTCCAGGATATAATTTTATTTCTTTCATTCATGGCTGCAGGGCAGCTTATAATTGAAATGATACAACCCCAGCAGTGGGTCTCCAGAGCAGGGCTTTGAAGTTCACACCCTTTCCCATGGATTCTGGTTTGAATCTGCCAAGGCCTAGCTACTGACTTTAACCAGTATTTAAGTACACTTTACCACAGCCATGCTCCCTCAACTTTCACTCAAGGCAGCCAAAATGCCACCATTTGGCAGAAGTATCTACTGTTCCAGATAACTTGTGAGGAACAAAGAGTTCTGATGGTGTCATCTACAAAATGGAGTTTGCTCTAATTTGCATTAAATACCAATGAACATTTTTGCAGAGATTTCTTATCCAGATCTAATGTCCTGTACTTAGACTATTTACAAGATGGTTAAACAGTGAGATGATGAGTTCATTCCCTATTTAAGTGCAACTCACAACAGAACAGTGGAAGCTATGCTTTATAAGGAATTAATTGCCCTGGCTATAGCACTCTTTGTTCCCATAGAAAACAGCTATGAAACTTGTGTTGTTTAATTGTTTTCAATTTCCTTTTTTTTCTCTTTTTTTTCTTTACATCTTGCAAAATGGTGACTTTTCAGTGGGAGGAATAAAACTGTTATAAATCTTACCATGAAAATGGGCATATCTGGCTGGATGTAATCAACAGATATTTTCTCCGTATAATAACATTAATAAAGATCCAGCTTTAGAGTGAAAATATTTGGTATGAGGATATTAAGGTATTCTAGTTGATTTTGAGATTAAATATAGAAAAACTCACATCCACTGTGTGTTGGGAGGAACAGCCTGCTATAGTAAACAAGGTACTATTTCTTTAGACATCTTGCAGCATTATTGGCAGTTAAGACACACGGTTAGTTTCTGCTTTTATATTCTCTGTTATGATAGTATCTGCATCAGCATCTTTGTGTTACAGAAGTGCCATAAATAATTAATATCTTTATTTAAATAAATGTGGGTTTATTTCCAATTGGCATAGAAAAAGCCTTTATTTTCTGTATCAATGTGCACAGTTGTCATACTAGCCTCTTATTTCAAAACGTTTGTGAGTCACTCAGAACACATCAATAAATCAAATTGCAGCAAGCTTAGCCTGAAATTTAATTAGATGATCAACAATCATAGTTCTGTGCTTTCCTAATAAAACGTGTCTCATTGCAGACAGTTTATAAGGCATTGTCTCCTCACCTGAACCCATTATTCTTGAAACAACATGGCAGAACATTAAGCAATTCTGTTGATTGTGCTCTGTTGAATAACAGGGGTCCTTGAGAGTCATTCTAGATTAGTTAGTGGTGTGTAACTCAGCAAAGCAGGAAGGAACATAACTCTGGTAATTCTTGTTCCTGTGGGATGGGAACCACATTAAAAATAATGCCCATGGTCAACAAGCATGGCTTGGATAGAGAAAGGATTCACTTGGTTATGTGAAATCAAATGGGTAAATTATAGCAATCAGATGTGGGAGGCAGCTCCTGCCACACACAGCACTATATAGCTGGAACACAGACTGTCCATATTCACATTAGTTTTTGCTGAGCTAGAAAGATGGATATCTACATGAGTTAGAAGATGATAAAAAATTCCACAGATTAAGGCATGCCGGGTAGGTTAGAGCAGAATAGAAGCACAGGCAGGAAAAGGCAGCACAGCCTAGAGGAATATGAATCAATGGACATTGCAAAAAAGCGAAGAGGAACATGTGCCTTGATTTCATATTGCAAAGCCCAAAAAGAGGACAAGAAAAAGTAGACCTGCTGACCAACCTGCGAGGAAACAAATGGTCTTTCGGTATATTTAGTTTTCCTGTTTCCAGGGGAAAAACAACACGGTGACTAGGGTTCTCCCCAGCTTTCTCTTCCATTTTTATCTTCATGGGAAATTGCTTCACAGTTTTTCTTATAGGTCTTTCTGGACTTTTAGTTTAAGTCTCTTTGTGAGCATTAGACTGCCAGCCTTTCCTTCTTATGGATAAGAGTGTTTCTGACAAAATTTATCTCTGGTGGAATTACTCACATCCAGATCTCAAGTCCTAACTCACTGGTAAGAAAGAGTAAAACCTGGGTCTTGCTCTGAGTGGACCTGAAAACCCAGGAACAGGGTGTCAGAGAGGAGCCATTCCTTGGAGGTGACTTGGAGACCATCCCTCCAGCTGAGGTGGACCCCTAGCTGCAAATAAAGTAAGTATGGAAACAGGGAGCTGCTGCCTCTTAGTGGATGCCTCTGAACTCTTAATCTATTAATTTATTGTCTGTCTGCTCATCCTCTCCTAGACATGTTGTAACTTCTATTCCTCTGCTAAAACCCTTAACCTAAAATATGTTAAATGGTCTAAGCCTTGGTTATATATGCCATCAACCTTTCTTATTTAGAAAAGAATATCAGTGTCCCTTGTTTGTCTAACAAAGGTTAAGTTTAACCTTCAGGGCACAGTGCAAAGAACATCTGTTTATTCAGACTTCTAGCCTGGGGGCTGAGAAGCACAGTTTGTATTTGGGACCTCTGGCTGACATTTGTTAACTCGGTTTGCATGCATTTTAATGTGGTTTCCTGTACCCCAAGGCAGTTGTTTAGAATATAATATGATGGGATATAAATATATATATATGGCCAAATGATTATTTTCCAAGTTATTCCTGCTGGAATATGAAGGAGAAAATTAGTTTTTGGGATCTTAAAATCCTCAGAGGTCACCAAGATTTTCACCAAGATTGGGATGTGGCACTGGACACACTGGAATTCAGCAGCATATGAAGCAGAGAAAGAGAGGGAAAAACACCAAATCTGCTGCTTACATTTCCCTGCACCCTCTCCCTAAACATCTCCCTGGAAGCATAAGTGCTCTGTTCCCTTTTGGTCAGGCCCCAGGCAACTGTTCTTGTGTTCTCCACTACCTTGTGGGCAAATAGCTGTTTCCTTCTCTGAAGCTGGAGCACACTCATGATCTTCTTCCACAGCATCACTCTGGGAAGAATCTCAGAAAAAGGAAAGTCTTGTATCTTCTTATGATAGAACCACCTCATGAAGCCCCAAACCATTTGCAAGGATGCCTCTAATTTCCATATTCTAATTTCTACAATAACATGCTGTGGGAAAAGTCATCTGGGTATTTCTCTTGCAGTGGTAAATGAGGAAGTCTTTCAAAACGTCCTCTGAGCCTGTTACTGCAAATGTCAAAAACTCCTGATGAATATGCCCTCCTTGGCAAGAAAGCAGTTTGCTTTCAGGTGTTACTGAACATCTTCCCCTGCAAGAAGGTCTTGTGCCTTCCTGGTCACAGGCAAGCAAGAGCAAAAGCATTCGTCCATGGCCTGGTATTTAAGCATATAAAATTATCACCTCAAGGGATGGAGTATTTGTGAACCTTTCTTAGGAAAAGCCATGTTACTGCTTGGAAATCAGACACCCACATAAGGATGATCATCTGCAGTGGAGCTGTCTATCCTCCAGCAATAAATGCTTAGGGAAAAAAACAAACCCACCTCTTCAGAGGGGAACAGAGGCAAAATATTCCTCCCAGTGTGAAAGGGACAGGAAGGATCTCCACAGAAGATATTTAAGTGCAGGAGGCATCTACAGCTGAACACGTCATCCAAGGTGGGTGCTCCACTGCAGGGAGGGAGCTCTGAGGGCTGCTCCAAACTGCGTGAGCGTGGCCCTCCAGTGCTGCAGCTTTCCTGGTGTCCCTGGGGAATTGTAGCCCCTCTCCGTTGCCATTTCCCATTCCTCTGCAATGCTCAGGGAGTGGGTCAAGGGCACTGTCTTTGCTCTCTATTACAGCTCAGGGGGATCTCTGCTTTCCAGGGCAGAAAATCTGCCTTCTTGGTCTTCCATTGCACAGCATGCTTCTCTGTGTGAGAATTTCAAAAATGCACAGCTGAGCCAATGCATTCACTCAGGCAGCACGTGAGTGTTGCACAGCCAGTCGATGTGCCTCTGCCTTCTGGGTCCCATGGCCCTTGAGGAGCATTTCATCAGCTCTGTATACATTTCACTATCACTCAGTAGGGTGAAAGCTTTTTGTGAGGGTTTATGTTGGCAACCACTTAGTTCCTATAGTTACATCTCTAAGAAATTGTGAAATAGGCACTTCAAGGCTCTGGGCAGAGAAACAAATTGACTGTTACAGAATTCATGAATGATAATAACTCATTTACTTTTAATGCTAGTAAATAATTGGTGTAAAATTCTCTTGTTTAAAGGTTGGCACTGCTCTTAACTCTCCATCAAAACCCTCATATTGCAATAATGCAGCCCAGATGGCAATTACTGTGTTTCAGTGTTCACCTGGTGAATCCATAACCTGGTCCTGGTCTGCAGGGCTGCCCTGCCTGTGTTCCTCTGACACCACAGCAGGACTCTGTAGTCTGTGCCAGGTCAGTGTTAGAAACTCCCCTGTTTATGGACATGCTAAAGCTGTGCCATGGGAACAATATCCACTGTCTTATTGTCTCATGCAGCCCTTTGTCTAGGCCATAGCAGGTTCCTGAAAGAAACAGTGTTTTGTGGCAGATGAATACTCCACAATTTGTCTACAAGGTCACCCCTACTACCCCACCCCATCAGGGAACCTGAATCCTTCTGGTCTTTGAGTTATTTTCCTGGCTAGGTTTCTCATTATCCCTATTTTTCAGTGTTACTGAGTCCTGGAGTATCTGCTTTGTGTTGCTGCTTTCCTAACTCCTTTCCCCTCATATTTTCTTCCAACTTGTGTGCTTTCCCTTTTTGTCACCTGTCCTCTGCTTGTCTCATGGGAAAGCAGGCACGCACCAGGTTTTGCACTGTTTTAGGATACTCTACCATGTCCCATCCTATTTGTCTCATCACTATATGTAGCAGTTCAATTTTTGTCACTCTTTTCCTGCACAGATCTTGCTTTGCCTACAATAAATTTTTTATGCCTTTTCTCTAACTTGTTTCTTTTTCTACCTTGTCCTCTGAGAGTCAGCTTTCCACAGTGAACCACGGGTGAGGGAAAATCATCTGTTTCTGTAACTATGCTTCCATCTTTGCAGTATTGCTCCTCTGCAAAGAGATAGCCCCACACTTTGCTTTTGTCCATCAGCAGTATGTACTAAGCACACACTTTCCCACTTAGAGCTTACAATATATTGAGTTGGTTTTAAATTATTCCTTCATGATTCCAGGTGTGGGATGAATCAAGATGAATCACACAGTGATGAAGGTAATTCCTCCCATCAGCTGAATAATGAATCAGTCTCTATTTTCCTCATAGTTAAGATGCCAGTTTGCATGTGGTACTAAATAATGTTCCCTGTTAAAATCATGAGGCTGAATAAAGTGGTAAGTTTGTTGTTACCAGCTTACAGGCTAAGACACAGAATGAATATCAGCTATACTGCCTTCAGTGTAAACAAACTGTGTTTAATCATTTGGAGGGGGAAGTCTGGGGCCAGGTCTGAAAAAAACCATCTTCTAGAACCATATGAACCAGCAGTTGCTTCAGATAGAACAACCACAACCCAAGTTTCCTAAAGTCTCTGTAGGTTCTGAAAGCAAACCCAGGACTTAGTTCTGCAGTGCATATCTGACAGTAGAGACAGTCCTGTCTGATGGTGAAGCAGTATATTAAAAAAAAAAAAAAGGCAGAGATTGATATTCCTTCAAAAATATTCATACAAATGTAACGATGCTACCTGTAGTCATCCTAATTGTAGCCTGTGTGTTGTGTATTTAATGAAGTAGAGCTGGAGAAAAAAGGAACTTCTCTTTTTCTGTGGGCCAAAACCAAGAAGTAGACTCTGTTGAGATAAGGATGAAAAGCCCAGAGATGCCCTGGTAAGCTGGTTGCTTGTTCTCTAGCACTTCAAATTAGCAGGCTATAATATGGAAGGAGGGGAGATACCAAAGCCATGTGGAGTGTGGGGTAGCAAGAGATAACCTTGGAGATAAGCCAAGGAACAGAGTATTAGAGTGGGTTTGGAGGCACTCAGCCCAGCACACAAACTCCTGGATCTCCTATAGCCACCCACAGATTTTCTGTGCTGCTGCTTTGTGAAACAGCAGAGGTCTGGCTGAATGTGGTCCACGAGTGCTCTCCTGGCTGGGAGGCACTTGCACAGCAATGCCAGTGGGCTGCAGAGTCTCCTTGCTTAGACAGAGGAGGAAAAGTGAGGAGAAGGAGATGGCCTAAGTCACAAGGCCCTAAAGGGTCTAACAGGTCCCATGTCTGCTACACACCTCCTCTCCTCTGGGTACAAACTAGCCAGATTAGCCCGACCTGTTTAGGAAATGCCTTCACCTTTTTCTAGGTTAAAGGCTCAAAGATTTGCAACACAAACAAGGAGCTTGTGCCCTGTATTCGTTATGTCACTTCCAGCATTGGCTAAATAAAGAAAACTCTTGCTTCGCCTAAATTTAAAATGGCACAAAATCGTGATTCAAACGTGCAGTGGCATTTATCCAGTTAGCTGGTATTTGCTATAGGTTGAAGGGACACATAAATACAGTTCTCTTCATGTCTCATGCACATTTCTCAGTGTTCTTTGACAGTTATTAAGTGCATTAATTCTTCTGATGCTAATTTCTGTGTAGGACTGATGAAAAATGCATTTTTCCCAGGGAGTTGGCACTTGACAAATATCTTGATGGCAATAAAATAATGTATGAACTAAGTTTCTGTTGCCATGGTTTTCTTCTCCACTGATACTTGTGGTTACTCTATCTTTACTGTATCTTTACTCCAGCAAGGGTAGAGAAGCAAAGCCACAGCCCAGATCACCTGGATGCCCCAAATCCTCTCCTCTCCTGCCTCTCTCGTGCCGTTTGCCCTGACAGTGCTCTTGCTCTCTGCAGGTTTCTGTGTAAGTCTCGCTTCACTCCCAGACCTGGGAGGGCTCCATGCTCCTGAGGAGCCAGAAGAACAACAGGGATGTTGCTGAGGAGTGTGTTTAGCCATTGGAGCATTTCCCTGCACCCTTCCCCTGCCTCTCTGTGCTCTCACCCCACTGCAAGGCAAAATTTGCCAACACCGCTTCCCTCCTCTTCACTGGGTGATGAGGCTAAAAGCGAAGTGGCTGAACTCAAAACATCAAGGGACCTGGTTCAGTGCTTGGTGCCCTTACATTATATAAGTTTCCTGAGGCTTCCCAGAGGCTTTTGAGGGGAGGCAGAGAAAATTCAGTGGATCATCTGAGCTATGCCCTGCAGCAGAGGTTTAGCTAATAGGCCCATTCTGCACAAATACGTTTATACTTCCCAAGGTCGAGATGACACAGGGTTGTAAACCAATGCTGCTCTTTCCAAAAGAGTAAGGAGAAGCCGTGGAGATAGCAGTGGTCAGACTATGTCCTCAGACTTTGTATGAAAGCAAAATATTGATTTGACAGGACCTTCTGCTGCACCTGCAATACTTCAGCTGTAGCATCATGCCAGTCCCACATGCCCCAGAAGAGCTTTTCTCTGACTGGTAAATGGTGGCTGAAGGAAATCTAAGTCCTCTGGACTGCTGCTGGGGTCTTCCATGAAGCACTGATGCTGTTATTGATGATATAGCTGATGAGGTCTGTACTGTGTTTTTCTCTTTGATGGATTGGAAATAATTCTGTTCTCTACAGCTGGAGGCAAAAATGTGTTTCTCCCTTAAAAGACAGACTGCAAATAAATTGGGTGTTATCTTTATTTCAAATTAGGAGTATATCCTTGCTGCTGTCTGTATAGAATCATAGTTCTATTTTTCCTTCAAATTTGTCTTACTTTGTTAGCTTTATTAAGGAAGAGCTTTCAACTATTTTTGCTTATAATGTTAAATCTAGACAAGATGCACCATTTTAGCCCATCTGAATATGGTTAAATATTTCTCTTTGAAATGTACAGATCTCAATTTCTGAATCAAAGGGAATAAAATCCCTGCTTTGCCTTGATTCAGAGATAGGTCCTCTCTCTGAAACAAACAGAAATGATGGAGTGGCAAAATTTCTAGTCTTAAGAGACATCAGTTTTATGAAATATATTTGTATGCTTCCAGCAGAAAAAATACCACTAAGAAACAAGGCAGAACACGACTATATGGTTAAATTATTCTGGGTGGTATTTTTGGGTGACTGTGCTGGGCTCCTTGGCAGTTCTTAGGGTAGGTTGAGCACAGCATGCACCTCATCCTGCCACATTCCAGTATGTGTGGGTGGGAAGATGTGCTGCAGAGGGTGCTTCATCTGTGGTCATGAGATGTTCACATTACAAAATTTGCTTTGTGTGTTTACAACTTCAGAAAGAGGAAAACCTGGTGTCTGCAACAAGTATTTGAGGTGCTGCTGCCATTCTTCTCTCCTTGGGTCAAATTCCCAGGTGTCAAATTCCTCATTACTCCAGCATTCTTCCAGACTTGGGCACTGTATTTATTGCTGTGTCTAAAGCAAGTGCTGTGCTGAGCGCAGAGATTGCTGCTCTTTGACAGACTGGGCTGGTGCTGCCGCCTCCCACTCTGCTCAGAGAGATTTGGGGATGTGGCACCAAAAGCTCTTCCCTAAGATGCTCCTGTTATTGCTGGCTTAGTGCAGCCAGGCCTTGCTATGCACTGGTGCCCCAGGGTCTCACTGAGTGAGGAATTTGCAAGATTAGGCCCTTGTAGAAAGGCTGACTGTGTATTCTCCCTCTATCATGATCCCCCCTGAAAAACTGTGTGATAATATCAACTGGAGAGATTAAAGGGCAATAATCTACATTAACTGAAGCAAGCAGAAGTCTTGCTCTAGCCAGTGGCAAGAGCAGAAATACAAATCCTGGGTACCAGGGTGCAATTGCTGCCAGATTACTGATGGCAGCCTCCTCAGAGCCCTATCAGGATTACAGCACCCAGCTGCTATGGAGTTTATATTTATTTATACACACAGGGCTTGATTTAAGCACAGCAGCTCAGCAGCAAAACTACCTCTGATTTATGGTGCACTCAAGAGGTGGCAGTGAGATACACTCCCTGACGTGGGTGTGCAGCCTTAAGAGAAATGAGAGGCAAGGGGAAATGATCTGCATGGTTGCAGGTAACTGGCAGTTAATATATGATATCCAGATATTTCATTCTATAGAATACATTTTTAAAGGTTTGATCATAGAGATTTGATCATAATTTTTAAAAATAATATTAGTTAATAGCACAAAAATCCTTTCCTTCCCCTTGTATCCATTTCTCAGTGTAAAAGTAAAAAATATCATTCCAGCTCTTTAACCAATGGCACATCTATGCTTCACACATTATTGAATGTTTCTATTTTTTCCCAGTGAGGTTTTTTTAATTCTAATTTCACCTGATCTTTGTGCAGTTAATTCCCTTGTCATCAAGCCATGTAAGTACTGACCTCAGAATCTCAGAATAGCCTTGGCAAAAAAAAAACCACAACAGTAATTTGCGTCACTGTCACTGAGGGCTCTGTATATTTCCATTATAAAATCCCAGTTTCAGCAGGCTGGACAATATGGATTGGTGTGGCCATTTTCAGCTTTCAAGAGGAAATTTATTCTTAGAAATTGGGTCAAAGAATTTGGTTTGGCAGGGCCGAATGAGAGAGGCTCCAGTTCAAAATAGAAAATTTGCAGAGCAGCTCATTAATTTAAACAATCAGGTTAAAACTTTCTTTATTTTAAAAGAGAGAATAAACTTCCAGCAGCCAAGTTACCTAAATTTGAGGAATAAACAAATGGGAGCTGTGCAGAAGACAAAAACCAGCAAACTGATGAACATTTTTTTTTTAATATTCTTTTCCTATCTTGCTTCCTTAGTATTTCATAGTGTCAGTAAAGTTAGGTCTTTCTCAATATTGTATGTCCTTTATGTCATTAGCTTTGACACTGAAGAAAGGGAGTTATAAATTACACGTCTGGCTGGTGGAGATGGGTTCTGAGCCCCCACGGACACAGACCTTCTTGGAGAACACTCACATTGAAGTCCTGTTTATCTTTGCTTCCTTCTCATCCCAATCACAGAGATTTCCTGGGAACCTGCAGGGAATGTGGAAGTGCAGTGGCAGTGCCAGGCTGACTTGTTTTCCCCACCACTATCACAGGGTCGTTGATCCCTTGTGTGCCTTCCCAATCCCTTTTTCAATTTGTCAGAGGCTCTTAACGATCCTGAATCCACTTGGCTGAGAGAATATAAATTGAGCCATTCCTTTGAGACGGTCAAGTACACAACATTCGTGAACACTTGTCAATTAACTTTTTCCATTCAAGGGCTAATGACTCTAAATAGCACCTTGAGCTCATCGCTTCCTGCTGGGGAAGGAGGGGGGACCCTGCAGTCAGCACAGCTCCAAATCTGGAAACGTACCTGCTAAGAAGATTAAGCCTGCAATGCTGAGCATTAAACCCATCAATATTTATGCAGTGGGCAAAATTCATATCAAACCTGTCAGGCAGAATCTGTCACCATGGTTTTTCTAAAAGGTTACCAGCCTTGAGATACCTGTTTCTCACGAATAGCGTTGAAGATGAATTGTTTTGCAATTTGAGTCTTAGTCTACTGGTAAGCGGCTGGATTCATTATTGAATTAATACCTTACTTGGGTCCATCTGCAGGCACTCCTCTAGTGCATACAATGAATAACAATCTGAAGGATCGAGAGGATAAGCTGGAAATATTTTCACTTCAGAGAAAATGTCTGATTTCTTCAAGTGCCCTTTATCAGAGTTTCCATACTAAAGGCAAACTCTCAGTGGGCAATTCTGGCCTCGACAGTGGGGTCTCTGTTCAGTGCCACATGGCCTTGACAGCAGCTACTGTGGGGAGCCTGGAAAAGAGCACGGGTACATTGTCTAATATACTGAAAATCTTAGTCAACAATCAACAATTATCAGCTGGCACCCCTGCCCCCAGCATCTCCCTGCATGTGCTCTCTTGCTCCAGAACTGGGCTGAGGAGTGGAGGTATTAGAGCTTTTAGAAAAAGCAAGAGATGAGCCTCTGCTCTCATCAAGTAGAAAGGGAAGATTCATAGCAAAATGAGCAGCAGGGCACAGCAAGATCTGGTATGCAAAGGGTGCTAAACACAACTCCTCTTCTGAAGCATTGTTATGTGGTGGATACAAAGCCAAGGAGGAGGTTATGAAAGCTTATACCACATGATCTGGACAGTGTCCTTTTAATTCCTGCTACCCCTGACAGACACTGCTCAGCATCCCAGTCCCTGCAGGGATACCTGTCCTTTTCCTTTCACCATAAGACACGCATACTAGGGAAGAGAAATTTTTCTGATGTATAAATGGTATGGTGAGAGAAGGAAAATCAGCATGTGAGGAAACTATCTAGGTGATGTATTTTGGGGAGCAGAATCCCTCTGCCAGCTCATGCCCTCCCCACCCTGCTGCAGCTCATTGCTGCAGTGTACAGGCAGTGTGCTGGTGAGCAGGTGATGTGTGAGGACTGCAGACAGTGATGATGCTGGCCATTTTCTCTTTTCTTTCCTTTGTCAGCCTGCAATTCTGTAGTTTTGACCTGTCTTCTGTTTGCAACAAAAGTTATTAACCAACTGTGTTATCAGAGCATTACCTTACTAGTGTGACACAAGAGTTTCCTGACAATCATCTGCTGTAAAGGCAGAATCCCACCAAGGCACTGCATGATAAACACCCTCAGGTTGCCAGGAGTATTTGATATGAGCTGCAGCTGTGGCTGAGGAGGATCCCTGCAGAGGACTGTCAAGATTCTCTGTACCTCCTGCATGACGTGGCCCTGGAAAGACTGGTTTAGAAGCCACAAGTCCAGGAGCTTCGAAGGTCCTGGGGCTGTTTTCTGCTCCAGAAGCTGGGTAAGGAGGGGGCAAGGGCCCAGTGGGCTCCCTGATGCCCTAATGCCATGTTTTCTCTGCCAGCTGTAGCCTGGAGGCGCATGGACACGAGTCATGTTGCAAACATCAGCCTTGCTCTTTCCTCAGTGTAAAATTTCTGTTTGAGTGGAAAATGAAGAAAACATTGAAAATCCAACATGGTATTATCACTTGATACATCACCATAGTGCTGCCTCCCTTGTGTAATCTGTCTGCTCTGTTACATATTTGCTCTGCTTTTTTCCTGCCGGCCTACAAAACACCCCTGTACTTTTCCTTCTAATGGGAAATTAGTTGTACAGTAAAAATACTGAGGCATGGACACCTTGATCCAATTCCTGTTTGAATCAATGAAAAAGTTGTTACTGATTTTGGTGGGTTTTTTGAGACAGGCTCTAGGTTTTATCCATTTTTCAGTACATGAATTCCCTGCTGATGCATGCTTTGTCCTGGTTAGTCCTCATCATGGTTTTTTATGAGTTTTGGGAAGGAATTGGAACATAACAGCGAGTAAAAATGGCCATTTTTTAAGTTAGAGATGCACCATTAGAATATAAAAATGTGGCTTGCAGTTAGTGACTAGCATTGCTTTATCCTGAGTACCTGCAGGTATGATGGTTGAACTTGGTATTTTTCATCTGTGGTGTAAAAGCTGCCAACTCCATTAAAATCTAATTCAATGTGACACTTGTGTCACATTTTATCTGCTTCCATTGGTTAGCGTTATGTCAGCTGATGTGATGTAACCAGACACAGCCTAATAGCGAGTGATGTGCAAGACAGGCATTCTTCTTCTTCTTCCTATGCTTAGGACTAGTGTAAAATAACACAAAAGGCAAAATAATCTCTGACTTCATGAATGTGACATTGTCAGGGGGTGGCTACCTTGGGGTTACATACTATGTGTCACCCCATAATGTTATCCATCTAAATAGGCAACTCACCTTCATCTTCAGAAGTGATGATGAAGAACATGAAATTCCCTCATGGCATTTGCGATTCCCTGTATTCGGGAGCCTGCTGAAGTTGGTGTCTGGTGGTTCAGTTCAATGAATCTGTATTAGAGGGCTTTTCCAGGCCAGCAAGTATATAAAGAGATGGAGCATGCAAAGGAACCACATCACAGCGCTGTGTTTGGGAAATCCCAAGTGACAGAGCAGTAGCCAAATCTGAAGGGAGATGGAGTCAGTATCCTGCTGGTGCTTTGATCCCAGCAAGCGTCGTGCATCCTGGGGCTCCTTTGAGCACAGGTTAAATTGGGGGTTCTGTGTTTAAGTTTCTCTGTGAGAAAATCCTTCTCCAGGTGTTTAGGGGATAGAAATACGCAGCACAGTCATCTATCTGACTGCTAAGTAAGTGAATGTGGCCCTGTCAGGGAGGGTGCGTGGGGCAGCTCTTGGGGCTAGATATCCCTTTCTAGGCAAAACTCCAAAGGCATGATGTGACCTGTTGAGATCCTTTTTCAAATTTGACTCAGGTGAGTCTAAATGCCATAACTCACCAGCACAGTATTTATTATGTTTAATTTTACCATTGTGTGCTGGTTTTGGCTGGTGTAGAGTTAATTTTCTCCACAGTAGCTGGTACAGGGCTGTGGTTCGGATTTGTGCTGGAAACAGTGTTTGTAATTCAGCGATGTTTTTGTTACTACTGGGCAGAGTCAAGGCCTTTTCTGCTCCTCACCCCACCCCACCAGTGAGAAGGCTGGGGGTGCACATGGAGTTGTGAGAGGACAGAGCCAGGACAGCTGACCCCAACTGACCCAAGGGATTCCCAGACTATGAGGCATCATGTTCCTGGCATAAAGCTGGGAAAGAAGAAGGAAGTGGGGATGTTCAGAGTGACGGTGTTTGTCTTCCCAAGTCACTGTTACGTGTGATGGAGCCCTGCTGGGGATGGCTGAACACCTGCCTGCCCTGTGGAAAGATGAATTCCTTGTTTTGCTTTTGCTGCATGTGCACCTTTTGCTTTACCTATTCAACTGTCCAATTTATCTCAACCCCCAAGTCTTCTCAGATTTACCCTTCCTATTCTCTCCCCCATCCCACTGGAGGGAGTGAACAAGAGGCTGTGTGGGGTTGCACCATGACACACTGCCATAAAACAATATATCAAATAACCTTGGTGTCAATCACGCTACAAACTTCAGGCACAATAAAAACCACGGGCAGCCAGGTATTCTAGAAAACTGAGCCAAGGCAGCATGATCATTCTGAAACACCTACATTTCTATGGGACTGCTGCTCCTGTAAGTGATGGGTTCGACCCATCTTACCTCAAAGACTACATAGTTGGTCAATATTCCACTTTTTGCAAGATGAAATACTGCTGGAAGAAAGATCTCTAGGCACACTTAACACATACAATACCAAGTGATGTATTTACAGCTGTTCAATAAAAAAGCTAGAAGAGGAAGCGGTGGACAAGGTAATTTATCTTTTGTATGAAATGTCACTTTGGAACACTTAAATAAAATCATCACAATAACTGTTTTTCTGCAGTAAGCTGATCCTTGTAGTTATACAAACTGACTTCCAGCCCAACACGGAAGCAAAAGCAAACTGTCTCAGGGCTGCCAACAGGAAATCAGGAATATTTTCACTGTCAGAGCATGGCAGGAGCCTGTCTGCTCTTCACCCTCGGTCCTTGGTGGGGAAGCTGAGGCTGCTGTCTGTGCCGGATAACCCTCAGCCTGGTGACAGGCTAAACTCAGAGCTAAAACTAGCAGAGAAAATGGGGATTAAAGGTCTCAGGAGACGCAGTATCCAAACCTGAGCTGGGAGATTGGCACGTCTGCTGCCTCGCTCAGCACTGTTATCATGAATTGATCGCATCTAAGTGCATCCACAGTGCTGTCACCAGAGCTCTCCTGGACAGCTTCATCTGCTGCGCATCTGGCTTTCCTTCATGAATGACAACGGTATTTTATTAGACTAAAAGGTGCTCGATAAAACCAGCCTTAGCAGCGGTTATGGGAAATAAAATAAAAACATCAGCTCTGCTGGGAATTACATGCACAGGCGAGGAAGGTGGGGTCGTCACACAGACACCCCTATCCTCCAAGACCATGCCAAGGTTAGAGCTCCTCTGCACAAGCACAGCTTAGGAAAGCTGGGGGAAACAGGGCTCCACATGAGCTCACTCCACTCACCCAGGTCTCTGTGGGTCTTGGTCAGGATTTGAACTGAGATCTCCTAAAACTTGGAACCATCCCTCTCCTGAAACCTGTGAAGACCAGAGTTAGGGCAATTATTTTCTTCTTTTTGCTCTGACTTGAGCTGCACTCACATTTGCCGGCTCGAAGCCAGCTAGAGTAAATATGCTTTATAAGTGGTGCTGGTCTAATTAGGCGGGAGACAGAGCAGACAAACAAATACTTCTGTCCCGTTCCACTATAAAAGGGGAAGCCGGGAAGGATGTAGAAATGAGATTAAGGTAAATTGTAACTTGAAATAGTTGTAATATGTTAAGAAATGTATTAATAAACACATGGTAATAAATGTGTTTTGAGTTGAGAAACTACACAGCCAAGAACCAAGATATCTTAGAGAAACAAAGAAGATAAACCGCCTGCATCCCAGGAAGACTGCTATCTCACCAAAACTCACACCTCCCAAGGAAACTGCCAGCTACAAATTAGGCTGGAAACTGGGGAGGAACCGGAGAGAGGGTGCCTATCTTCAATTCTGAAGCTATCCCAAGGACTGAAGTGGTGTCCTGCTGGCAGAAGGGGGGCAGAGACCCAAGAGGGGGAAAGCTGAGTGAAGTATAAATTATTTTCTGGGCTTAATGAATATGTAACAGTTTAAGAGAGTACTTAAGTCCACAGTAAAATGAATGTGTCGCACCTCTGCCAATATGGCCAAGCGCCCCAGCGCTGTGATATGCCTTTGTTCTACTAATAAATGTTCAATATTATATTGCTAAAAATTTAGTTTTTGAATTCATTTTTTTCATGCCCATTATTTTCTCAATTTAGAAACTTACAGGAATTGTTGTGATAACATTGAAATGGCAAGAGGAGGCTGAACTGTCCCAGTACTGGTCCAAGAGCCCCCCCCCCCCAACCTGCTGACATTTCAGGAGGACTCATATTATCCATGCTGCTTAGCTGTTTCCAGCAAGATCACTTCTGTAACTTTTTCCTAGGGACATAATTTCTTGCCTGACACTATTGTTAGGATTGAACCTTAAAGGAATTGGCTTTCACAACTGAAAAAGGGTACTTAGAGGGGTTAATAAAGGTACCAATTAGGGTTTAAGGGAGTTGTTAATCAGCATGTTTAATTATTGTACAGTTCATCACGTTTGTTGCGGTTAAATAAATTAAGTTCAAAGGTTGTGGAAGACCAGAACTTGAAGAATCTTCCAGAATGTTTATGATGTAATCGCAGAAGGGAGAGCCTGAACCCTATTTGCCTAAGGGTGGAAATAAAAGACTCCTATTAGAAATCCCCTAGACCAGTGAGAAGACCCGAGACAACGACCCGAGGCCTACGAGCCAATAAAAGGACTTTAAACACCCATGACAAATCACGACACTCCGGTTGGGCGGGGAAAGGCGCGGCCGGGAGGAGGGGACTAGGGCTATAAAAGACATTTCACAAGGCTGCAGAGCCATACTCTGACCTGTTCTGTCTCAGGCTGAGCTCACGGTGCTGTACCCTTTGTTTTGTGTGTAGGCAAATCGCCGTAAAGGTCTCTTATTGTCTATTTAAGTTATTCATGTCAATAAATTTGTGTTCAAAGCTCAATCTGGAGCCCGTTTTTAACACTTATCTTGTGCTTCCTATAACTCCAGCAACTCTGATGGGTAGATGCAATTTGGACTCAGCAAAGGTTTTAGTGCACTGGTAAATGAATTGGCATGTTCCAATTTCTCCTGACTGAGAAAATCCTGGCTGCTTTGAGATGGCTGCTGAGTAGATTGTGCAGAGTATAACCAGGATGGTGTTTTGAAATTATAAATAGTGATCAGATGTGTATGTTCAGTAACCAGTTATTAACAAAGTTTCTCTATTTACAGCAAAAAATTCTTAAAAATGCAGTTTTCGGCTTTGTTTCACCATTTATAGGCATACATACATCTCCCTTCATGTTTTCTCCTTGTGATACTTGTAGCTGCTAAAGCAGATGAAGCTACAAACCTGTCCCTTACTTTGTCTGATATCAGTGGCTGCTTTCTTCTGGGGCCAAGTTCCTTCCTCTAGAGAATGGTATGAAGCACCTCACTGAGACACCATTACCCAGCAGGATAAAACACTGAAGGGTAGACAAAGGCTTTGGAAACTCCCCGAAGGAGCAGGGGATACAGTCAGGGCTCCCTCACATTAATATTTACTATTCTTCTATATTACGTCTCTAGTATGTGAACATTTGGAAGTGGTGGTTCTCCAGTTCCATGTGTGACATGCACTAGGGAGAAGATCTAAACAACGTATGCAATGCCAAGAGAGCTTGCCACTCTGTGACGAAGCCCAAAACATTGTGCTAACCATGAAGGATAAATGATGGATAGCAGTTGCTCCTTCTGATCACTTTTGGGAATGATGCCTTTTCTGTGCTAAGAACTCTGCCAGAATGTTGCAAGAAAAAGAAATATGCTTTGCAGTCATCCATTTTCTCAGCTCTAAAAGTGTTGGCACAGTAATTCAGTTATTCCTGGTAATTTTGGTCTGCAGGTCCCTCACACACAGTGCAGCAGTGGGGCAACCACGCACTGGACACTGTACCTGCTGCAGGGAGGGGCACTGCAGCAAAAACCTTGCAGCAAGAAATCTGTGAGGAGATCCCACTGCTGACCATAAGGATTTCTGAGCTCAGTGACCTGGGTATTCCAAATCTCTTCAGTTTGAAGCTTGGATCCATCCACTGAGCCATGGGACTAATCAGAGGTTGAATCCTTGAACGCATTCCTGCTGCAGATGGTGCTGGGCTGGGGCCTCCCAAGATTCTGAGCAATTTAAGCCCTTCTGATTTCACTTCCAATTCAATGATGGATTTTTATTTGCAATAAGGTGTTGGCTGTAATATATGAGAACTGACTATATGGAGGGAGTGAAAAAGAAGGAGCATTTGGAAAAAATGTTGAATAATATTTTAGTCAGAATTTGCTAAAAAATAAGGCATATTTTACATGAAGTGAGCTGTGTAAAACCCAGTATCCGTGACACTGTTTAAAGAAGAAAAGGCCAGGGTCTTTAATGCTTCTAGTGCTGAACCAGGAGAGAAATGAGTGAACTCCCACTGTCCTGCAGTGACACTGTCACATCTATGCTGCATCTTGCTTGTGTGTCATTGGAGGGAGTTTCAATGGGATAGATGTTATCATGTACACATGATACAGATACACAGAGTATCTACAGATGATACAGAGCCATTGTTAGGCACAACTATGAGGCTGTAGTTTCCAATTACCTTCTTCTGAATAACTGGAAATCTATGGAAACCAGACTCAGATTTCAGACTCCTGAGTCTGTAAATCCTTCCATTGTCATTGTTTGTTTTTAGATCCGAGACAAGTCTAAGAGTTTTGATAATGAAAGAGATGTATCTCTCTATCTATAAGTCCCTTGTGTTGCTTTGAAAACCCACTTGTGTGCTGCATGCTCCTCCAAAATGCTTTTACTGTCTTTGTTCATTTAAACCTTTTGTAAAAGAATTCTCCATTATTTTCTTTTGTGCTGAATATGGTGATATCAGCTATATCCCTCTAAAGCCCTGCTTAGAAAACTGGGAATTTATTTTCTCCTGTGATTTTCTCCACTGTGCTTTTCATCACTGAAATGGAAATATTTTACTAGTTAAATGGGGGGAAAAAGCAGTTAAGGCAGATGCTGTTTCAATCATCTGCCTAACACAGAGCACCTCAGCATTCAGAGCAGCAGTTTACTGCAACAAATTAAGTGCACAAATTTTTCATGTGAAAGAAATTATTTCTGAATTCCCTCTGAAACCCCATTTCTTCTGTAGAAAGATGAGTTAATGAAGAAATTTTCAATTTAGTGCCTGTTAGTGCTTATTCTGGAAGAAGTTTTGTGTTATTTTCCATTATTTTAAACTCCTTCAGCCACGATTTGGAAACAGTAGCTGGGATCATTCCTATAGATGTACTTTTTAGTTACCTACCTTTCTCTGCTCAAGCCCTGAGCAGACCACTGGGTCTTTAGTCATGTACTTTTAGTACTGGTCAAAAGCACTAAGAAAAGGGAGAGGAAAAAAGCTGAGTAAACCCAGGATTTCTTCATCTGCCTGTCCGGTGGCTCATCCCAGTGGTTTTGGTCTGTCCCTCCCTGTTGTGCCAACGCACAACATTCCCAGAGGTGAAGAATCCCTCTCTGTGTGCAGGTTGGTCCCAGCATGGTACGAGGTGAGAAATGCTGCTGGGTTTTGTCTGGGAGAAGGAGCTGGTGCCATTCCCCATACGGATGTGGATGTGTTTTTCAGGTCTGTAATTCTTGCAGGAAATGATGTCACACAGCGTGGTTTCTCCTCAAAGGCAGTAAGTACATTTTTTATGCTTTCAGAAATGGATGCATCCAGGGATTTTATTGAAAGGAAGAATATGGATGTCATGGGGAGAAAAAATTGCTTCAGCTTAAAAATAGGAATTTAGTTTTATTTCTAGTTAATGCTTTGGAAGTTTTCTTTCTTGATATCTTCTTGATAACATTATGTACTGTACTTCTGTCATGTCCTTCCTAATTAGGAAATAATTAGATCGCTAAACTGAATAGTTCAGGGATAATGCTTGACTCCAGTTTGATTTCCTCTGACACATAACACTTGACGGGTCTGTCTCAGGCATCACTAGCATCAGTCATCTGTTACACCAGTTCAGCATTGCATCACCAGATACCAGGGCTGGCCTTTTCCTTTCCCTCATACTTGCATGGCTCAGGCAAAATGCTCCAGCTCAGGTGCAGATCTGGGAGGGAGAGTAGTTGCTCTTTGAAACGTAGATACAGCAGTTTTCCAAAGGCTAAAGAGAAATACTAAGTAAATTAGGGGAAGAAAACAGAAGCAGAAGAAAAAAGTTAGAATATATTAACCAAGAAATACCAAGCAGGGAAGTGCAGAGATATGTGTGTCCAGGGCAAA
Source organism: Dicrurus megarhynchus (assembly GCA_013399195.1). NCBI lineage: Eukaryota > Metazoa > Chordata > Aves > Passeriformes > Dicruridae > Dicrurus > Dicrurus megarhynchus. Next base: position 1,075,685 of record VXAD01009141.1, read on the forward strand.
GGTTGAATGCTCATTGAAACATGATTCAAGAAACTTCAGAAATAAATTCAAGCCACTCTTTCAACTTCAGAAGGAGGAACATTTGCGAGTGTGCTTTCCAAAATATAAAGTAATGAATTCCACTTCTTGGTACTACTAAGTCTTTAAACTACAGAGCTAAATCTGAAAAGAATTCAAGAAAACTTTAAAAGACTTTAGAAATGCAGAACACAACATAGTGAAATTAATTGAATAGACACCATTCCCTTAAGATGTTAGACCAGGAGAGGCACCTCTGTCTGCAGCTTGCGTTCCAGCAGTAAGGGCTAACAGGTGCAAACTGAAGGACCAAAAATAGAGTCTTTAAAGCAGCAGTAGTTGTGCACCCAAAGCCCCGGTTATGCAGCGGGATGTTCTGCCATGCTGGATCCCTGCTTGCTACCCGCATCAGTCTGGCTGAATGAAAGCTGGGAAACAGCAAGCTGAGGCACTCATTTTCTGCTGTGGTCATTTATAGAAACTTTTCTGATGTCAAATTAATTTTTTTTAACCTAGCCATTTATTTACAAACCTGATCTTGGGGCCTGAATTAATCTGTCAGTGTTCTTCTTCAGCAGCAAGAACATTTAGACAATTAGCCCACTGCTGAGGGAAATGGGGGGATCATTGTCATCAGCTCTAATGACGCTCCTATATTAAGGATGCTTTAGGAGTACGAGATCAATGAGAAAGTGGTTTGAAATGACCCAAGGACTTTCCAATACAGTGATTTAATAACACAGTGAATAAAAAGATGAATCTTGGTAAGTACTAGTGGCCTAGAACAGAATCTGCCCAAAGGAATTTTCCAATATTACTTTTATTTGCTTGTCATAATACATTTCAGCTGTATTTCCCCCTTTCTGTTCCATACACTATATTAAAGAGGAAAAAAAGTTTTCTATTCAGTCTGCGTTCTTCATGAGCCTTTTTCCTATCTGGTTGACTAGAAAGACATTAAAATACAAATAATTAATTAACTGACAGAACAATTTAAGACAAGTTTTAAAATGGTTCTTCTAACTGTAGATGTGTTGCCTGGAGAAGCAACAAGGAGAAAATCCCTTATTTTGAGATATATTTTTTTATCTTTTTTTTTTGTGCAGACTTGAACCTTTTTGATCTCACTCTTTCGTAAAGTAACTCTTCATCAGATTAAATATGAAGATCCCTATCAGAATGCACTTGGCTTCGACAAGTCTGGCAGAGTCCTGTGTAGCCTGCAACATGCAAATGGCTGGCACTGAAATGAAAAGGTCTTGGATAATGAATAAAGAATATTTTAGTAGCATGACTCATAAGTAATACAAAGGCAGCTCTGGCAGTGTCTGTTCTAATTACAGACTAGTTGCTATGTTGTAACAATCATGGGTATTAAGTGTGTGGGATGCTGAAATGTGTGGGCATCCTGCTAAGCTTGATCTCAGTTCCTTGCAACTCAAATCCTGTCTGTCCTAGCTGGAAAGTAGGCAGTGTATTTAGGTGCCTAAAAATGTACTGAGGGGGACTAAATGTGTATATCTATTTTTAAATGTTTTTTGTTGGGCCCTCCGGGCCACAAATTTTTTGAGCTATCAGGATCATGGAGATGTGTTGCACAATGCAACAGCCAGCTGTCCTGTTGAAGCCCGGTGCTCTGGGGCTGGTCCTCATCCCCCAGGACTGCCACAGTGCAGCATTTCCAGAGCATCTTGGTGGGATCAAAGAGCAGGAGCAGCAGCAATTCCAAGGTTATGTTAGGTCTGTACAGGCTTGTTTTACCTCCAGCATTTCAGGGAATGAGGTAATGTGGGCTGCTATGCCTTTGAGCAGCAGAGATGGTGATAAATCTTGGATGGGAAACGTGGAGCTGCTTGAGGGTATTTGTGGAATGGGACAGCACTGCTGAACACTGCCTGTCTGAGCGACTGGCTTCCTAGTCTGTTTAGAGAGGCATGGGCTTAGGCAGTAAGATGTCAGTGTGACTCAATCCTGCAATTTAATGAAGACATGTCCAGATGTAGAATTTGCTCCATTTCAACAGTTAATGAGTTGGGAAATTATCCAAGATCAATTTTCTGTTTCCTTCAAGGTTCTTGCTTCCTGAGTTTGGGTGATTATTTCCCTGGGCACCATTTGCCCTTCCCCACTCCTTGTCTTTCTCTTCTTCAGAGTTAAAGGATTTTTCTCCCTTTTCTGAATGGGGAAGACCCTCTGCCTATTTCCCAGAAATTTTAGGGGTATTAAACATGGTGCATGACTGCACAGGAGAGTGCTCAAAAGCTGCTCTGACTTCACAATACCACAGGATCCTCTTACAGGTGAAGATTTCTGTATTTAGGTGGTGTGTAGTAAGGAAGGCAGTCCCTGTGCAGGGAAACCTGTGCACAGAAAATATATCCATGGGTGTTAACTATCTGTGAATACCATCTGATGATGATGTTTTAAAAATACATCTGTGGGTATTAACTATCCACAGCTACCATCTGATGATGTTTTAACAATCATCTGAAGCATGCCAGCAAGCTGAAGGCTCACAGACTGCAGCAGAGAAGGAGAATGTACAATGTAAGTAAGATTTTGGTAAGGAGGGGTGGGTTTGGTTTTGGATTAATGTCCTCAGTAATAGAGAACTGAGAGAAGACACAAAATGCCTCGCACTGTGACCACCTTCTCTAATCACACTAATGTGTCTGTAATAAAAATAACATTTGGTCTGCCCTTATTCCCCCTGGGATGCTCCCCTAAATTTCCTGCTTTGTTGTCAACACCCCGGTGCACAAGGAGAGGGGTATTTTTCCAACACCTCAGTTGCCATAGCTGCCAGCAAACTGTGCTAATGTGTTTGCTTTGGAACCAGCCCTCCCTCCTGTGTGGCACTGGGTGCCAGCAAGGGCAGAGCTGGAGCAGAGTCTGGGCTCTGCAGTGCCCAACTTTGCTGCTGCCCAGGCATTGGGGAGCAATGGGGTCAGGCCCCGAAAGGCTCACACCTCCCTCAGTCTCTCCCAGAGCTCTTCATCGCTTGGTGGCTCTTCATGCCAGCACAGAGGATTTGTGGATTGTGCTGTGAGTAAATAATGTTGACACCGAAGATGTTGCCTGTTCTAATGTCTGATCACCACCTGGATAAAGGAGTCTCCTCCTTGTTTGGTAGGTTCACAGTATCACTGCTTGCAATGAGCATTTTTATTAAGTTAAACTGAACACACTCTGCTATAGAGCACCATCATCTCATTAGATGCTCTGCAGGTTCAGACTGGACTACATGTCCTTCACTATTTCCCCTTAAAGGGAGAGAGGCAGTGATCAACCACCAAAACATTTTCCAGCTCCTTCTACCAGCATATTACAAACAGATAACCACAAAATCCTAATCACTTCTGGTTTTCTTTCGAAGAACATAATTTCCCATATGCATTGAAATTTATATTTGAAACTACAGCAACAATGCAAGTAATTATTTAGCCCCTGAGTACACATGCTAAGTATCCTAAAGAATATCTTTTGTCCAACATCTTAATCAGGAGCTGAATCTAGCAAAAGCTCAACTTCATGTGAGTGAATACTCATGGATTTGCACAACTGAAATGTTTATATAATGAATAATCTTAAAAGCACTTACAGTAATACTTCAGTTCCAAAAGCATAATGTGAGGTTTCCCAGAGGAGTGCCCAGATGTAAAAATTATTAACAATACACAGGATTTTGTGTAAAGAGTGTTTTGAACAGACAGTAATGTTGTAGATGAAGCCTGTGGTAATAGTGAACAAAAAGATGTCCCCAGTCTCTGCGTGGCTGTCATCTGCATGACTCAAGTCCATCCCAACAAGGCCAAGGGTGGCCCTGGGTTATGCTTCCCCCATATGAGGCTGTCGTGATGTTGCCAGAGGTGACAAAAATCTCCAAATATTGGAATGTACTGGTGAAATTTGTGTAATAGGCAAAGCTACTCCCGGTGCTGTTTACGGGGTTGTAAGCATGGAGAGCTTTTCAAACACAGAGAACACTCTCCAAGATAGAGCCTCTGCAACGAAAGAACCAAGGAAGCACAGGGAGATGGAGAGGAGCAGTTCCCTCCATCACAAATGGCCCTGTGACACCCCAGTTTCCACTCACAGGGAGTAAAAAGCAAGCCAGGAGAAAGGAGAGGAACTCCCATCTGATTTTGAGAGTACTGTGAGAAAGTGTAGATGGAACATACACATGCTAAGTGTTTTGCCTAAGTCTTGGTATTTCCCTGTAGCTGGCAGAAGCCTTTTGCTTTCACATGCATCCTAGGGAAGGTGAGCTGTAAATTCAGCCCAGCGCCAGGATGATTCTGGAGGATGGAGAATGGGGACAAAGGAGATGTGACCTGCAGAGGGGATTTGGAGGGTGTTCAGCACCCTTTTTGCTGCTCTTAGCAACACTCTGGGGTGATTACATTGTCATGGCAGAGGGCCCATGACTGAGGAGGGAGCAGAGCCATGGCTCAGCCCAGGGGACATGGCAGCCCCATAGGTGGAGCGGGTGGAGGGAGGGAGGATGTGGCAGGACATAGTGCCCTGTAAGTGTGACAGCCCCATTCCCTCCAGCCTGTCCTTACTTTGCAGACTGAATTATTTTCAGTACCTCACCCAGGGTGTGCAGAATTAGACAGAGATTGCTTTGCATGGGTGGTGGTTAGCTACAAAGCCACATGGCAAAGGCAGGTGCTATTAATAACCCCAGTGTCCCTGTCCTTTCTACATCACATGCATCTTCCAGTAGCTCTGCAGCACAAACCCCACAGGCACTGGGGACAGATTACTGTGTTTTGGTTTTTTGACAGTGGGATCATAGGCCAGGAGTATGTCCAAGAGGTTGTAATGAGAAGAATACATAAATGAAGTGTTGGATTTCCTTTATATACATATATATATATATATGACTCTCTCTCTTTATATATATATACTGCTTGAGAAGATTTAACATATGGCCCTGCAGGCAGCGTGGTGTCATTTCAATAAACAAGCAAATTACCTGGTGTCCCCATTCAGAAGTGTCTTGAAATGTCTTTTGCTACTACCAGTGCTGTCATGCAAGGTGAGTGCATTGTTGGAGGAATGAGCTCTGCTGTCACTGACTTGGCTAACATGCAGACAGACACAGCTGTGCCATTGCAGCAGCAGCAGAGCTGCCCTCCAGGGAACAACAAACTCCCAAGCAGACCCTGGGACTGAGAGAAGATCTCTGAAAGGTTCAGCTGTTGCTCTGGAGTGGTGAATCTCCCACTGGAGGCTGAGCCAACACTGTGTACTTCATATTTGGTGCCATCACCCACACGTAACTCCTGCCCTATCTAACATTCCTGCACTGAAATGAGGAGAGGCTGTAATAGGACTACAATATTTGCATCACATTTTAGGTAAAGTTTCAAAGGCTTATTGATGAGAGTTATACACCCCACACCCCAAAGCAGCATTTTCAGTATCACCTTTTTATAGACTACCCAGTTCTGTGTCCCTTCACTACGTGTGTGCTGAATATCCACTTCCCCTCATGTGCTGCAGTGTGCTTGTGTTTGATTTTGAACAAGAGATGAGAGCAGACATCATGTTAAATATTCACAAGGAAATGTCAGCACAGATGAGGCGGTACTGGGGGAAGGATGGAGGTGGGCTTGGCATAAATCATTTATGGCCATGAGGCATGAATAGAGGTCAGATCATTCTCAGCAACATTATTCTGATAATGTGATGCAAATCTTCACTTTAATGGCAACCTGAAAATAAAACAAGCACTTATTAGAAACATATTGGTTTCAGAAACCTGGCTGGAAGCTTGCAATTTTAAGGCTGTAATGGGACTTGCACTGAATACCCAGTGGAGTGAGTCCTCCCCATTGCAAGCCCCAACAAAGCTTGTTTTCAGACAGTAACCAGCTCTGCTGCTGGTGAACCACCTGAACACCTCATATTTTCAGAAATACCTGAAATTCCTTAGCACCCAGAAGCACCGAGCAGCCTTGGATAAGTGACACGTACCCAGCCAAGGGTGTATTTTTTATACCTTTCATGTACAGTGCAGCTGTACTGGTGATGGTATTCAATGGCTTTAAGGTGTCAGATGTATTAGGTTAAAACAACAAATCTCTTCAGAGACAGTTTCAGAGACCTTTGGTTTCTTTGTAATTTCATGTTTGGCTTTGCTTTCAGCAGCCGCCACTAATTCTGAACTGCTGGCTCAGCTTGGCTTGACGATTGGCTTTGGCACAGCCCAGTTGTGATACAGCTGCATTTCAGAGCATCCAATAAACTTACCCACAGTTACTCACCTCCCTGTAAGTGACCTCCTGCAGCTCCTCCTCGGGGGGCTGCTCCCCAGGGGCTGTACGGGCAGGTTCTTGCATCAGAGGACAGCTGAATGTACACAATTTATTTCTGCTGTTGCTGAGATACTGTTAAAAACTTGCACAGTCGCCTTGTCAGAACACTGCTCACTTCATGTTCTATTTTTTCTCATCCTTTCTTGTCTGCAGGCTTTGATAGAATGGTTTCTCTTGCCACAAGCATGGCATTTGACTTGACATACAAGACTTTCATTACCATGTTTTTTCCAATGTACTTACAATGCTTCCTTTCCAGTTTATCTCCTGTTCTATACTTTTTCAGATGTTATACTGACTTTGTGATGTACTAACAGGCTTGTATTTTCAAGTTTATCTTACACTTCTTGGAAAAGTCAGGTTTTTGCCTGCTTCTCCTAGACCCAGGACATAACCTTTCCCTGTTACATATACAATGGTAGACCTGGCTCGGGTTCTTGTGTTAATCTTCTCCCACCATTTATAGGGAATTTCTTAATAGGGTAGAGAAGGCAAAAAGCTGCCTGGTCTTAGCTGAGTATGCAGTTGATTAGTTAGATAATGCCATTCCCTGTCTCCCCTATGAAAATCGTGGCTGGATAACCAACCAGACACCTGTCAGAAGCAGAGTACTGGTGGTTGTACATCTTGTATAGCAGAGAATACCAAAGTTATTTGAGGAAATCAACGAAGAAAGAGCAGAAGAGCCACATCAGTGTTTTACATGATATTAGAGGGAAAGTGTTGGTTTGTGGGATTAAAAACACTGGAACTGGGGCCAAAAAATAAGTCTGGGGACACAAGAGTAGGAAATTAGCTGTTCTCTATTAAGAGCTGTCATTAAAAAAGCAAGCTGTGCCTGTGACATTTGCTGATGTGGAAAATCTAAGCTTCCAGGTTCATCTTAAACCTCCTATTCTAGCTGTTCCGAAGGAAAAAATTTTTTTTCGTACATTAGGCTTATGTCTCAACTAGTGAGACATCTGAAAAAGGCTCACATAGCTAAGAACAATGCTTTGAATTTTTGTAATACCTGGGATAATTTTATCAGAGAGGGATTTAAGTGGTGATGCATTACATTATCCTAGTGCTGTGCAAGACATATGGAAATTAGTGATGGATTAGATTTAAGAAAGCTTATGAAAAGAGTCTTACAAGACCTTTAACCTTAAAATTGTTCATAGCTGAGCGATCCATTAAAATAAGTATTGAAGTAATCCCTGGGCAGCACAGTAGTGAGAAATATGCTAGTGATTAATGGGTTCTGGTTACTTTCTTAAAAGTTTAATATGCAGCTGTACAGAAAATATCTGTGATAATGGCAGCCACAAGTCCTCCCTCTGTTGTAAGAAAAGTTGGATGTAGAGCTGCTGCTGTTCATGTGGTTTTTGCTAAAAGCAAAAGCAGTGCCAGGGCTCTTTGCAGCCTCCCTGTGTCTGTACCAGAGCCTGACAAAGGCACAGCTGCCACCAACAGCCTCCTGTGGGGGACACCCCACCTCTGGTGTCCTGGGGCTTTGCTTGAGGGAGTTGTAGCTCACACACAAATGTCTGTGAAGGCACTTTGGCTTTGCCTCGAGATTCCTGGTTCTGGGCAAGTCCCCAGCAGTGGTGTCACTTGTGGCACACCCAGGGCTCCCGTGGCGCTAGCGCTGGTGTTTCACACTCTTGCGTGTCCCTGGCTGGGTCAGGGCTCGGCTGTACCCATGCAATGGTTTTCTCAGTCTCAGAGCGGAATACTCTGCCAAGGCAGCAATGTGACAGTCTTGTCTACACTGTTTTACAGAGCTGGGCTGCCTGTTGTCACCCAGCATAATTTTCAGGGCTGGAAATAGAAGCTTAATGGTGGAAGTACAAAACAGATTTTCCTGTCGGACACTCACAGAACTGGCAGCGCGTGGGACTTGCTGACTTGGCAGGGAACAAGATCACTGTGCAAGGAATCATCCCCAGTCGTGAGGGCTGGAATATATATGTTTGCACCAAAACTCATTGCCAATGGTCTGCATTTTGAGCTGCTGGTGAGAGGCCTAATGCTGTATGAAAGGAATTTCTCTGGTAATGCAAAGAAAACTGATCTGACAATGTCACTGGCCTCCACTAAAGGGAGAACAGGGGTGAAGTGGTGGCTGTTCCCATTCAGATCACACCCACCTGAGCTGTACCCACCAGAGAAGAGCAGGTACATCTGTGCCCCCCTTTTCAACTGGGCACAAGGCAGATGTGTGATCTGTGCAGCTCCTGCACAAGCAATGTCACCCGTGCAGTACCAGACTGCTGGGGATCACCATCATGCAAGGGCTAGCATTTATCTCTTGTTAGATGAGCTAGAAATGCTTTCTTTTATGGTTTTGCTGGTAGAACAATCATCTATTTAACAAGCTATAACAATAATTTCTTTTCTGATATGGGCCTTCAATTTGATGTACACTTGTACGCTCCATGCACGCTTTCTCTTCTTTTTAAAATAATTCTCCAACTCATCCACCTGCTTCTGACACGTTACCTTAGTTTAAATAGGGATGTGCTGCTCTTTGCTGTTGCTGCCTACTCAGCACAATGCATCATCAGATGGTACTTTCCATCACTAATCACAAGAGCTGTTTGGTTTATCATCACAAGAATTGCATTAACTCTGCTGACCAACAAAGGCCATTACCCTTGACTGCAGCAGCTGCTGGAACAAATGAAGAGACCATCAGTGTGCATCACACAGCAACTTTGAGAGCTTGCTTTGCCTCCCACCTTTCTCTCCCAGATGTCAGGTGTTAGTGAAATGTGCCAAGGTTTCAGAGTAGTAATCACATCAATTTGAGCAGAGAACAAGCTGTTATAATTCACTGTACTAATGAAAATTATAATGACACCACAACAGAAATCCTTGCCAATCTAATCATCTCACACCACCACAGCACAATATTATTTAAAGACTAATGTTCTTAGTAGCACATACAAGTTTAGGATCAATTTCTGAAGATGATTAAACACCAAAGCAAAGTGGAGCTGTATGGAAAATTTAGCTCTTGCTTGGAGAGCATGGATTCCTCTAAGCACCAGCATGATTCCCACTGTATTAGAGCAAACAAGTTCCATAAAGCATGATGGAGAAAAAGCTGGGGAAAAGTAATTTTTGGCCACAAAAATGCTGGGGAATCAGTGTTGCTGCCAAGCAGCATTTCTCTAGTAAAAAGATGCAAATGGGGATGCATACTCAGTTTGCTGCCACTGAATTTCCTCACCTTGGGTCATTAAAGTTAAATTAATTGGAGGAGAAAAGGATTAGAGAAGAGTTCTGAGGAAGAAGACATGATTCAGGTTTTCTGTGGTGGGTTATCTCAGCACCTGTTTACAGAGAAAAGGGAGGAAGTTGTGAGACCCCTCCATCTCCAGCACACAGTTATCTCCATGTGAAAAAATACATGTATTTACTTCATCATTGTTTGGGGGTAGTGTGTGGATGAAAGAATCCACAAAGGTTTATCCAAGGAAAAAAGAGCATGAAATCAAATTAGATTTAGGGAGCTGTTAGAACTAGTTTGTGTGATTTAATCTGCCTCGAACTCTACCCACAGCAGTGACTCATGAAACAGCATGTCAAACTATAGTAAATTCAAGAAATATATACTGCATTAAAAGAGTGAAGGAAAGCCACAGTTAATGTAAAAGTGGGCAGTCAAAAGAAAAAAGAACAAACAGGGAGGCTGGTGGGAGGATTGAGGGGGAACAAAGGGAATCTTAGGCAAAGAGGTGGGAATTGTGGGAATATGAGATTATGATGGATTCCACAGAAGTATTCTCATATGTCATTATATATTCTCTACTACCTTATTTAAAGGTATTGTTTCTTGAAAGAGGAATGAGAGCCTCAGGTGAGTGAAGGGAGAAATCTGTTCAGATCAGTTCCTCCTTGGCTTGTAGACCAAGAGAATAATACTTGGCAAGTGTGGTCACCTGAAGCGTGCCACACAATTAAATATCCATTTCCTGTGACATACAGAAACACAACGTCTCACATCAGATTCAGAGCACTGGTGGTGCATTTCCCAGAAAGGTGGCCTGTGGCCCTGCAGATGGCCTCTGGCAGCCCAGGGCCAGCAGCCCTGTGAGTGCCTGGGTGGCTTTGTGCAACTTCCTGGCTTGGTGATTCCCTGGGATGAACTCACATGGGCTGGGAACAGCTGAGCAGCCATAACTTCCTCAAAGGGAGAGATGATGACTGAAGAATCAAAAGAAAAACCATGGAAATCCACAAGATTCAGGCTGGGCTGCTGCTGAGGAAAGGCTCTGAATCTCAGCAGCTCTCAGCATTCTGCTCTGGTTGGACTTGGCAGGCTGTTTTTCTCTTCCCACACACTCAGAGCTGCTCACACCCAGTCTGTGTGTGCTGGGGAGGTTTTTTGGTCTCATTTCTCAAGGAAATGAGGCATTCGCAACCAGCATAACTTTTTCTCCCCATGCCTGTCCCTGGCCATCCTCTAATGAAGTGTGACAGCATGGATTTCCATCAGCTGAATTTCATGGGACTATGGGACTACTTGGCCCCAAAGGCACAGCTGGCTTGGTTAGGATAATAACTGCAGAGAGCTCAACCACCTCAGCTCTGCATATATCTCTGTAGATCCCTCACATGAAGATGCTCCAACTGTCACTCTACAGTTGTGGATCTTTGTTGCTGTTCCCTATATCCTGGCAACCTGTGTGTCATCAGCAGAGTAAGAGGGATTTTTGAGTTATGTAGGGTAATGAGAATGGCTGTTACTGGTTTTAAACTTAAGCCAGAACTGCACAGAACCAGCCCTGCATCCCCCAGTATGCCCTGGTCCAGGAAAATGGCCATCACTCTTCCCAGAGTCACTCTCAGTCCAATTTGTATCATCAAGTAGGAGAAACACATTAAAAAGCAGTGGCTTTCAGTGGCTGCAGACATGCTCAGCTCTGTGCCCTTCAAGCAGTTTGTGGATACTGAAGAACTTTGTGCATGTACTTGTAATTCATGCACATGGTAAGTTAAGTGTCCGTATTTATAAGACATAAGGGCTCTTTTTAATGCACAGCACACTAAAATGTTTATTGTATATGTCTCTCTATTGATCTAGAATCACTGTATTTCCTTTCTTAGGATTTTAAGTCTCTCATTCAGTTGAGGCAAAAATAATATATTTTTCCTGTGCAAAAAGGCATTTAATTGCCAGTAAAGTTGTGTTGCTGATACTAGAGACTCCAAGATATGTCTGTGTGTGCCTGGAGACAGCACTCACAAGCCTGGTAAAGAAGCAGTGACAGTATTTAGCTGTGCAGCATTTTCTGAGGTGAGGGTGAGTTCCAGCTTCTCACCTGAAGTGCCACAGGGACAAACTTACCAGCCTGGACAAAATTTTGGAAGAAGAGTTGGTTAAGTATCATTCTATTCACAGGCTGAATTGCTGGACTCTTTTACATGCTGGGAATCTCCCTTCCAGGAAAATCTTTGGATTTAACCAAGAGAGGTGACAGATGTCTTTTGATTTTAAGGAGGATATGAGGGAAATGCAAATTGGAGAACTCTTTCAGAAAAGCATCAGATATATGACTCTTCAAGTCCTGTCTTGCATCCTAAATGTAGCTTAAAGGTTAACAAAACCCACAGACAGCCACACTGGGAGTGCTGAATCACTGCATTTTACACAGTCCTTCACACTGAGAAACCTGGATGGTTCCCAAGAACGAGCGATCTGGAAATAAAAATGTGTCTGATCAATAAAATGAAATGGCTTGAAGAAATTTCAGTTTAGTGCTCTGTAAGTCCTAATTGGCTTTGTGTGTATCACAGGTGACCTTGCCCTTCACAGCTCTTTACAGTGTGTGCAGGGGTGCTCTTGACAGCCCAAAAGACAGCAACCACAGGAAGAATCAGCAGTGGGAAGGGTGGCAAGAATGGAAAAGTGCCCCCAGTGGCTAGCATCAACTCTTTCTACATCAGACATGGACTAATACCTATTTGCATCCCTACCTTCTTGTTTTTTACCAAAGATGCAAAATATAGACATACTTACCACTAACATGGGTGGGATAATAAAAAGACAAGTATAAGTATTCAAACAGCATGAGCTATTTAAATAGGGAAGTTAAACAAAATCCATCCCAACTGGCTTTCTAGTGTCATCCCCATGATGTAAAAATCATTTTATTTTACTTACAGAATGCTAAAATCTCCAGAGGAATTGCTCCTCTCTTCTCAGCAACATATGTAGGCAGAATAATAAACTTCAGAGGTTTTATGAAGGTGAGTCAATGGAGACAGCACAGCACAAGTGCTTCAGTCCCCTCCAGCATACACACCTGCCCTTTCATCGGTATCATAAGAAAATCAGGGAAATTTGCAGAGCAAAACATATTATGAGCCCTCACAGAAGGAACTGGAAACTCAGTAGGTTTTAACACACTGCTTGGCTTCAAGGAGTCAGGTTTGAATGAGATTTCCTGCAATGCCCAGAAGTATCCCCAAAGATATGTTTTGAACCTCTCTGCCACAGGATGAGCCAAAGCTCCCAGGAGGTTTCCCTTCCCTTGCCACATGGATTTGAGCTGACAAGGGAAGTTTGCTTCTCTGAGAACCTCCAGCACTGCCAGGCTTTCTTTCACTGCCATTTTTAAAAGTCTGCATATTTCATTACCTACATTTTGTAACCTAGCACTGACAACTCTCTTTGAGCTAAAATGTGACATTTCTCCCTTGTAATGAGAAAATTGCACCCTTGTCCACTTAAAAATTCTAGTAATACAAATCCAAAATGAGTTTTGCATATTTAAACACTTTTAAATTAAACACTTGATGTTAGTGAGGAGCAAACGACGATTCTTTGGAGGGGAGCAGAAGAGAACAGTTCTGCTGTTCACGCTTCCACTGCTGCAGGAAAAGTATTTGGGATGTGGAGTGCTGATGATCCATCCCAGGGCCACAGGCAGCCCCATAACCTGGGGGACCCAAATAATTATTATTTTTTCCACGTATATGTACTCTATGTTTGAGCTACTGCTCTGACTTGCCACAAAAGACATTGCATGATGGGGTATCAGCCAACATCCATCCCAACACAGATACTGGACTGTGCCATGGACTGATCCTGGGGTTTCTAGAGCTGGAAGTGCAAACCAGAGTCCAGTGGATCCATAAAAATGTTGCATCTGGGGGCAGCTAGTAGGATTTCTTAAAAGCCATGGAAATATGGAGACTTCATTACCACAAGCAGGTGTCCCCAGAGCCACTGCAAAGCTCAACTGACCTCAGGGTCACATCTTATTCCCACTGTAGGAGCTGTGAAACCAGAACCTTCAATCAAGCAGTTTTCACAAGGACTCCACAACTTCTGCAGGAAGGCAATTGGTACCGGCCTGAAGGCTTTTATTCAATTTGACAACACAGTGGTCATAGCTATGAGATTTGCTAAGCCTTGGGAACATGGAATTGTCAACAAAGGGATGGAGATACCTTTTATTTGAAGTCTTCTCTTCTGTCCCCTCCAAAAAGTATTCTGTAACTCTAGCAACATTTCTACAACTCTAGCAACATTTTTATAACTCTAGCAATAAATTCTTAATCCTCAAAGAGCAAAAACTAGTGACAAGTTGTGGTGCCTGGCATGATGATATGCTACTGTATAATCTTGCAATGCCATGGTAAATAACTAGTGTCATTTTCTAGTAATGTTCTTATTGCTTTATCAGAATAAACATTAGAGAATACATCACATTCCTTTGTGTTTCTCAATTCCTATTAAACTCCTGGCTGCTTCAATGTGGCCTCTCTACGCAGCTTGACTGTGGGCTGGTGAGCTGTGACTTTCTGCAGTACAATATTATCATTTCTCAAGTCCTGTTCAACTCCAGCTGTAACTTTTCATGGGCAAAGATGGATGCCATGAGCAAAATCCAGGGTCAAGCAAAATTTATCTCAATTTATCCTGGACAGAAAAAGTAACTGAAAGCAAAATATACTGCTTGAATGAATTTACAGTAAGTAATAAAATACAGCAGGGAGAGACCATTTACTGTAGGGGAAGAACGTAATATATGATGTCCGTAATTCCCTTTAAAGCAATGCTATTAAGCAAGTATAAAGGTGATAATCACCTTTTTTAAGCATTAATGTTACATTTGTAAGCCAGTTGGTGCGTGACATCTACCAGTACAAAACAGCCACTTTTAATTTTCCAGAAAAAGCTATATATGTTTTAAGCCACTTCCAGGACTGGCAGCTGTTACAGCAATGTGAAGGGCAAAGGCAGGCCTGTGGCTCTCATCAAGGCAAAGAGCACTATCCCAAGGACCAGGTTATAAACACTGAAAAGACAAATGTCTTACCTAATTCATGGAGGAACTGCTGAGGTCAGACTAGAAATAAAATCAGTCAACACACAGACTCATCTTCATCCCAGCACTGCAGAAACCCAACAAGAACTCCGTCACAGACAGCCCTGGCCAGCCAGCAGAATCTTAGTGCAGAATCAGACTATTTTTGCACAGATTAAGAAGGGAATAATTTCACACAATGAGGCATCTGTAGATGTTTCACAAACATTGGTTATTTGCAATTCAAAGCTGGTTTTGGAGTCTTGGGTTGACTTTTGGCTCCTCTACCCAAAAAATCACAGACCAGTTCCTTCTTCACTCCATTTGCCCTGATTCCTTCCTAGTCCTGGAGGTCACTTGGATCCCCATTCTCCCCATTTCTGCCATGGATTTACGGCTTCTTTTTCTGAATACGTGCACTGGAATTACACAGAATAATCTTGCACACCACCAGCAGCATTTCCCTGTCACCACAGGGATCACATTGCCTGCTGCAGACGGATAAGCCAGCTCTGAACTCCTGTGATTTCAAAAGCTCTTTTGATACCTGGTACCATCTGTGGAGCTGCAGATCCCAGAGGCAGGTGATTACAGTGAGAACCTCAGCACCTCCTTTGCTTCTCCAAAAGGCTCAGAATAAGGACTAAGTATGTGCATTTTGAAGACTTAAATCCTAAAAGGAAAAAAAAAAAACAAACAAAAAGAAAACAAAAAACCACTAGTTATATTACTTTCTATGTATCTCGTGATTTTAAGTCAGTATCATGATACCATGATTGCATTTTGGCTTGGCAAGCAGACTCAGAGCAGAATTACCCAATTACCCCCTACAAACCCTGGGCAGGGAGCTCTTCTAACATAGGCTTGATCCTTCTGTCTCTGCACAAGCAAATGCTGATGTGTTTCAGAGACCTGATGACTTTAATGCATTTAAACCAGTAGCTCCCTTGCCCATCAAGAAGTTGAGCTTTGGATGCACAGAGAAGAGAGAACCTTTACTCTCCAGGCAAGGGATTCCTGTTGATCCCAGTTTCTGTAGGCACATTATAAATCTTGCTTTTACAGTTATACTCCCCTCATCCAAGCAGAAGTGTCCTTATTAGATTATTTAGAAAAGCCTATAATTACCAGGGTCTAATTTATTAACATATTAACAAGATGGGCAATTTAAACACCATCTTTGGAGATAATGAAATTGTGCTAACTCTGAGACTGAGGGAACACCAACACCATGGAAACTGTCACCAACAAAAGCCATGATACTGTAAAGACGTGGTTTGCCTGCCTGCTGGAAATGCCCAACGCATTCAATCTCTTAAAATGGCAACAGGACAGATATTACTCAGGCTGCATGTGATGCTGACAGAGAACAAAAGTGCAGTTTGTGGGTTGCCACAGCATTTTCCTTTGGCTGCTGCCACAGCTGTACATGGCTGTGGCACTGATGTCCCAGAGCATCCTAGAGGCAAAGCAGAATGGATTCAGTGGGAACTCCACACGTGTTGAAGACAACTGCTCTCTCCAGGCACTTTCCAGAAGTATGTTCATTCTTCAGAGGCCTATTAGAAAAATGGTGAAAAAGGAAAAAAGAGTTTGGTCTGTTCTGCCTTTCCCGCTGGTATAAGGCTGTTCACTGGTAATGGTGCACGCTGAGCAAGATTTATAATGTTGGGCTCCTTCTGTAGAGCCCCAGCAACAGCAAGCAACCCATCTCTGCTCCCCATAAAGAGTGTTTCTTTTCCAACAAGAGAGAAACCTCAGAGGCTGCCTGCAAGGGAAGGGGCCAGTCTGCAGGAACTGTCTGCAGTGCCCCTGTTCAGCAGGACCTCAGAGACAAGTGCCAACCGCCAGCAGCATAGACTCTTCCCTGGCCAAAAAAATTGCTGCTAGTGGGATAAGCAGAGGGTTGAAAAAGGTGTATTTAACTTTAGGGCCCTGAGAGCAAGATTTCAAGGGATGCTGCAAGACTAGCAGAGGTTTTGGAGGATGCAGGAGCATCCCAGCACTGGTGTAAGGGCAGCCTCTTCTTGCAGGGCCCAGGGAGATGTGCTGCCCCATAACACATCCCAACACTTGGAAAAGGCAGCATGAGAAGTGAGGAAAGCCTTATTTTCTGGTGACAGGAAGACTTCTGCCTCTTAGCTGACAAGCAGAAATGCTGCCCTGTAATTATTCCTGATCCAGAGCACCAGGCAGCAGCTACATGCAAACCAGGCTTCTCCATCAGATACTTTAATGAGGAGGTCAGTGCATTTTGCATTGAGGGATTTGGGATTTGTACATTAACTGAAGTGGCATGTGTTAGAAGGACATGTGAATTAACGACACTATTTATAACCCATCTCATTATCACACACAGCTTGATGCTTCAGACAGCCACTAACTCTCTTAACAAATTTCTTTTGCTGCAACTAAAACTGCTTTGTTTCAGCTGTGATCAGTTAGAAGAATGCTGCTGTTGTTATTGTTTGGTTTTTTAATGTAAACAGCCCTTTTCAAAGGGCTGTTTACATTAAAAAACCAAACAATAACAACATGGTTTAACTCAGCCCCGAGTTCAGGTCTCAGATACAAAAATATTCATGTTGAGGCTGATAAATGCACAATGAACAAATTACATGCTTGAATCCCCTCTGTTTTATTTTTGATCTCTAATATTAGATGGCTATAATTGTTTTGAAGCTCCTTGTGTGCATGTTATCAATGCATATGTTTGCTACAGAAATGTAAATTTCAACATCTTGTCCCTTAAATTTTAAAAGAAATGTGCCCTTCCTTTATTTATGTCCTATTCTTTTAAACAAACAAGAAAAGAAACCATCATCTGATAAATATTAAACACTTGGATGTGATTCCAGCCTTTTTCCCTCTGAGGCTGTAGCATGGCACTGGCCTTTTGACTCTTAAAGCTAAAAGAGAACACTGAATCCTAATCTTGTTTCTATAAAAAACAAGTTAAAAAGCACTTTTTGTTGTTGTTGTTCTATATATCTATTCTTTTATAAGTGTTTTAAGAATCCAGAAACATAAGGGAGAGTTATAAGGAAATCAAATCCTCTTCTTAAATACAAACATCCAAGAGTAAAATCCATTCTTCCTCCTTTTCCCCGCCAGAATAAATCACTATTTGCAAGGTTGGCTGCCTGGGGGCAACCTCTTTGACCTGTCTTCAGTTTCCTCCCACATTCGGAAATGATGACTTTTGAAGCAAAGAATAGAAAGTGTAGGTGCATCTGCTATGGGCTAATTAATGCTTGCCCACGAACCAGGGTGGATTGATTTCTGCTCCTCCTGTGTTTTTTGAGCTGATACTGACAGCCCTTGGAGGTCCCTGGTGTCAATACAGAAAAAGAGCCACCTCCCCATGTTTCTTCTTACCAGACCCTCAGGGATGTGCAGAGCATGGTGTTGCATCACTCTTGAGATGGATGTCTTCATCTGCCCTAAGTGATCAGGAACAGAGGAGAGACCACATCCTGGTGGAGAAAGAGCAGGGCTGAAGGTGGAGGAAGCTTCTGCTCAGCAGTGAGTGATGCTTTTTCTGTGCCTGAGAAAATAAACACAGGGAATCAAGCAGCTCTAAATAGAAGTGGCAATAATGTGACTGCTCAGGCATCGGAATTGTTTTAGTGATGGGAATGAAAAGGAATCCATTATAACTGACAGTAGCATTAATAAAGATCCATTTCCAGAGGTCTGGAGAAGTGGAAAGGAGCATAATCACAACAGTGCTCCCCACTCTCCTCTTTTCCAATGGGATGAAAGCAGAGCTCCTCACTTGCTGCAACTGTTAAGACAAAGCAGAAAAAGACCCCAGGAGGATGAATCCCAACACTGCCCCATGCAAGGAATTACAGGAACAAGTAAACAAAAGAGAAGCAAAGAATTATTCATGTTCTAGTAACTCCAGAAGTCCTGTGATGTGCTCAGTTAGCATTAACAGGGGCTGGCTGGTCAGCAGGGGCTGTATTGGAGATGGGGAGGTCCAAGCCCCCAGTGGACACCCAGGGCTTGGCTGCTGTACCCCTGGGAGACCCTGGTGTCCCTCTCAGCAGGGTGCTTGTCCCTCTTTGCACACCAGGCCATGGTTTACTGGGTGACTCTGGTCCCACTGTGCCTCAGTTTACCCAGCCCCAGAAATCCCAGCGGTATCAGCCCCACATTTGAGGTCCTTGGTAGAACTGCTGAGTAACAATCAGCACCAAAAGGAGCCACCAGGTTTTAAATACAGCAAGATATTGAATTTCTCGCCACACACATGGGCTGTGAATGCTTTGCTGCACCTCTGCACACCTCCAGTCCCTCTGCTCCCTTCAGTATTTTGAGTATGATTCTGTGGCCATGTGGACCAGGTAGGTTTTTGTATTTCTTTCTTCTCTGACACATTGTAATAACTGCACTCTTAGCTTTATCTGTGGATAATTCTACTAAAGACAAAAATAACCTTAAATTAAAAAACATTTTTTAAAAAGAGGAAATAGTTCTCTGGTTAAGGTGCTTGTCAGTACATATAAATTCAGGACATAGTCTACTTCCCTATAAAAGTTTGATGGTGTTCTCTGCTGGAAGGCTGACAAGACATTGAATTCCAAATTCAGGAAATGTTTGACTCTATGATGTGTTTATAAATTAATTTATTTCCCTTGAATGCAACCGAGCATCTCCCTGGCTTATTGCACAAGACAGTTGCATGTTAAGGATTATGCCTGTAGAATCAAATAGATTGATGACATCATTTAGGACCGATCTCAAAAGATTAATTGATTTAAATATATCTTACACAATTTGCCTTAATCTTCTGAGGAGAACCAGACCAACCTCACACCTTTGCTTTGCTCTAGAAACCTTACTGGTTTCTAGACGGGGGAGAGAAGGAGTGCTTGTTTCATACACTTAATTAAAAGCTTTGAATGTTCAATAAATTACTGTTCTTTAGAGGGAAAACGTGAAATACTGTCTCACTTCTCATTGTCTAGTTCTGTCTTTTTTTTTTTTTTTTTTTTGCTTCTTTATGAATCAGCAGGGTGGCTGCAGCCCTCATGGTGGAACTTCCAGGTCCCAATTTACTGACCAGATCTCCACCATAATGCCTGCACCACACACAGAAAAAAGGCAAAGTAAATTTTGTATTTCTGGGAATTTTGTGCTGCTCTGCACAACAAATCCCACAGATTTGTCTGGACAATGAGAGATGAGATGTGAGCCTTGCCCAGAGCTCAAGGATCTCCAAGGCAGGTGCAGCATTGTTCCCAGGAGGTTTCTCCATGTGGGTGCAACAACTGCTCCATGGATGGAACTGGAGAAGTTCAGAGCTGCCCATAGAACACTCACACAGATGACACTGCCATTTCCCACATTACCATTTTGTCTTCGAGCTCAAAATTGCACAATTAATAAATTTAATTTAAAATATAACAATTTTTTCTCTCAGCAATACTAAGGAGGTTTTCCCTGCAATGTGCATTTTCCATTATACAGAGCTTTTCCAGAGGATTTTGGCGCTTGTTGGACAATACAGAAGTTCACAGCCAGCTCTGAGCTGCATCCCACCCTTGCACACCAGGTTCACTTTGGCTCCCAGTGACTGTCACTTGGGGTCAGCCTCAGGAGTACCACTCCTGTGAGGGAGGCTCCAGCAACCTTCCTGCAGACACGACAAAGTCTGTTCTCGGCGGCCGACAGTCAGGCTGCGCTGGCTCAAGGCCAGAAAGCACGCCCTGAGGGGGCAGGATGTTACAATCCCAAGTTCCCAGGAACAAAGGAGGCAGGAGAGGACTTCTTCATTTTCAGGAGATTATTCCCAAAAGCATCAGGCATGAAAAAGTCGAGGGGAAGGGTTATGCCAGGCATTTTATATGGGGGAAAACAGGGAGGAGCACACAGGGAGAACCAATAAACAGTAACATAGAGGGAGGAGCCCGGTAACATTTCTCCAGTCAGGCGCAAACAGGGGAGGCGAAAACCAACAAGAACCAATAGATAGCCGAATAACTGAGAACTTTCCAGAACTGGGGGTTGAGCCTCAGACCTCAGCCTCGCCCACAGACATGCCTTCTGACTCTGATTCGCCAGTCCATTGGATGGGCAGGATCTGACGGACATTGGTCTGCCCAGCGGTGGGCTGGGTCACCACAGCAAGTGACCATAGAAGTTCAGTCATGGCCTGGTGGAGTTATGGACCCTCATGCTACCAATCTGCACCTACCAGGGTTCCCTGGCAGAGGCTCTGAGGACTGGCAAAACATCACTCATTATGTTGCTCAGGTACTCTGTCACATCACCTGCCTGTGGAGCAGACAGCAAAAGCAACACTACACCACATTTTCAGGACAAACCAGCAAGAAGTACATTCAGCTGTAGCAGCAGGGGCATGTTGGTATGCAGAAACTCACTCTTTGGCTTGGATTTGGGCCAGAAAACAGTATCTGACATCCCTACTGGGGTGGGAAATGGGATTTTAAATCTCAGCGTCTTCAGCCAAGTAATTGGACAATAAAATTCACACCCCCTCTCCCAATAGGTAGCCAGAGGCTTTTCAGTGATTTTTCCCTTGTAATACCTTTAATGAAAGCAGCATTGAAATGTAATAGCACATCCCATACAGCTTGAACAGAACTTTAAGCTTCACAGTGTTAAAATTAATTATATATTTAATTACTGTGTCCTTGCAGATCCATTATGGTTACATTTATATCTACAAAAATGACAAGTTGACCATAAAAAACAATGAGGTGCAAAGACTTACAAGGGCAGCATCTTTTAGAATCAAAGCTTATGTGGCTGTTCCAGTACAAATGCCTGAAAGTTTAGTGCCGCAGTTTCTCTGCTATATAGTCATCATGTAAATATTTGTGTCTGTAGAAAGAGAAATGTTCTTGCAAGGATCCAATTTGTACAACATTTATATATAATTTGGCATCAAAATAAACAGTCCCCTTTTGCTTTCAGTTCAGATCTGGCATAAAGCCACAAATTTCCTCCAGACTTGTACTGCAAGCAGGAATTTTGCCCACTGCTTTTATAAGGCAGCTAATTTGCCAGTATTGTATTTTTGTTCTGTGCCAACTAATTTGGATACAACAGATTGGATTTAAAGGTCAAAAAGTCAAGAAAATTGACTGGAAGATGATGAAATATTTTTTCAAAACTGATTTAAGATAATTGAAACAGCTCAGAGAAGCCATGAAGCATTTTATGAAATCTGTATTTCATAGAAGGTAAAATTGAATCTAGGTGCCAGCAACAGCCTGACATTGGTCTTAGCATGCCTGCCTCAAATCAGTGTTTTCATCAAAAACTATTTTACTTCTAGCAATGCTGATGATCAAGGAAAAAAAAAAAAAAGAAAAAAAATTACATCTGCACCCTAAAGTCCGCAAAACCAGAAACCAGAAAAAGAGCAAAGAACCAAACAGCTTTCCTGACCCAAGCCATAAATCTGACTGTTTGGAAACTACCTGTAGCCAGATGTCAGATTGAACACAAACCTCTTCTCCAGCATAGCAATGATGAATCAAAGTGGGATCCAAGCAGCCTGGAAAGAGCAGTTTTCTTTCATTTGAACCCAGTTATGTGTGCAGCATTTCTCAACAACCCAACACAACTTCTCTTTCCACTGTGGTGAGGACAGTGAACAT
The DNA here is from genome assembly GCA_013399195.1 of Dicrurus megarhynchus. Lineage (NCBI taxonomy): Eukaryota > Metazoa > Chordata > Aves > Passeriformes > Dicruridae > Dicrurus > Dicrurus megarhynchus. The sequence continues at coordinate 1,097,972 of VXAD01009141.1, forward strand.
GGGTATTTCTACTGCCATAGAAGTTATGAAGACAAGCAAAAACCAGGGGTGATACAAGGGGAATTACTAACTCCACATGGTAGGCAACAACAGCAGAGCTTGGAGTAACTCTCCATTTTTATGGGTCTGTGGCAAGATGACAAAGGCCCTGACTAGGAGTCCTGGTAATGTGAAGAGGATTTATAAAGGACAAAGGAAATGGGCCTTGGCATCAGACTAAAGTCACTGCACATAAACACGGCTAATTAGTGCTTATTGACACTTTGTGGCACAGAAAGTCATACTCTTGTGTGGGAGTAAATCAGCAATTCCCTTCACAGGCTGGCAACCCACTCTGGGACAAAAGCTGAAACCTGAGTGAGTTGTTCATCCTGAAAAGCAGCCAGTCTGTGGCTCCTGCAGTTTTTCTGAAAAAGGTGCTGCATCTCATTGTGCTCTTCTTGTCCCACAAAGTGCTCTCTGGGTGTGGGATGAGAAAATGCCATCCTACCTGCTGTCCTCAAACACTGCCCTTCAGTGAGCTGGGATCTGCAAGCCCCCAGGGTACTGATAACCCCTCACCTCGCCCTGCTGCACGAGCACTGCAAGGGCAGCCACCAGGCTGCTCAGTCATGGGCTATGGATGCTGAAAAAGCTTCAGCAAGGAATTTCTTCAGCTCTCAGCAGTATTTTGTAAGAACTCTGTCTTTCCCATGCAAGTAATTCAAAATAATGTTACAGTTTTGTAAACCTCTGCACCTGCAAGGTTGTTGTCCACCATTGTTATGTCTCCAACTAGAAAAATATTTAGAGATGGGTGTCTTAGAACTTGGCCAATCACCCTAAGGGGTGGATGGTCGAAAGAACCAATTACCTTATGCCATACAGTACACTTTTTGCGAACTAACATATAAAAAACCCTCCAAGAAGGTAATAAATCGCTTCGGCCTTCTCTCTACCCTGAGCTTGGAGTCTGTGTCGTCTCTCTGTTCCGCGGCGCTAACAGCGACATCGGGCATGTTATTTTTATGGAAAATTCCTCCTGGTTTACTCTTGTAAGGCCTCTGACCCGGGCAGACCCCTCGGGCTGAGCATGCCATGCAGCTCTCAAGTGCTCTCATGCTGAGCAGAGTGAAGGGCCCATGAGGGCTGAGAGCCATCAACCAGCTGGGAACACCAGCAGTACCATGTGAGCCTAAAGGACAGACCTGCAGAATTGGGGGAAACAGGGTTGGGAGGCACCTCCTAGGTCTAGTTCATACATTTTCTTGCCTAGGGCAGGAACAGTTGAACTTCTGCCTATGAGATATGCTTCATCTGTCCTCAGCCACCTCCTCAGACTACTCAAGTATTATATTGTTCACTAGGAAGTTTTTACAGCTGTCTGGTTATGATTGTCCCTTCACAGCTCACCTGCAGCCTCTTGCCTTCTCTTCTTCGCTGATGCCGAAAGTCTTCTGTGCCACATTTAATATATATGCTCCTGGGAGGGCTCCTGAGGGTTGGATATATATACCCAGGGAACAGAAGCAGAGCCCACTTTACCAGAACCCCATGACAGCAGAGAGGCTGCTCAGCCAGGGACAGGGGAGGAAGATGAGGGGCTCTGCCACTGGAGAAGCAATGACCCAGAGCAAGGCACACAAAGGGTCACAGTCAGCATCGGTTCCGATCCCTGGACAGGGAAATGAGAGGTACCTGCTAAACACTTTGTGGTTTTGTAGTTATCTAACACAAACCCAAGGAAGGCCCATTTCTGTAGGAATTCGTGCTAATATAATCTAGAAATGCTGTTTTCCCAGCACTGCTGGCAGAGCCCTGCAATGCCATGGTTACAGGATCATGCATCAAATGCTACTGCATCATTCCTCCATTTCATCACCAGCACAAACATCCATGCTAACCAGGATTGCCAGCCCAGAATAATGCCAGACACTGTGATGACCATCTGCTAACCTGTTACATGTGCCACAATTAATGTGTTTTGTGCAAATCTCACATATACAGAAGTGTTGCAGCCAAAGGTTTTTCAGCAGTTCAGTAGTATAAATGCATCTGCTCCAGTCCAAAAACCCCCACACAGAGGGAAATTAAAGACATTACACCTAACAGCAAAAGGTATCTTCTGTTTCTAGTGACAGCTCAATAAATGTTACCCAGAGAAGATGATCTAGGTTTTTCAGGGTGGTGGAGAGCTGTTCTAGACAATTATCATACCAAGAAAGTAAATGTATTTGGAGTCCTGTGTTTTCTATATAGAAACATGCAATCATTTAGATTGGAAACGACTTTTAAGATGATCAAGTCCAACCAAGAACATAATACTGCCAAGTTCCTCTACCATGTCCCTAAGTGCCACTATATATCACACATCGGGGACAAGTTATAAGCTGTTCTATACGGTTGGAAGTAGTCCTGAATATATTTGTACACAGAAACACCTATACTGGAGTGTATACTGCAGAGTCTTTGTTTGGAGGGACCCTTTTTCAAATTTTGCCTGTAAGAGGCAAGTAGGTTTTGGTAAATCAGAGAAGAGCTTGGATACAGCCACTGAACAGCACCACAGAAGGTTGAAGGTCCCAAGAAGGTTGAATCCAGTCACACAGCCGGCTGAGGCACTGCACTATAGCTATCCTGTCCCAAAACCCCATCCTGGCAGCACTCAGCAGAACATCCACCAGGAAATTCCAGCCTTCCCTCTTCCAGGAGTCTCCAGGTGCTAAATGGCACCATGGATCTGAATTGAAAGTGGGAATTTCCATCTAATCTCCATCATTGGCATCCTACTAGAATTACTTTAGGCTTTGTCCTTGGGGGGAAATATGCATTATGCATAGCAAGAATTTCTCCATCCATCTTCCAGAATGCATTATCACTCTCGATAAGGGCTTTCCAAGTCATCAGTCTCACTGGAAAAGAAGGTGACCTGACCCATGAATGCTGCAGCTCCAAAGCCTCTTTGCTAGAAACACCATCCAAGAGGCACAAGGGGTTAGGAAGGCTGAGTACAGACCCCTGGGTCACATGCACTGGACTGACCCTGTCCCTCAGGCCATCTGTCCCATGCCCACTACTGCTGAGTGCATTGAGCACCTACAGGGAGCTGCAAAGGCAAGGAGAAAGGAGACTGCATCTTTGTGGAGGTATCAGGGACAGAGTCAAGAAACAGGAGACTTCCAAAGATCTCTTGGCATTTCCCAAATCCAACACAGTAAGATTAAATTTAGCATATTACAGTTTCCTTGAAATGGGTAGCAGGATAAGAGGATGTTTAGGGGCCAGTAGAATAAACACAGAGAAAGCCACTGAAAGCTTTGCTCTAGAAGTGTATGCACATACACTAAAGCAAAATGCATTACCCTATTTTACCTTCTGTACTGTAGCAAATTTCTTATTTCACTAATGGAATGCACAAATGTGGCAGGAAGTCTGAACCCAGACTCACAGGGGCTGTTGCTGTCTGGAGCTGCCCGGTCACCCACAGTGATGGGTCTGCGGCCGTCCAAGGACCAGAGCAAAACTGATCCTGCCACAAGGGGCAAAACTCTCAGGGTGCAAGGCTGTCTGCAGGCAGAGGCAAGAAGGAAGGAGGGGACTTGTATCCAAGGCTGTATTTTCCTCAGGGGAGCCAGGGACCGAAGGCCCTGGAAGGGGAAGGGTTTGCACAGCTTTTTTAAAGGGGGGTGGTACAAGGGGCAGTAACAATCTCAGGGCCAGTAAGGAAGAAGAATGGGAGGGGTCACTGGTGGGGTGATACACAAACAAACAATGGGAGGAACAGGGGGAGGGAAGAAATTCAAAAGGACCAATGGAGCATCGAGGGGAGAAGAACTTTCGAGAAAGGTGAGGAGAAGTGGGTGGTGTACATAAAGGATTGACATCTAAAGCAGGGCGTATACAGTGCTAAAAGAGGAGGGGAAACAACAAACTGATTGACAATATTTTAAACTGGGACAAACCAAGTGCAGGGGGAAAGGAACACCACAACGGGGGGCTATTTTCATAGCTTGCAGAATCAGAGAAAAATATCTCCCAGAGACCCAAGGCAATGTAATCAGCTATGGCCAGCAGTTGGCTGCTCCCTTAACGAGCAGACATCTTATCCATGTGTCCAAAAAGGCCACTCCAAGTACAGCTCTGTTCCCATTGTGTTCTCATCCCTCCCCCCATCAAATGCCAAAAATATTTATGCCTGCTATATTACATTATAAATTTATATTTCTGAAAACTAATGAGTTATGACATGACACCGGGCATGATAATTGAACCTCAGGGCCCAACCCTGTTGAAGCTGGTTTAGATCTGTCTTACTTTTGGGGGTTAGAATTACCTCCAGGATGGCATTGGGGATGTTAAAAATAAAGAGGCATCCAAGCCTATAGACTGATCTTCCACCAAGGGGTATGTCTAATTATACATCCACTTTGCTTTCCCCTGCAATGTATTGGAAGCAATTATTTTAAATAGATAAAGGATGTCAGTGAGGTTCAATTTGTGTCTCTGTCTATCAGCTGTGCAAAATGAGCATGTACAGAGTAAAGTCTTAGCCATGGATGTGGATATGTCCTGAAGTTTTATTCTGACATTTGTGAGTCTCGTTAAGTGTGCTTCCTTTATTAGTTTGTTTTTTGTAAATGCAGCAGATGAAGATTTTCAAGATTTTCATTTCCGCTCTTGGCATTTAATTTGAAGTGATCCTGAGTTTAGTGCCAAGACATGTATTGGAAATTACCTTAAAGCTTAAGAGAAAATAATTTCATTTTAGAATCCATCTATAAGCAATAGGCAGAAGCCTTGTAAATTTAGTAGCATCTATCAAACATTTTCCCTTAAGAACTTGCTGACCTTCTTGGCAGAGGCCGTTCAACAACACACCACTTCTATTCACTTTCTTTATCAAAGGGATAGGATTGCTACTAAGCCATTTCTGCACTCAGAAATTAGGTCAGCTATCAACAGCAACAGATAACAGAGCTCAAATGATCTGTTCTCTCTGCCTGATGAAAGGGAAGTATAACAGCGGCCTTTCAGTGCCTTACAGTCAGGGCATCCTCATCTCAGCTCTGCTCCTGCATTACATGACTGTACTTTTTAAGGACAATAATTTAAAGAGGAGGCTATTTAGCAGCCTGTAAATCCACTCAACAGTTGTTACATTCTGGTTTTGCTAACAGGAGACTGGATAGCAGCTGATCAGATAATTTGCAGTGAATATTCAGAGGAGTATCTCAGGCTTTACAGCTGTGAAAGCAGGATCAGGTCCAGAACAGAATTGGTCCCAGTGAATTACACAAGCACATTTGATAGAGAACTCATTTTGCACATCACAAGAGGAAAGGAAGAAGTTTTGAGTGACAGCCTCTTCAATAATAAGTTTTTGATTGCACAGTAGAAAAACTACAAATTAAAATTTTTAGAAAGCAGGTGATAAATTAAGAAAAGTAAGTGTTCTCAGATGATTTAAAGCTCTAAAAACACATCCCATGCATATATTAGTTTTAGCAGAATTAAATTACCATGTTTCCAAAATTAATTCAGTAGCAACAAGCTTAACAGAAGGTAAACAGTTGCAAATATGTCGCAGTAAGTTATTTCATAGCACACATTCATTTTGTGCAAGAATCCCCTTTGCATTCTCACCAGTAGTCGGCTTTGAAATGTTTCAGCTAGTTAGGGATGCTGCAGACACTCAGCTCACAGATATCCTTGTCACAGAAAGGTAACTTGCAGATGTCCACAAGCTCTGAGCAGATGGTGCACTGAAGAATTTCTGCATACCGAAGGGCTGTGCAGAGTTAAAAGGAATTTTTATGAGCCCACCAAGAAGTAGCTGCAAGCACAGTTAATTTCTAATTATCAGACATTCAGCATGAATAGGACAAGCCCTCTGTGTTGTGCTTTAGCACACTGGGATAAAGAAAAGGCCTCAAAACAAAGTATCAACAACACCAGAGCAGAATCAAATTGAAGTGGCTTTTTCTGAGCCCAAATCCTCACTCCTGTCCCTCCCCAGATCCTTGCTGGAAAATGGTGGATCTGTCCCCCAGGAAACCCCTTGGGATTTATGGGCACTGAAAATGTATGGAACAACAACAACAAAAATCAATCTACTTTTCATTTGAAAAAATGATCAAAATTTTTGGGGAAGTAATTATAACCGAGATGGATTTTCTCCAAATGTTGAAAATAATAGTTTCCCTTGCACAACAAAATAAGTTTTCTAACTTTCTAGTCTACTATTTTTTATGATTCTCAGCACTACTACTAAGTGGAATTTGATAAGTTAAAACTGACAGGTAGTTGTATGGAAAGCACCGCAAACTTGCAGATGCACCAATGGAATTCAGAGATTTATACAGGATGTATTTTGGAGTGGAGATACTTAAATCTGGAAGCATAAACTTCTAGAACAGCAAACATATTTTGTGAGCTCATACAGATTTCATTGCTATAAAGTTTGTGCCATCTCACAGGCTTAACGGATTTTCTTGAGGTTATTCTGTTTAAAGCTGAAAGTAAAAGCATATAATTACATAAAATGTAAATAATAGATCACTTGCAGTTCTCTATCCTGTGTGCTATCTTCAGCAAGTAAACAGAGTATTCACAAATAATAGCCATTAAAATGCTCTTTTTCATTTGTTGTTTCCTTTCTTATACATAATGTTAGACATAATTTTCACTCAGTGTGAAAACAGGTATTTTCAAATGTTCATTTGCAATAAAGTTTCATTAAAGCAGGAGGACCTATCAGAAAAATCTTCATTAAAACCTCGTTATTTTCTTACCAGTTTTAGCCTGGGAGATTTTTTTTCATGATTTTAACAGCTAAATAATAAAAACAATAGGTTTTTTTTGTAAAAAAAGAGAAGGTATATGTCACTGTTGAGATGGTCATGACACACACACACACTCTCTGCTCCGAGCAATGGCAAAAAGCACATTTATTATTTACACATCTTCTTTTATACACTTTCTTAGCTACATGTTCATTGGCTATTATTTTGCTACAATACAATACTATTGGTTATCTATAGTGTACACACATTCTTTGCTGAACATCAGCCAGCATCCTCCCTTTTGCAGCTGTTACAACTTCTTCCTGTTGTTTATCTTCTTGCTTTTGCAATTCTCACGGGTCCAAACTGATTGTATCAAGGGAAATGTCTGAGAGGCCTTCAGACCAGCTGTCGGTTCCCACAGGTATACATTTTAACTCTTAGCTAAAATGACAACAGTCTCCATTACATCCCCAGCCACTTCCACCCCAGGTCTGTACTCTCCTGCCTGCACCATCCCTCCTCTATCTGCTCCTATTGAAAGCATTCACCTAAGCTGAATTTTTTTAAGAGAAAATCCTGATCCACAGATTAAAAAAAAAAGCCCTTTTCTGCATCTCTATGAAACATTGAACTGGGTGCGCATTAAGAGAACTAAAGGAAATCCAGCTGCAAAATAGCTGTCAGTGGGGACCAAATTTCCCTTCTGGGGTTGATGTAATAGCAGTAAAACCAACATGTTCCTGGTTTGTCTGTTTATTTATTATTAACTGATTTTCCTATTGAAAAAAAAAGACAAGTTTTGTTATTAAAACATTCAATCATATTTATGAATAATAAAGCAAAATCCAAACATGGTCTTTCTCCCTAGTCAGTTCAGAGCCCTAATATCAAGTGCAGATATTCCCTGTAAAATTTTCAGATTTTTAACTAATTATGTTGTTAATCAAGAGCATGATTGCACTTTGATTGCACTCAGTTATCTCTCATCTCTTTCTTAAAACAGTAGAAAAAAAAATCCAGAACAAAATGTTCATATCTCTTGCAGCTGCTCTTTATGCACATCTAATTAATCTTGGGACTATTAAAATTCAATACAATGAGAAAGTGGTCAATACTGTAATCAGATAAATGAGCTCATACAGTAGTGAAACAATGAAATCAAACAAGCTTCATCAAATATTCCTCAAAAGTGACAGAACAAATATGTTCCAATGCCTGTTTTTAAATTCCCTGATGATGTTATGATAGCCTTGTCTAATCCTTCAGGGAACAACGGCAGTGTCTCCTACTGCATGTGATGCATTATCTATACCCTTTGAAATATAGAGAATTTATCTCTAGTACCTCTCTGGATCAAATGCTTCTTGAAATTCTAAAGCAACTAGAAATGGCTATTCCCACTTGAAGACAACTCAGCATCTGCAGATCAAAGGAGCTCAACAAACATTTCCTCTCTGCAAACCCAACAAGAAAATCTTTCCAGTAGTGAAGAGATTCACTACATAATCACCGCGTGTTCCTTATCTCTCAGCAGCTTTACATTTTACATTCAGAAGTGTAATGGACATTATTTGAAATAGGACATTACTCCTGTCTTGATAATCGTGTTATGTATGACAGAGCCTGTCATCAGAGATTATTGAAATCCTCCTGAAATGCAATGATGAGAGAGTAACTGGGTAGGTTATTTTTGTTAGTTACTCAAAACAATTTGGGGGCAGCTTCTCAGAGCATAAATATCTGCTCTTCCACAGGAGAACTGTCTCCTACAGGTCTTCCAATAGTCTAATTGCAATTTTGAAGACAGAAAAATAATATATCCACTGTCTTCAATAGCCAGGCTCTGGGTTCCTATGGAATAATGGCTGATTAACAGGGCTGTTATTCTTCCTGTGATATGTATTGGTGACATGGTGAAATTACTCATTAATCTGTGATTAATGCTGTGTGAGCTCATGAACTGAAATCATGTGGGATCCTCACAGGATGTTGGCATTAATTTATAAGTAGTGGAGGAAAATGAGTTCATCCTTAACTGCTTCCTGTGCTTTACCTCATCTACTTACTGCCTTTACCAGCCACAGTCAGAGGCAGTTTGCTGGGATTGCTTTGCCAGCAAACCTTCCCACCAGAGATGCAGTTTTTACAGAGAGCAACCAATATATTCATACCTCTAAAATGCACCTCTGAAAACCCCCAGAGTGAGACATATTAAAATCACTTTTGGGTGACCATATTCAGACTAAAATTCTTGCCAGCATCACATACATTGATTCGTTTCTTATACCTAATCCAGAAAGCCATGGCAGCAAAATCATTACCTGTGAGCAGGCATTGAGCAATGTGCTTCCCAGAGCAGCAGTCCCTCTACCTGCCCAATGCTGCTCCCATTCCGATCAGGAATATTTTTCCAGTCTCTCCAGCAGATGAGATTTAGATCCCACATTTGTGTAGGTGGCTACTTTCATGAAACCATTCAATAACAACTTGGGAGAATTTGTCAGCATGATTGACAAATATAGAAGTGCTCAAAATGAGTGCCCTTTCCAGTGTTTCATGATCCAAATCAGGTATCTGAGAGTTATCAGTGGAAATCTGAAAAGCACATTTTAATTAATTAAAACATTTTAATTTTAATTAAAATTAAACTTAAGTATAAATTGGATTTTTTAACTTACATCTCATTACAACTGAGTGCATTACTCTAGGTGAAGGACTGGAGCTGTTTAAGGTTTCATCATGCAAATCCTTTTTCTTGCTGTGAGGTTTTTACTGCTGTTAAGCACAGTAAAAAAGGGAGATGGCCCAGGCTGCTGCTCCTTCGAGCTTCACACTGGTTATACTGGAGGTATAGAAACCCTTCATGCTATGAAGCCCAGTGCATAAGCATCTGGATAATTTCAATTTACTTGAAAATCTCTGTGCCCTTTCCCCCCGACATTCCTTGCTGTTGGGAGTTGTACTGGGATTGAGGAGATCACAATTTTATCCTGGTTTCTGCCGCAGTGCCTCCGTGTGACCTTGCATATTCTCCACTCACATTATATGCTATAATCCAGAGAAATTCAGTCTCCTCTTCATACAACATAAACCCTCAATCCCAGCCTGAAGCAAACCAACAACAGCCTTGATTAGGAGGAAAAAGTACAGCAAAGCACCTACAGACACCAGCACACGTAGCCAAGCTCACTTCGCATTTCTCCTGCTTTCTCTGCCCTGGATATCTTCAGCACCCTGTTTCACTTCTTCCTCAGATGTCAGTGCAGCTTCAAAACGGCAATTTCTTCCTCTACTGAACTGCTGTCAATACCCAGGCACACATAGCCCTTCCAAAAAGGGGAGGGTGGCAAAATAATCACAATTCTCAAGGGTGCTTCCAGCTTGCATATGTTTTAGCAGTGATCATAAATTCCAGGGCTTGGCACATTTTAGCACAGTTATCTGATCGTCAATTCATGTTAGTCCCAAGTTAATAATTTGCTATTTTTTACAGTTTGCTGTCTAAAAACCCTCTGTTGAAAATTTTATCATCTTACCTCCAAATATTACTAATATTTATAGCAATTGAAAATTACAATCGAGACTCACATAACCCATCTCATCTTTGGGAAAGGCAGAGTATTCTCTCCTACCCTCTTGTCATTAGTGAATTAGATAGTTTCCAGAAAAGCAAAGAACTGGAAAGTTTTTGCACCTGGTTATGACCACTTTGCATGCTCTCAGCTCTGCTTCTTCAGCAGGAATTCAGTGCCAGGAAATAAGAGACTCATTAGCCATTTTCCTTCTTTCCTGAAGCCGTATTCCCCATTGCTTTGCACTCAGAAAGAGCTTTGCTTTCTCACCCCATGGTCCAATTTCCTGAGTTCACACAGTGCTGTCTGAATAACAGCATCCCAAATTGCCTTTTTCTGGTTGTGTGGTCACACATGCACTCCTCATAACAAGCAGTCGAGGTTATGGTTGTCCTGACAAGGGGAGAGGAGGAACAAGCTGCATAACTCAGAGACATCAGTCCATTGAAAAGCTGGGCTTCCACCAGCAAAGTCTTCTTCATGATTATGGATCCTCCTGAGGACATGGAGAGACTTTTCTGACAGATCCAAGGGTTTGGGAACTGCCCTGCCACCCTGACTGGTAAATCTGAATTGCTGCAGGCTTGGCTTGTCCCTACAGCAGCTGCAAATTTGCTTTTCATGCCCTGGAAATGTGGAGACAGTCTAGCATGACTGAGTCAGCAGAGGGTGAAGGAGGGATAGAGGCACAGGGTCAGCATTACCTCCTCTGCAGTGGGGTTATTCTCCACTGAAAAAGTGAGAATTTTGTCCCATGGGATTGCTGCCAAAGTCACTGATTGCAAAGGTCAGCCCAGAGGCAATGCAGGGTCTTTGCTGTACCTCCATCCCTCCAAAATCTTTATAGATGTCTGACTTCTCACCGCATGGGCTGTAAGCACAAAACCACCTGCTAACTCGACCAATGCTGGATGTCTCCAGTCCCCAAATTCCAGAGAAACCCAGGGCTTAACTCTGACCCATCATGAAAGAAACTGGAGAAACCTCACTGTGCCTGCAGACTGAGCCCCCCACTGCTATAGCAAGCAAATAAATCCCACTGACTAACCCAGTAGTGCCTCACATTTTGCATTTCCCAGCACTTTCCCTTTAACTACAAAGCTAAATTAACATTTAAAAGAAAAGAGGACCAGATATGACACCTTAGTTGCCAGGGAACCTTCAAACAAAGAGGGTCCTTTCAGCAGGCAGCAGCCTGGCTGCCATCCTGGGTGCAGCAGCGCTGCTCTGTCATGAGGAGCCTGGTATTTCACTGCATGCTGGAATTGCACAAAGTATTTTTGCAAAATCATGGGAGGTGAACATCACAAATACTTGGTGCCTTCAGCATTTTAATGGCACGTGTAAGTATTTCACTTCTCTGTGGAGAGTTACACAGCATCCAGAGTGGCTTTGCTAAGAGATTGCAGCACTTGTCCACTCCCCTGCAGTCCTGGAACCCAGGAGAGCTGTTGCAAAACCCATATGTACAAACACAGACCGTCAGAAAGGAAGCACGTGGGAAGCTGTCCCACGTGCACCCTTCCTCCTCCTCACAGGCCTCTTTCAGCCTTCTCCTGTCTGAGCAAGCAACAGGGATTGGAGACAGCAGCCATTCTCAGCAGCTGATTCTTCCAAGAGCAGGAAAGAAGCCTGCAGCACTTCCTGCACTGGAGAAAATCAGTGAGGGAGAAACTTGTTTAGTAGGTCTGCATAAGCAGTGCCACCCTAGAGCTTCCCAAAACTGTTTCTGTAGGAACCAACACTCCTGGTACTTGGAAGCACCAGAACAGATCTCAGCATCTGAATTTTCTTGTCCTTGTGTTGTTTCTTTCTGAAAATAGGATTTCCAAGTAGCTTAAGCTCCCAGCAACAGCCTAGGGAGTTGAATTTATTCATATATATATGCATAGAATTAGTTCTGCAGAAACACGTGGAAAGTCAAAATGACACAGTTGTGGTGAAATCATAATATATTGATTTAAGGCATCTGCAGCCCCTTGCTGAGGCAGCAGGCACTGGCATCCACCCTAGATACACAGCCAGTATCCCTGAAAGTAATTTTTAAATCCCCTGCATTCTGCTCCCTCGTGGAAAGGTGGCACCGCTCTGGCTCCCCAGCACATCCTCAGTTCCAGGATCAGCCCCAGCCTTGCAGACAAGCAATATCACAACTTAAAAACATCAAGTAAAAGGTCAAAGTCAACTGGGCAGGGAGCAGAGAACCAGCCTGCTGCAGAGCCAGCCCTTCTGGCAGAGCTAGCGCATGCCTCCGTGTTTCTGCTTCTGCTCCAGACCCCAAGGGAGATGCATGCTTTCTGACAGCACAGTCTAAGATGGTATGTCAAGGAAACCCATGTCCTAATTATCCAGTGTCTCTAGCACAGTAACTAAGACCCAAAAAGGGGAGAGACTTTTATTTTTTCCCCCCTGCTTTCTCTCCAGCTAGGCAACTCTTACTAATTTCATACAGCAATTGCATCTCATTTGTTCAATAATGATAGAGAATATTTGTGGGTGGTAACAATATACAATGCTTTGATGTATATTTGATAACAGAAGTTAATGTATGCTCAAAGGGAGGAGGAAGCAATCAGCCAAAGGGGAGTTCTGGGAGCAAATACAGTTTGTGGTATCTTCCAGTTTCCAGCTCTATATGCATTAACTCCCACGTGCCAGAGAAACCGCTGGTAAATCAGTGTCAGGGCAGTGGGAAGTACAGTGATGCACACACAGCTGCACTAGCAAAGCCCGTTCCATTTCTGAGCTGTCAATGCCATGGTGTTCAGATGTGAGATGATACTCTGGCAAAGCTGCTTCCTCATTGCAATGACCTAAAGAGGACAGCTTGGCTCATCAGAGAGTTGACAATTAAGTTGCTTAGGCAAGGAGACTGCAGCTGCTCAGAATTTTGAAGAAGGATGTTTTGAAGAGAAGAAGCAAAAAATACTGTTTGTCACTTCAGTTTCCAGAAGTTTGCCTGATGTTTCCTTTTGGGAAGGGGTTTAGAATCTGAATGGATGCACAGGCCATGAAAGCAAGACACCCATGAAAGCCCAGGTCCTTGCAGGAGCTCCTCTGCTGGCCGGGGTGGAGAAGCTCACAGACCACAAGTGCCCTGTCCCCACCACAGTCTGGCTGTGAACAGCACATCCAGCACATCCTCCTTCCCACTGCCTTTGGGACACGGACAATTTGTCATTCTTGATATTTTGTAGGTCACGTTAGAAGGACATCTAGAGCCACTGCATTGCACACAAATACCTGCTTAATTCATAGAACCACGAAATGAATGAGGTGAGAAGGTGCCTCATGGCCCTTCAGTTTGTATCTTCCAGATGAATCTTGCTCCTCTTTCCTTATACCCAACACTTCAGGTAGGTAAAGGTGGAAATTAGTTTCTGCTCCATCTCCTTATCTCCAGGCTGAATGATCCACACACATCCCACACTCCAAACCCTGCCAGCTTTTATTGGACACGTGTTTCAACTAAAAAAAAGAAAAAAAAACCCCAACCAAAAAAACCCCAACCCCCCCCCACCAAAAACCAAACCAAAACATCATCAGCAACAAAATGTACAAAATGTATACAACTCCCCCAACCAACAACCCCAAACCCAACCATGTAGGAAAATAAGAATAAAAAATGCCTGCAAATTATCACACCTCTGACTTATATAATGAAAATTTCAACTTCTAAAGTGAATGACCAAGGCACAGACTCAAACCAGCAGAGACACTTATTTAAAGAAACAAGCTGGTTTTATACACTTCTTCAAGACACAATATTTCCTTATGTGGTATTTTTCACTAAGCAACGTATCACACATTGCCACGTCAGTAACACACTTTCCTGATGTCCTTACATGGGGGTGATCACGCGCTCTTCAGGTGTCTGGCAGCTTCCAGCAAGCTCCTCTCCGTAGGGCGTCTGCCACATCACATCTCCTCCCCACCAAGGTCAGGCAGAGACAAGCTTCTCTGTACTGCCATGGCATTCTGCAGGCACATCCCAGAGCCTTTAGCTCCATTTTATCTCTCTCCACACTAAAGTATATTTCAAGCTCTTGGCCTTTGACTGCATTTATATGCTTGGCTATAACTTAGAAAAAAAACCCTTTAAGGATGAACAAGCCAAGGCAAAATTTTAACACTGTTAGTCTGACTCAGATTTCCAGCACTTAGAAAAATTGCAAATTTTGCCACGCTAATCCAGCTCATTCATATTAATGCATGGGAGATCAGTATTAGTCCGATCAAAATGCATACCCAGTGTTGTGGGCTTATTTATTTAAAATAGGGTTTATCATCAGAATGCAACATTGAGAGAACATTAATACTGAGAAGGCAGCAAGGCTTGTTAAATTGGTTTGAGGACTTAGAAAAACGTTAGACAGAATACCTCAGAAGTTAATCAAGTACTTTGTGGGAATTATAGACCAGGGAATTAGAAGTCATACTGGACACAAGGTACAAGTGATAATCTTTGAGTGATTTGGTAAAGTAGAACTAATCCCAGAAGGGACAAAATTATGTCCACAATGCTCAGTGAGAGAGCACAAATGTCACAAGATCTGTCGGGATGAAGCGTGAAGTTTCTTAATGTCAGTTTGTCTGAAGAAAGGGAACAAAGCCAGTTAGCTCATGATATGCTTCAAAGTCTTTCATGAACGACAACTTACAAAAATTCATTTAAAGATACAGATAAATTCATTTCTGCAAACATAAAATGTACTTTTTGAAAACTGATGCCAATATTTTGGCTCAGAGAAGATGAAGGAGATAAGGTGTAGTGGTTTGGGCAAAACTGAGTCTTTCTGTACACAATAGCTCATGTGAACAAAGAAGCCTGGCAGCCTTGTGCAGTGGAAATGGATATTGTTCTTGTTCTTGTGGATTACATGGTACTCAAAAACCAACGTTAAGAAGCTAAGAGAGATGAGAATAGCTTGATGGATACTACCATTTCACCCATCCAGAAAGGATTTTAAAGCTTGCAAAGCTCATTACATTCTTTACATTTTGCTGCTAGAATGTCAGTTATTTCTGTTCCCACTGCTAGTGGAGAGATCTCCTACGTAAAGCCAAAGCTGGCTGTTTGGAAATGAGAACTGTGAAATGCTGACTGCCAGGAAGGGCAGCCAAGACAGACACAGTTCAGAAGGTATTAGTGGGAATCACACAGTCTCTTTTTATGTCTGACATCTCAGCCGATTTAGCTGTAATTTTCAAAACCATCCTAGAAGATATAAGTTTCTTAAGTAAGGATGTTTCAGTATTTCTCATTAAAAAACCTGGTCTTTTGAAGTACTGAGGATCTCAGCTACCCTCTGAGCGAAGCTTTGCACTCATTATTCCAGCTCGTTGCTGCAATGTTCTTGGGTAACGAAGCACAGCACATAATATGGCTGATCATTTAGCTCCAGAGGACACAAAGGCAGAAATTGCACTCCTGTTAGAAGATATTTTTATGAGCCATTCTAAAGAATGGGGTTTTTTATTTTTGGAGTTTAATTTACTTTCCCTCAGGAATCTACACATGCTCCAAATCTAGACAATCACGAGAACAAAATCTACTGAATTCAATGAGCCAAGGAGTTTGGATTTTTTTTTAATTCTCCCTCCTCTGCAGGATAGGTG
Organism: Dicrurus megarhynchus; assembly: GCA_013399195.1. NCBI lineage: Eukaryota > Metazoa > Chordata > Aves > Passeriformes > Dicruridae > Dicrurus > Dicrurus megarhynchus. The sequence goes on from VXAD01009141.1 coordinate 1,113,927, forward strand.
GTACTTTGTGCTCTACCTGGAGCTCATTTCAGCTGGGCTGTATAGGCAGTCACAGCAAGTCTTCCTCTCCTTTCTCCACTGTAGAGGGACATGGTCCCTGCCTAAATCAAACTCATGCTTCATTATAGTCTGGTTACAGCAGCCCTAGCCAAGAAAGGTGCAATGAGGGTGGAAACCAAGAGTTCCCTGGAGCAGCCCAAAGCAGGCAGGAGTCAGCAGAAAGACCCCCGGTGCTTTCACTGGGCTTCAATTTGATCTCCAGCTATTTTAATTTGCAGAAGTCACCCTCTGTAGGGCAAGGTGGGAGGGAAGGAAGGAGGAGAGCCTGGCTTTGCTTGGGCACTCACTGCCTATGAGACAGCACAGTTCCCAACAGGAGAGCAGCATAGCCAAGCCATGCACAGGTAGCCAGGAGCATGCTGTGTGCAGAAGGCTGGATTTTGGGGCAGCCTCTGGAATGGCTCAAATTGCTCAAGAGCAATGCTGCCCCAAGCCAGGGAGCAGGAACAGCAGTGGTGGGATGAGTTGTCACATCCTACCTTATGTCTGGAAAAGCATTTAATATATATGAAAACTTGGCAAAAACAACAAAATGTTTTGCACAAATGATCTACAACAGGGCAACATCTTTGTCCTCAGTTGCCCTTTGTGAAAGTTGCACAGCTGCTCTCATAACAGGTAGTTAGGGAGCTTCAATTCCACCTCTTGGGCTCCTGCCAAATTGCAGGAGCAAACTGGGCCCAGGTGCTCCAATTCAGGCTGCCCCACAGTGGGGTTTAGCCACTCTGTCCAGGGACAGTCAGCTCCACAGCAAACCTCATGAGAGGTGTCACCATATGACCTCCCCTTCCCTTCTGGCAACACAAAATCTGTTTGCTCAGGTGGGAGCAGGGCGATGGGGCAGAGCTGCAGGGCAGCTGTTCTGCATTGCTACAGCAAATCCCACATGGCAAATCAGCTACAGGGCCGTGGCTTCACAGGGAGGGTGGAAGAGCTCCAATGACCCAGGGAGCCATGCAAACAGGCACACAGTGTCACCTGTGGTCCCCTACATCACCACACAACACTCCCTGCTGGAAGGCAGATGGGGTAATGCCCAGAGAAAGGCTTGTTTAGAAAATACTTCTTTATGTGCAATGCCTCCCTAAATAAGAAGCTCCTTGCCTTTGACTCCGTAGACATTCCCATACTGCTTTATGCCTAGGAAATGCTGTCTCTTCCACATTCACTCGGGTTTTTTGGTTGCTGAGAATTGTAAGCCAGGTTGCAAAAATCTCAGAACAGCTTTCCACAGCACAGGAAAGCTGTTGTGTTGGGTTTTATTTAGCTGCAAGTGTTCAAAAGCAAATGCTATGATTTATAAATCTGGGGGAATGGATGTAAGAAAGAGCTGTAAAAATATATCGGACTACTATCCTCCTGCTGTCTAGCTCCAAGAGGAACAGTGTAGTTGTCTGTGTGCAGCCTAAGCCATTCTGCACACCATCACTTCATGCCAAACGACAGGGAACTGTTTGACCAAAACAACCCCTAAAAAACTGATGAACGGTTTCACAGCCCACAGTCATTACCATCATTCAGAACAAAATGACTGCTAACCCTGACACGTGTTTATAAACACAACCTTTGTGAAGCCACTGGAGAAGCAACTGAAATAGCAGATCATTAGGAGACTAATTATGGCCAACCCACAGACATTTTTATGACCTAGTTAACATTTGATGGCCAATATTAGCAAATGCAGCCACCCGTGTCGGAGAACCTCTGTGGTGCCCATCTTTGTACACTGCTGAGCCCGTGCTGATCCTGTCCCTGCTGCCCTAAAAACATAGCCCTGAGCCAAAGAGAGAAACTCTGGTGCTCTTCGGAGGTGGGCTTTTTTTAGTATTAAGAAAGCAGCTGAAAGACACAAACACAAGAGTTCCAGGGATCATAATAAAGATCACTGCCATCTTCTAAAATTAACCACACACCCTATGAATTCTCCCACTTCTTGTAGGAGTAGCAGAGCTTTTTGGAGTGATTTTTTTTTCATTTATTCTATTTAATCTTGTTTGTTAGTTTTGCATGAATTAATAAATCCAAACAGCCTTTACTGAACAGAAATGCCAAGACTCTCTTCTAACCAGACGGCATTTAACTCTGTAGGAACACAAACAAAGGGGTTTTTTTTAAAGTCTGTAATTAGCAGAAGTGATATTGCACCAAATAAATTTTTGTGGTGATCTAGGGCAAAAAGGTCATGATCCAAAATGAAACAAAAAAGCCCCTATAATTAAATACCAAACTACTGATGTAGAGTTGAATAAGCTCCCGGCTTAGAAGGCAACCCTATGGCTGCAGGAACTTTCAGTGAAACTGGCACTCTCATAGGAAAATGTTCAAAATGCATCTATACTCTCAGTAGCATGACAGCATATCACAGGAGCAGCTGTGACTTTGCCTCACCTTTAATGATCTCAGGTATAAAAGTAATCATGATGGACTAGTTAATTACAGCTTTCCTATTAAGTAACATAAAAGATCCTACTCTGCTTTAATTTTAATGTCAAAAAGGGGAGGTAGAGAATGAAAAGACACCCAGGTAGGGAGCATACAATTTTGCTAAATATAGTCCATGGCTTTACCAGCCCCCAACTGGCACACATAGAAAAGAAGGTATTTCATACAAATGGGAAGCCCATTTCCTTCCAGCAGTCGATACCCAGCTTGTTTGGCAGGGCTATTACCTGCCTTTCCACATGGAACTGTGGGAGTTTTGCATTTCATCTCCTCCCACACACACAGCAGCTGTGGTCCCCAGTCTGCTTCCTTTGGTGGCAAAAGGGCTTTTGCTCTGAGCTGTGCAGGCTCCTCTGTGAACTGTGTCTGCAGTTACAGACCTACCTGAGCACAAGTTCAGGAGACGTGGGAGATCAAGTAGAATCACTCTAGCAGATTTCAGTTTTGCCTACCCTACCATCATCACAGAGGAGTTTCAGGAAAAGGCTCACAGCATTTCCCCAAAACACCGGCTTCTGTATGTAGATATTTATGAGGGCAAAATAACAGCAGCAGGGAGCACACATCAGCCCAAACCAATGCAAAAATGAGCCTCCCTTTTGCTTTCAGAGCAGCCATACCCATCTCTCTTTCAGCTGAGCTAACCCAGCGCAGTTTTCAGATTGTGCCCACACTGTAATTGCTCAGGGCCCCATTATCTAGGGATATGGGACATGCTGCCCTCAGCCCCCCTAAGAGCTTACAAAAATATTTATGCAAAATGTTTTGTTTGCATTTGCTTCATTTGGCTTTCACCCTTCAGGCTTCATTTCAATGAGCTGAAAGCAGAACGGAGCAGCCCTGAATTTATCTCGCCTCAATAGCACAGGAGATTGCTCGGTGCAGAGCTGCAAACAGAGGGTGACCTTGCTGCTGTCAAACCCCAGCCCCAGAGGCGCACAGCCATGGCTGATCCAAGCTCTGCTCACACCCTCAGTGCCTCTGGTGATCCCCCTGTGCCTGGCAGGGAGGGAGCAATCCTGTACCCCTGAGTTTCTTTGCTGACACAGAGCCTGGGTGAGAGGTGACGCCTTGGCTCAGTGGGGTGAAGGAGGCTTGTTCCAACAAAGAATAGAGATGGTCACAGTCTGTGCTGTCTCAGGGGAGCATGCAGTACTCTTTCTAGCTGAATGCAGATTTTTCATGGTTCAAAAACATTTAGTTGTGGCATGAAATACCCTGGGAAAAATTCTGCATCCTATTTACACCTGCCACCATGAGCTGGAAATTATTTTCTATAGGTGGGAACATCAAGGTTTCATATTCTGTCAAAAGTATCAGCAACATTGCTTAACTCTTAGAGATGAGCATTTTGCCAAACCCTAAAAAAAGGAAAATACTTTTGCTTTTTGAGAGAAGGGGTGTCGTTGCTGCCGGTGGCCTGGCAGACGACAAGGTCCTCGGTGCCCCGGCGGCGAGGCACACACGGTCCCTGCCGGCAGTGTCAGCTCTCTGCTGTGGGCTCACTGCAGAGCAGGCCGCAGCCGAGTTATTGCAGCAACAAAGGCGACGCTAAAGGAACAACAGGGACCTCTCTCTGGTGCTCAAAGTTCTGCCTTTATTTCTCTACCGAAGGGGCAGAAAGGCAGCACGGCCCAGAGGCAAAGGGAAGCACCACAGAAAAGGCCCAGAGCGGTGCCTTACCAACCACTTTATACGGAGCAGGAACGGGGCGGCGCGGGATGAACAGGCCAAGAGGGAGCTGAAGGGCAGTGACATACAACCGGTAAGGGAAGAGCGGGGGAGGAACCTGGATAGATAAACCAATCATGAACCGAACAGCGAAGAACTTTCTAGAAACTAACACATAGTTAACTGAGTTATGAATATGCATAGCAGACCATCCAATGGGGATTAGAAAACCGAGGAAGGATTCGGAAAGAGGGGAGGAGATGCTGCAGAGGCGACACCCAGTGGGAGGTGATCTTAAACCATTGTTTTGCCCTCGGACCCACCCTCAAGGTCGGAGTCCTGGGCGGGGAAATCCACCCACTGAATGTTATCCAGCCCCCCGGTGGGCCGGGCCACCACCACAATGGGGATGCTCTGAGAAAGGCAGGAATGCTCATGGGTCACTGCTCCGTGTCAAATCCACTGCTGCTTATAAGGGGCAATTAATTAATTGTTTACTAACTAGTTAGTAATGGTAATTAATCTTTGTAAGTTCTAATACTTACTAATTGCATACTAACTAATTGCTAACTTACGTGCTTTCTGGACTTCTAATAAGAAATAAACAATAATCATATCTTCATAATGTTTTCTGAAAGTCTAAGTTTTATCCTTAGCTTTAAACACTCCTAAATCTTTAGCACAGCTCATAGCAAGAGCCTCCAGAAAGGGGAACACAGTCCATGGGTGGCTGTGCCTTTCAGTGGAGAAGATAAGTTCTAAACAGCAGAAAAACAGATAATGGAGCATTCAGGAGCACCTTAACATAGAGGGACTAGAACACCCTGGATGGCAAGTCAGGTGCAGACAAAACAAGACAGTCTCCCACTCTCGCCTCATCAAAAACACAATAAAATTAATGTTTTGCAAAATCATCTTTGCATAAAAGCCACTAGAATAGGGTCTTCTCCATTGACCTTGGTGGGTGCTGTCAGGCAGGATGGGCAGCAGCAGAAGAAAGGAAGGAAGAGAGAAGCACCACATCCCACTTTACTCCAAGCAGAAACATCCTGCTTTAAAGAAGTCAATAGATGTTGCTCATTTTGGGTACACATCCCCCTCACCAGCCTCTTGGCCATTTTGCAGTTGGCCAGCCCCTCTCCCTGGCTCTAAGAAACATCTGTGTATTCCTCATTTTGTTCCATCATAGGGCAGAAGTGGCTTCTAAAGCCCCAGCTGTGCTCCTAAAGCAGAGCCAGCCAGTTCCATGCACAGCTCCACTCATGCTTCCCTACACCACCAGGAGACAGATGGCACAGAGAAATTATAACCAACTCCTAGGCAGGCTCCCCCAGCTGGGCTTTGCAATGACAGTAGAGTAGATTGAAAGAAAAATACAGCCTAGCAAGATTTTTATAAGTTTTGCAGAACACCTAGTGACCTTTAGCAGCACAAGGCTGGGGAACAGACTGGCCAGGGGTGTATGAAGTGAGCACATTCACTTTGCTTCACGTGCTGTCTATGCAACAGTGACTTTTAACAATTCAAAGCTGCCCACTCTCCTGTCATATGAAAGTTCAGCGGTTTTCCCCATTACAGGATGAATCACAGGGCGATGAATTTGCCTACCAGCTAAGGGCACAATCCAGCACTGGGCTGGCTGGCTCTAAGCTCTGCCCTAAACCTCACCAGCTTTATTAAGACGATCTGAACTGACTCAGGATGCAGGGCTGGGATTTTTGTGCTGGCTCCCACAAAGCAGATTTATTTCTATTGGAAATTCTCCAGCCATGCATTCAAGAAAGATTAACTTGTGTTTACTAGGTAGAGGAAATAAGACAGACAAATGGATGTCTCTGCCTGATGCCAAGAGATCTCAGGTGGCCTGTACCAACAGAGGCTGCAAATCCACAGCCAGACAAAATGTCATCTGTATTACTCAGCCTCTGACTATAGGTGCATTTAGCATATAAATTTGTTACAGTCAGAGCAAAGGGTTTCCTGATCGATTCAGTTTCACACAGAGCAAAGAATTAAAAAGTGGTAAATTCCCAGTCTGTAAATCTGCACAGTTTCCAGAAGAAGCACAAGAGAAGGGACATGTCAGAGCAGACTGGTGATCTGGTAGATCACCTTCCACGTGGTACTGAAACTACTCTGTGGTTTTGGATACAGGCATGGTTCACTGTGATCAACCATGGGTTTTGGATTCTGCACAGCCAGATCATGACTTACAGTGGTGGAATCCCTGCTGATCCATAACAAAGGAGCAAACGAGTTGAAACCCCACAGAATCAGGGTATCAGGAATCACAGTATCAGGAATCTGGACACTCACTGTCACTCACTGTCAACAACCTTCTAGTTCCTCTGCAGGAATTGAACTAGTTTCTCCTAGCTGACTCTGCCTTTCTCTTGCAAATGCATCATGAACTTTCCTGTCATTTCCTCATAAAATTGTTCAATCTAGATTTCCATACAGCTGGCTTGAGTGCATCCTTCCTATTACATTAATATATGCAAACAGATGGCATTATTGATGCAAGCAAGGGGACAAAAGGTCACTGAAGCAAGTTTAATTAAAGAGAAAGTCTGAACTTGAGCAAGACTTAGCTAAACTGAGACATATTGATTAGCTGAGCTAACGGTTTTAATTATTACAAGACAACCACAAGTTTGCTTTGATATTGAACAGAGACAGTCCTTCGGATCACACTATCACATCTCTCTGACACTTCCAATCACTTGGGAGATTGCTTAGGCTAAAACCAACAGAAGATAACGACAAGTGAGCAGAGGTCTCCAGCCTGATGTGGGCAGAGGTCCTGTCCATGATGAAATCCAAACAGATGCTCCTACAGAGCACCCTTCTGTGGGGTAAATAAGTCATAGCCATCTGTGTGAAAACTGGCCCCTTGGAGCAGGACAGGAATGGCAGAGTGGCTTATTTCCTGTAGTTATATAGCTAATGCATATTAAAAATTAAAAATAATTTTTTAAAAATGACATCTTCAAGCATCGCTCTAGAATTTGAAAGGGGAGGATATACAGTCGACCCAGATTTGTAAATGGTGTGGAGAAGGGAAACAAAATATAGCAGGATTTTGTTTTTTCTTTTAACCTTAGTACAAACTAGGGTTTGGGCAGTCAGCAGCACCATTCCTGAACAGAAAATGCATCCACAAGGCCCTGTTATGAATGGATGATGTGGGTTTAAATAACTCCCTGCCTTTTGCCCAGGCCTCTGGCAGCAGGCAGTCCCATTATTGAGGTGGCCAGCACCCCAAGACCCACTCTCAATCCTAAGTTCTTTAATAATGACTGATTCAGTCTATTATAGAATGAGTTATTTATTTAATAGACACAAAACTAACAGACAGAAGACTTAAAACAGACTATTACTACACAGGAATAAGACAAAAAGGGGAATACTAGTATTATATACATGAGGTTAAAGGTACCATGAAATTTACTCCTAGTGAAGCAATAGTATAACTTAGGATCCAATGCTTCTTACCACCAAACTGTGGAAGGGACACACACTGAAATCCTTTCCCTCAATTTCTGGAAAAGTAACCACGAAGTTGTGTCCAAGCTTTGGGAAGAAATCGTCTCGCACGTTCCCAGGGAATGTGTAAGAGACTTCTGCCTCTGTGATAATTCGTGTGGACTTTTATAGACATAAGAACCATGTCTTTTGGTCACCAATGTTTATTTTCTTTTATCTCTCTCTGCATCTGCTCCCATACCAAGATGTGTACTTGGGGCTTGGGCTCAGACTCTCAGGTGCCTGGAGATAACCCCTTGCTGGGTCCTCTGACCCCTTGCTGGGCTATTAATCTGGCCTGATTTATCTCTTCCAAATGCCCCAGCCATGAGAGAGACAGGAGGATGTCCTGCCACAGGCCCTTCTGCCACTATCAGCTTCTCAAGGGAAGGCTACTCCCATCACTTGCACCATGAGATGACCCTGAGTGCAAGCAAATATTTTTGGGTAAAGTTTTAAAATATGTCTTATCCCAGAGAAACAGGTCACTTCCACCAAAGTTCACAGAACATTTCTTTACTTAATCTCCCTCCTTTTCAAAGCACTCTTTCCCCCCAAATGAAGAGATATTGCCTGCACATTAGCTCCATTGCACATGTAACACTGCACATCTGCAGCTGATAAAGGAGCACCAAGGGGGAAGGGGGCAACAGGACTCTGAGAAAGTTTATAATCATCTGAGATGATGTATCCAGCTGAGAGTTGATGCTGGTGAGGTAAGAGAGGCAGAAAAATGAGTGCAACCTCTGCACCACAGATGCAATTTAATCAAAAAGAAACTGCTTCCAATAAGTTATTTCAATATCCTGCACAATCTGATAAACAATGAGACTCAGAGCATAAATACAAAGCACCTAGAGAATGGGTGAGACTTTTAATCATGGCAAACTCCAGCGCAAGAGCAAAAAAATTCAGGGCAGAACAGGAGAGATAGCATCAGATGTGAAGAGCTAATTGAAATTATCCCAGTGTAGCTAAAATAATTGAGTTGAAGCTTAGTTCTAATAGGAGCTAATTCTCCTCCAGGGGAGGCTGCCCTCCAGTGCCAGCTGGGAAGTGTCCACTTTGCACCCTGCCAGCCCCCACTGCTACACAAATCCACCTATCTCACCACACCCTCTGCATTGCCACAGACTGGACACTGCTTTTCCAAGCTTCAGCCCCTCTGGAATCTGAGGGCTCTGGAATTCAAGCCAGAAGCCCCTGCATGGCACAGAGCTGGAGAGAAGGGGGTCCAGCAGCAGAGGCTGGTCCCCATGACCTGAGTGGATGCCAGAAGGTAGCAAAGACCATGCTTTTAGGGCTGGGGAGTTCAACTACTGCCTCAAGAAAAGGTCCTCCTAACTAAAGCAAGGGTGCTTCAAGCTCACCCTGAAAGTAAAGGTATGGAGCAAACCCAGCAGGACCTCTGTTAACTGGTGATTCACACACAGCAAATAACGTTACCAAGAGCTGGGCCGCTTCACCTCCGGAGGAAAGAGGCTCCTGTTACATCCTGCTCTTTTCACTCTTGTTTGTCACTTACGTTTTCAACCCCAGCCACCGGCAATACCAAAGCTGACATTTCTCTCCACACCTGAGGCTCATTTTAATTCCTCACAGCTCTTCCCTCAGTCCATCAGCTCCTGCTTGTATTTTCCTACTAATCTGCTGGAGCCAGAGGGACAAAGCCACCTGGTGCTTATTTCCATAAGGCTGTTCCACCCTGCCCTGTGGTCACCTTTGGGTCTTGGCTTGCAGAAGCCCAGAATTTAATGGCCTGCAGGTTGCAGTCATGAGGAGTGATTGCACTTCAATCAGCAGCCAACCCTGTGAAGATCAGCAGCTTTGATTTTGCTTGATAGGAGAAAGAGAGGTTAGAAATATTGTAGCCTTGATCCCAGCTGGTCAGGTAAATTTTTAAAAGATGAAATAGAACAAAGATTATGTTAGGAAGTAGACTTTTGTGGTTTTTCCCCTCAGACTGAACAGAGTGCTCAGTGATATTGTAAATAATATACTGGAGGCACTTGAACTGGAGTTCACAATCATAACAGGAGGAAACCCTAGTGATGTTCTGACCTGGTACAGAGGACAAGGACTCCGCCAGACAAGGAGTTTTTGCAATGAGAAATTGTACTTTAAAGGACATCATTATAGTCACTGCATGAAGATGAGAAGGTGGATCCATATTTAGTGACATCCCTAAATAACAGCTAACAAAGTGCTTCCAGATGATTAGTGAAACCAGAGATGAAGTGAGGGTACAGTCATGTCCTCAGCATGAGAGAGGACAGTTGCTCTGCACAGGACAGCAAGGAAGCAGCCACAGACTCCCGTGGAATACCAGCCTCATCTCCTCTGAAACCACTCGATCTCTGCTGCACACTTACCATGAAATGGTAATTCAAATGCAGGCTGAGTCCTTGTTGGCTTCCCTTGGCTAAGTCAAGAGAGCTAAAACCCACTCACAAGTACTCTTTAAGTTCAGTCACTGCTGTTTGTACAGCAGAGCCAGGAACAAAACATCTCAGAGTCAAGAATTCAAGGAGCCTGTCTCAAATCCCCCATGGTGGCAATCAGGCTGATCTCAAGCTAATTTTTTGTAACTGAAAGTTAAATTTAAAAAAGTTTACAACTAATCTGCCCTCTCTCTTCAAAACCACACATTTAGAAATAATAATTCTTTCCTGCATGTGACTTCAGCTTTTTATCTCTGTAACTACAAGGCAGAGTGGAGCTTCTGCAAGGCTGAACTTCCCCTGATTTCCATGCCTACCCTACACCCAGGCTGCTCTGTCCTAGGAAAAGCTTACTGTTCTGTTTGCTAAAATCCAGGCAGTAAGGGCATCCCAATATAAAACATTACAACAGAACATTTCTGGTATTCAGTTATTGCAGAGAAACAGTTCTTCAGTCTCAATGTTAGCTGTATGGATGCAGGAGAACAAACAGCTACTGAAATTAATGACATCCACACCCTTTGCTTCTTGATTTTGGGCTTTCCACAAATGAAAGATCTTCCATTAAAATTTTTTAATCACTTGAACTTGCATCTTTTCATTTTATATATAATTTTTCTTATTGTTACTGTATCCTGAGTTCTTCTGACTAGGGATTCTTTCCACCACACCATGCTTCATGTCAAATCCTGCTCTGAAAACATGATATACCAAATGTCATAGTACCACACAGGATACCTGTCTAATAGACTTTCACTCCTTTCATCTTTCACATCAAAACACAAAGTATTTCCAGGCACTTTAGAAAGCCAGCATGGTCTCTGCAGCACAGCAAGATCAATCTACAATTTTAATGTAGTTTTCTCAAAAAATATTAATGCACCTAATGGCAACATAATGAGGCAAGGCTTAACCCAGTTGCATGAAAATTAAAGCAGATGATATTATTTCACAGGATCTAGTCCTTCAGCAAAGCAATTACTTGCCTGTCTGCATGCCAAATTTGAAGCTACAGTTCTCTCTGATGTGAAATTCTACTTTCTGATCAAAAAAATCTATATCTGAAATGAAGAATTTGAGCCAACTTGATCTGCACTGATAATCTGTGGTTTTCAGGAAGTTGCCATGTGGACCATCTATTAGAATCATCAGAAAATCCTGGGATGGGGTAAAGCACATAAAAGCCTCTCTGGACTGTGGTTTCAGGTGAAGAGTGCTGTACAGAGGCAATGTCCCTGCATTTCATTCTTTGCCATTTTCAAAGGTGGGATAAATCCTTCCCACACTGTGCTTGTGTTACTCCACATCACCTCACTTCCATTCTCTTCCCTTTTATTTCTGACTTTGTATGTTTTGGAGGCTTCTCAAGTCCGTGATATCCATACCCTGCAGCCTTCCACACTTTATTCCACGTGAGTTCCCCAAAAAGAAGGGTGAGGGTAGGTTTTGCTGTCTTTGCTCTCCTAGGGAGCTTGACTCTCCCTGTCCAGCACACCGTGAACTGAAAAGCCCAAGCGATGCTGTATGCCAGGCAAATGCTCTGAGACTCCTGGATCTGTTTGTTTTCCCACTGCTTCATTTAATTCATGAAAACTGCAGGATTTCACAACAGTCCTTTCAAGCACAATAATGCTGCAGATAGAAAGGCAAACACAAACAATAAGAGGGAATTTTGTGCATCAGAGAAAAGACACAGCAATAACAAAGCAATGCCCTGAAAAAAAGGACAAGTTATAAGCAGCTGAAAAAGCAGGAAAGGAAGTAAAAAATGCTGGTGATGGAAGTGAGAGAGTGCAGCAGAGCAAACACTTGCCAGCTGGGGGATACCACAGGGCAGGGAGGTCAGCACACAGGAGCTGGCTAGTCTGTGCTCAGCAGGTTTCTGTCCTGGCTGTGAAAAAACCTCTTTTTGCCAGAACAGTAAAACTGGCCCAGAAGCCACCCCTCATGTTGTGTCTGCCCAGGCACCCCAAGGAGGCTGCGTGCACTTCTGCTCTATCTACCACAACAACTCTGCAAAGGGACCAGAGCCCTCCAGTGCCTCCAGCCATCACTTCAGACAGACTTCCTTGGCACTCCAACCATGAGAATGTCATGGGTTATTTATTTATAAACAACCCATCAATTATCCATTTGCTAAAATAGCAGAGTCAGTTAGACACCTCCTGGGCTGTCTGGGTCAGTGAAATATTCCCAAGTGGATGGGCACAGAAATGGATAGTTCTTCACATCTTCCATCTTTGTGCCTGTGGGAGTAGGAGCCTCATACTAGAACTGTTTTTATTCTCATCTATTTGCTTTTCATGTTGAATTTCAGATTCAGGACAGATTTCATCTAAGTCCTGTACAATAAATGCATTTTTTCTGCTGATAAATTATTAGTCTTACATCCCATGCTGTCTGGTAAACCCAGGGAGAGCTACTTGCTGTTCCCCATCCTGAATCCAAGAGCATTTTCGTAATAGTTCTATACTCAAATGTGTTCAGCAAAGCACAGAGACAGTGTCATTGTTTACCAGTCTGGGAGAATGTCCTTGATCCAGGTCTGCTGCCAGCTGCTGCACGGGCTTCTCTTTGGAAAAATCTGGTTTAATGAATGTAAGGCAGAGTCTCTCACATAAGCCACGGCACCACCAGCCAGTCCCACCTGCCACCTTGCTCTGAGCCTTGCACACACAGAGGCACCAGGTACTAGTAAGATGGGCAGCTGGTTTTTTCTTATGGAAGACTGGCAATAAATTGACTGAGACATGAGCTTTCAGCTGAGTTAACTATTAGCAATTTCACATTTCTAAGATCATTCCTTTCCTTGCAAAAGCTACAAGCAGGCTAAAAATTCACCTCCTAGTGTCCCTGCCGACTTCCTTGCTTAGGCAACTCTCTGGAGCTGGGTTGAACTTCTGTGCTGTTCATTCTTGATTCCTTTTGTTTTTTATTAGGAACCTATTTCTTCTTTGAAATTTCTTATTTTAAAAACAACAAAAAGCTGAAGTTGTGTGAGACTGGGAAAACTTTCATCTGTTCAAGGTAACACAAAATGGAAGGTCTGTCCAAGTCAAAACAATAACTTAGGTTTGTCTTTTTGGAGTTGATGAGAGACCCCACACTTTCTCATCGCCTCAAAACTGAGATTTACAATCTGGAAAGTGCTGCCTCTAAAATGGCCATGTTATTAACTTCTGCACTAAGACAATTTGCTAAACTACAGCTTATTTCCAACAGGCATCTTTTATTAAGGAGCTCAACTTGGATAATCATGAACCACCCACTGCGAAATGAATGAAGTGTGTTCTCCAAAGACACAATTACTTTCTCTACCAGTGCTGTGCCTCAACAAAATTGTAATACATCCCTGGCTTGGCAAATATGGCTTTGGAAAAGAAATATTATATTTTATTGATTTATTGCAGGCAGATGAAATTGTTTGGTAAATTAAAATCTTAAGGAGTACTAAATAGTGAACAAACAGACCTAATGGACCAACACTAAAAGCAGAGTCTTCCTTCCAAACTGCCAGCACCAGCTGCAAACTTTGTTTCATTCAGAAGAAACTGAGTCAGCAAAAATATGAAAAAGGCTACACTCTTTCCAAACAACACTTAACTCTTAGTAAGTAAAAGGTAGAAGCATGTTAAAAGATTGCTGACAGCATCTCTTCCTCACCATTGATGAGAAAAAATAGCCTGGTTTGCTGTCATTTCTTTATGAAGCTTTTGAATTTTGGCAGACAGATCTGCAGGATGAATTTGCTCTTTTCTACAGAATTTATCACTGTAGTGTTGGCCAGGTTAGGTGGCCCTGAGGTGAGCACAGCTAAACCTCATCCCAGGTTTCCTTCCAGGCTTGGAATCACCTTCACACAAAACATGGATAATGAGTGCTTCCAGCCACCCCTCAAGGCCAGGATGTCCTATCCTGGGGATCCTGCACTTCACACCAACTGAGAGACTCTGACGGGGGAATTTGATGAGAATATTTCGCTGCAAGGCAGCAAATACTGTGTGAGCTCAAAAAGCTCGTCTTTATGCATGGGGAGAGAGATTTGAGGAGATGCCCAGGTGCTCCTGCAGTTGCTAGGGGGATGAATATCCGGAGCAGACAGTTGAGTGAAATGTTGTGAAAGAAATTCAGGAAAAATAACTTTTTTCTTGTTTGGCCTGGAAAGAAATGGATGCACTTATCTGCACTCTGCTGTCCAGGAAGGTTGACTCTGGGTGCAACTTGCACAAGGCAGCAATATCAAAGATCTGCACATTTGTCAGCTCTGAACAGGTATAGGACTCCCAGTAGAGCCTAATTTCACCCTATTTGGCACAAGTTTACATCTGCCAAGCTTTGCTCACAGAACAGCAGAAATAGGGATGAAATTTTTAGAGGCTGTATGATGTAGATGTTTCAAACCAGGTACTGAAAAATTCCCAAATAAAATATTTTGTCATCTATAAAAGCTAGGCTCTTATTTCCACTCCCTGTGAGCTTTGCCCACCTCCTGTGCTAGCAGGGCACTCTCTGGCAGTAGATCTTTGCCAGTGCTGGGAGCTGTGCTGGGGCAACTCGACCCCTGAGCTTTGCGAGCCACAGCAGTGGGCTGGGAGATTTGCATCTGGACTCACAACACAGAGGAGTATTTTTGAAAAGCTGCTTGACTGAACTATGAAACTTTCTTTTCTTCTTTTGTAAGCATGTGATATTCTTACAAAGAATAGTCAAACCCCATAAAATTTACTTTGTGTATCTAAAGTGGTGCACTGGGACACGGCACCCTCTATTAACAACGCAGTGATCAGATCCAGAGAATACTGACATCAGCCAATCTTCTCAGCTAGGAAACAAAAGATACTGTCCCCAGCTTACATGGTTTAGTCTTTTCTCTACTTTCAGGGAGGTTATGGATGAAGCTGTACCTTTTTTTTTAATATGACTGGATGTGATGAAGTGCTATTTTTTAGTGATTGGACAACTGCATTTTGAAAGGCAGATTTTTCCCCTCTTTTTGCCACTGATAAAACATTGTTATGTTGCTTGTAGGAATTATGGTTTTTATCTTCCTGTCAACAAAATATGCATGCAAATAGACTTAGATTATTTATAGAGCAACATCAAATTAAACTGCTTGTATAATGACTTAAAACTGGTTATCGCCATCCTGCATAATATCTGTTTAAACACACCACTTGCAATAAGCATTGCTAATCAAAGGAGGAAACAAAAACACAGTGTCACTAATTTTATGCATCTCATAGTGTGCTGTTCCACTCTCAGCAGTGCAGTGCAGGAGAGGGATGCTGTTTTTACCAATATGTGTTCTTCAGCTTCTACACAGCCCTTTGGAGAGTCCTGTATAGGCCAAATTTCAGAATTTAGGGCTCAGACATGTTTGAAAACCTGATGCAGACTTTCAGGCTTATTCTCTTGCTCCTGCCATGAGGTACAGAAGTCTTGTGTGGAGGCTGGGAGCTGCAGAAGCAGGGTCTATCCATACCTATCCTTTCTACAAGCTTTATCCAGCTTTGGAATGGGAGGTCCGGGACAACTGGGATTATTCAGTCACACCATGGAGCATTTTAAACACCCACAAACCATGTGGGGCACGGGAGGGTAGATGGGCAAAGGCTACTTGCCAGACTCTGAGACAGCCACCTCCTGGCCCATCTGAGCCAGCCAAGGAGCAGAAACAGGTCTATGTGGCTGGGACATTCCAGGAGGTGGTTCTCTCTTCACATCTATTATCTCTTGTTGCCTACACCACCTGTCCCACCAGCCAGTGTGGCTCCTCAGCATTGCATTTGGCAGAGCAGGGCTGGTTTGCAGCACCTCTGTTGCCCCCCAGAGCCTGGCATTAGGCTGCTTTCCCAGGCCTCACATTTTGGGCTGCTCTTCCTGGCTCAGCCTCATCTGCTCGCATTAACTGAAAGCGATTAAAATCACCAAGTGCTTCAGAAATGGCTTTTGTCAGTAATAAAGCTGCCTTCTGGCTGCCTTCCCTCTGGCCAGAGCTACAGTGCAAGCTGTAAGGAGCCTCACCCTGACACCACGAAAGCCACCTCTATTTCTGTTCAAACTTCCCTTCCAAACACAGCGGCCACTTAAAAATCACAGCAACAAAACAAAACAAAGACTGCACCCCCTGCCTGAGCAGATGGGAGCTGCATGTGCGGTGCACCAGGCACACAGACTCCAAGCAAGGAGAGAGGCTGCTCAGTGCTTGTAGGGCAGTCCTCATCACACTGGATCGTGTGAGAATCTGACAGGAAATAAATTGAAGCTTCAGTCAACCATTTAGAAGTGTTAGAAACTCCCCAGTGCAGGTCATTTAATTTGGTAAGAAAAGAAATATAGAGGTGGATTATTTTTTTCCTGCCTCCATGTCTGTTTTTCCTCTTGGACTCACTCTGGTGGTGATGGAGTTGCTGATGCTATAGAGTAATTGTGGTGACTCCAGTCCTCTCAGAAGGAGGAAATTACCTCTTTTTCTATGAGCTCCTGTTTTTCCTGAACAGTTTAATGATACTGGGTCTAGAGTGTTGCCATTTACTTGTAGAAGAAAGCGGCAAATTCTCCCCTTTTTTATCTGTTCTTCATTGCAACTACAGCTCCGGTTTGTGTCACTCCTGCACTCAAAACATTGCTCCAGTTGAAAAGTAGGTGATCCCTTGTGAAACCAATGTCTGTGGCCAGTGTGGATTAGGCAGGGCAGGGAGGTGAGGGGGAGCAGAACCCTCCTGTCCTCCTAAGGTCTTCTTCTGTCTTCACCTCATGCATGTTCCTGCTGGAAGGAGGAGGAAGAAACCATCCCTCATTTCCAAAACTCTAATTGAAAGGGAAGAGCAGCAAGAAACAGAAGAAATTTTTTTCCATCAAAAGGGAAAAGACCAAGGGAAGGAAAAATAGATGCTTAGTGGATCCTACATGAGCTCAGTTTTGCACCCTCAGAGCCTGCCTTCTGCTCAGAGAAAATTTGCTTTCTCAACATTTCCCGACAAGATTATGGATTCACTGAACTTAAAAAGTGATTAATCAGCACAGTGCTGGCCATCAGCAAAGGCAGGAGAGGTTCCAAGGGTATTTCCTGACTGGCAGCCTCCCTTGAAACCCACCCAGGTGCACTGCTGCTTCTCACCATCCTCATGGATAAGTGAGAGTATTACTAATAATACCTGCCTGTTCCTTGGGTATGTAACAGATAATTTGTCTCTAACAGCTACAAGATTTCACCTGCAGGTATAAAATAAACCAAGGTCAAACTCCTCTTTTTGAGACAAGAGGTATTGATTGACAGCCTAGATGCTAAATATGCTGAAAAAAAGAGATTATAACACTAAACCCGCAGCAGTGGGAAAATCTTTGAGCTCTGAGGGTAGGTTTTACACATCCTGCTGAAACTTGTGGGCAGAATGTTGGCACAGGAAGGCTTCCTTAAATCAAATTATCGTATTTCTCTGAAGGCGTAAATGACCAGGGCTGTACCCGTGTGTTGCAACAACATGGGGTGGGTGTGATCTTGGAAAAATCCCGATAGCCAAGGAGGTACTGTGATGTCTGAGCCAGAGGACCCAGCTCCCTGCACCCCTGCAGCTGGAGGTGGCCCAGGTGGCAACGCTGGCCTGGAAACAAATCAGGCCCATGACAGAGCTGGGGAGCCTCTCACCTCTTGTGCTGTTGATTGAGCCTCACAGCAATGTGCGACCTGTGCTTCCTGGAAACCATGGCAACCAGAGATTTACTTTAAAAATAAAGAAGTGCTGGGTTTCTGACAGAGGATACAGCAGCTTCTGCAAGGTGTGAGCGTGCTGTCTTCCTGTGTCCCTCATCAAACCTGGGCCAGATTCAGCCTCTGCCCAGCTGCAGAGTAATAACTCAGTATTGAAAAGGCTGCAGGAAGAAGCGATATCTGCTGGTGTTCAAAGGTACATAAACATCCATTTGGCTGGATCCTGAGCTTCCTACTTAGAAAGGTGAAAGATGGAAAAAATATGGTCAAACAGGGACCGTAAAGACTGACTGGATAGAAATTCAGGCCCCACTTTCTCCTCCCTATTTGACAGCTTTCACCTCTTTACTGAACCATAATATTAATAAACAATGAATTGTGTGTTCTCACTTTCATGGGCTTTTCACTGATATGTTGACATGCAGTTTCTCATCCTTTTTTAATATAAAGTCTGAGCACAGCATTGGGACTCTCCCTACAGTTAGAGCTGACAGCTTGGAATTCACACTCATCACATCTAAAGGCATTAATAAAAGCTATTTTGCTCTTGTGCATAAAGTTGAGTCTTATTAATGGGCTTAATGGCTTTTTTTTTCCTGCCACAAGAAGGAAAAAAAATTTAAAGAGTATATTCTGAAACTGCTTAAGTCTTAAACAAACAACTGAATATGGAAAGCCAAATGAGAAAGTTTTTACTGAAATGTGCTCAGGTCTCTGAGCAGAACTTGAGACATGCGGAAATGCTACAAAGGAGTTTTCTCTGGAGCAGACTATTGTGGAACTTGCACTTTGTACTGAAATACTGAATTACTTCGTGTTTAGAAATACTTAACACACAAAACAGAGCAGAAACAGGTTTCTTTACTCTCTTTGTGGGCAGTAGGGAGCTTTTAGATCAATTGTTATGTAAATCTACCTCTAGATCCCATCTAGGTTAAAAGCCATTCTCCAGTCACTTAAAATCAGAGTCTTTAAAGTGGTTATTGCATGAAACTTAATTTTCCATAGATGTCAGGATGTGGTTTTGCATTTTAAAATGTAGCTGGGAGCCCCATTCCCCTTTCACAAGTGATCTGGGGGACAAATACATAGTTCAAGTGCACCAGAGAACTGAGCTTACCCTGAACTGGCCACTCCAGCCAGGTCCCCCAGAAAATTCCACCTGGAATAAGGGCCGGTTTTCTGCATGGATGTCAGCTGTATAAGAGCAAAGCTTTTGGCAGGTTGACATGGGTAGACTGAGCTGTGTCAGAGCAATGGATCAGACATGACCTTGGGGCATGATTCCTGGTTTTGTGGCAAGGTGCTAGCTCAGAGCAGTAGCCCAAACCAGAGGCCAGGAACAGCTGGCTGCTATGGTGAATGCCATGACTTCTCAAATTTGATGGTAGTCACTTAGCCACTTCATCTGCCAGTTCCCTCAGGACCCATGGATGCATCTCATGTCCCATGGACTTACGCACCTTTAGTTTCCTCGGATGTTCTTGAACCTGATCTGCTCCTACAGTGGGTAGTTCTTCCTTCTCCCAGTCCCTCCCTTTGCCTTCTGTGGCTTGGGCAGTGTGGCTGGAGCACTTGCTCGTG
The DNA here is from genome assembly GCA_013399195.1 of Dicrurus megarhynchus. Lineage (NCBI taxonomy): Eukaryota > Metazoa > Chordata > Aves > Passeriformes > Dicruridae > Dicrurus > Dicrurus megarhynchus. The sequence continues at coordinate 1,133,361 of VXAD01009141.1, forward strand.
AGGCAAAAAGTCATTGAGTACCTCAGCCTTCTCCATATCCCATATACCACACAAACCTCCTCTTTTTTAAGGCACTTGGTCTAAAATGACACATCAAACATTTCATAGTTCAAAACTGCAGAGGTTTGCACTTTTTAGCAGGGGAGTTTACATGAGCTTGTGTTTCCAACTCCCTCGTCTCAGACCACAAGCCATTACCTGTTCCTTCACTTCTCCAGAACAAAGCCAATGTTTCTGTAAGACCAGTGCTCTAAAACTGCTCCTGGGTTTATGGAAAGAGACAACCAGCACACAGCTGATCTAAACACACAATTTTTCAACAGGCAGACAGGTTTCCCTGTCACTGGTCAGCAACACAACTTCCCAACCAGTATGCAAGTGAGTAGGTAAAATGTGCAAGGATGCTGTTAGTCAGGACACACAACGCGTGTGACAAACAGCACACACAATGCTGAGCCCTTCCCTGAGGGAACTGGGTTTGCCTGGCTGCAAACACAGCTCATCCTGTGCTCAGTGAAACCTGAGTGAAGAACAGCAATGCTCAGCAAACACCATGAGCTGGCTAGCACCAACATTGCCCCAACCCCATAACATGCAGGGGATTGGTGCTGAGGCCTCAGGGACACCAATCACAGCCTGGGAGCTGCTGTATGACAGCACACACTACAGAGAGCAGTGGGATGGCAGGCAGGATAATGGAGGATAATAGCTGTGGAGTGAGAAATCATAACAGCTCAGCCTATGCAGAGGTTAGATTCCAGGAGAGCCATTATCTCAGCTCTGATGTCTGGGTATCAGAGCTCCTATGCCTGTTTTATTGGTTAAGTACATGGCTTTATTGCTGTTTATAGAAGTATGCCTGCATTCTGAGCAGCAAGGGAGCACATGAGCAGGGAAGCATTGAGCTTGCACCAGCTGCTGTGTGAGAGCATCCAGACGCCAACCCAGCCTCAGTGAGAAGACTGGTAAGTGCGTAAGGGAAGCTGCCTCAAATCTCAGATCCTGGCTGACGTGTAAAAGCAACTCAAAACAAACCTCCTTGATGAAAACATTCTTAACAGGGAAAAGGTCAGATGAAGAGGGGGCAAAGCCATCCCTTCTCTATGGGACGTTTCTCTTGGTCTGTTTCCTCTATCTCCCTTCCGGGTTTGTGAATATTTCTGCACTTAGCTGCTTTCTACAGTAAATATCACCACTCATTAGTGATACCCTTTCTGGTACACTCCCAGGGGAGCCCTACAGGGGCTGGCCACTGCAGCAAAATCTTAGGCAGAGTTCAGCAGCATCTCCAGGTGTCTGGGTGATGGGGGACCCCTTCCCAGCATCCCAAACCTCAGGCCTTAAACCTCATTCATTCTAAGTCTTCAGGTCTTTTTAGAGCACGTAAAGGGGTGATGCCTGTGCTAGTCCACACTTGCCCTTACGCCCTCTCAGAGCAGTGCTGCTCCCAGGGATGCAATTTCCCCACCTTGAAAAGGTATGGCATGGCACTGACTGCCTTTGTGATGCACTTTGGAAGCTGCTGAGGAAGGCATTGTTATTATTTTTTCTCTCTGACTAATTAAAGCAAAACAAACTATTTGGGCTCAAGCTGCTTTGCTGAACACTCTGTCCTAGCTCTTCCAAAAGAAGAGCATCCCTAGGGATGTACATTAAGAACTTCTCAAAAAGAAGGCCAGTGTCCCACCTGATGAACATTGCAGAGTCCATGTGTTGTGGGAAGCCTGGAGGGTGATGAACCACAGTGACTGCCTGTGCTGGTGGGTTGGGCAGAGGAAGGATGTGACATTCCATTGACCCCACAGCCAGCTCTGTTCCCAGCCCTGTCACCCCGTGGGCAGGTAGAAGCAACTGGGACTGCAACTCTCATGTGTGGTGGCTGTGCTGCTGCTGCCCTGGGAGCCCCAGAGCAGCTGGGCTCTCACAGCCTGGCTTCTGGGAGAATGGCACCATCTGCTGCAGAGCACCCAGGTGCCAGGTCAGAGTCTGGCCCAGAGCAAAGGGCACTGGAAGGGAATCAGCTGCCTTTGGGGAGCTGTATGTTGACAGGACATCTGTGTCCTCCCAGAGCAGGAGACATCCAGCTGTCACCCATGGAAGTCTACAACACCTGGACTTCACCTGCAGTAAGCTCAAAATCTCTCCCTGGTGCATTCAAAGGCAGTGAGAGGCAAGTAGATTAAAAAGTCCTCAAAACCTAACCATGAGATGCAAGAGGTTGTGTGTCTTGGTTTGAAAGACAGGTGTCTGCCAAGGAAGGTGGGAGCCTCCCTTGGAATGGAAAAAATATGACCCCCTGCCATCCAAATTATTATAACCTTGAAATTAAGGGGCTTTCAGGCAAAGATATGGGATAGTACGTATATTTTTAACAAGGCAAGCAAACAACACCACCGGCAGCAGCACCAAGCAGAGCCAGAGCCCAGCGCAGCCTCTCTGGGCTGCCGGCCCCTTCCCCTCCGGTGCAGTTCCGCTCACGGCCGCCAGGGGCGCTGGTGGCTCCCGGCCGGGCAGGGCGGCTGCCATGGTTCCCCGCCTGCAGGGGGCGCTGTGGCACGGGCTCGGCTGCATCTCCCTCACGGGGTAATGGCGGCGGGCCGGATGGCAAAATGGGCTACAGCAGGAACCTCGGAGCAGCAGCTGAGACTCCAGAGTAGCAAAGGAAATGTATCAGAAACTCCACAGATGTAGCAGGAGCTGCGGGGTGTCCCAGCAGGCAGGGCTGTGGGGTTACAGTGTAGCGAAAATCCCAGAGCAGTGGCAGTGAAGCGGTGGGGCTGGGCAGAGGCAGCCCAGCTCCCGAACATGGCAGGGAGAGGCTCCCTTGGAGGGGCTCGGGGCTCGGGTTTCCAGGTTTTCCCTGAAGCACTCGAGTACATGGTGAGGGTTCTTTCTAGTGAGGTAGGGTGTTAATAAGGTCCCAGTGCAACAACCACTCTTACGAACAGAGCTTCACTCACGGTAGAAGACAGCAGGAGACGAAGCCTCCCAGCAGTGGCGAATTCTCCCCACAGTGTTCGCAGCCTGTCTCCTCTCCGATGTTGAGAGCAAGAGATAGTGAGGAGCTGCGCCGCACCCCTTTCCCCCCAGCCCAAATCTCATGGTATCTCTGCCCTTCCCGAGAGAATACCCCCTCAGCTACGATAGTGCAGCCAGCTGCATGCCTCCCCCTTCTCCCTGGCTATATCTTTGTCTCTCTTAAGTACCCGTCATTATTGTCTCGTAGCAACAAATGGGAAAAAAGTTCCCTGAGAGAAAGAAACAAAAGGAAAAGTCCTAACCCCCAACACTGTGGGAGTTGGTACATGGGATACTGCAGCTCTTTGCCCATTTTTGCAGAGTTTCACTGTGCAGTCCTTGGCAGCCCCACAGCATCCCACTGGATATGTATGCATTCACATCACAGCAGTGGGTACCCAGCAGTACCCAGCTCACAGCATCCCCTGTGCCACCTGCACAAGGGCTCGCAGGAGAAGAAAAAAAGAAATGAGTGGGAAAGAACAACATACAATAGCTGTATTTTTGCTTTCCATTAATGCTTGTCAAGTAAAATTGCCCCTTCCTGGGGCTTAGAGTCCTGAAATATTGGGATATTTAACTGCCTGCCTTTCATGGTTTTCTTCTGCTTCTTAGCACAACTTGGGACCGTTCTGGAGACTGTTCCGTTCCCCCTGCAGCACCATTGTTTTAATGACGTCTTTACAGCCCTAGTGGATGTCCTTGGTACAGATTATAGCCTTGTTGCTATAAATTTGTTGCAGGACAATGTTTAGACTGATAAAATTCCTTGTGGGGGACAAGGAGTTCAGTGCAAAGGGGTGCAGTTCATAGAGCTCTGTGTGAGCTGTGCTTGCGTTCACATATTCTTCATACAGAGAAAAATGAACCATTAGGAATAATTGTAATTCTTAGGCTATTTTGGTTCCAATTTCATTTAGAAAAAGTTGCAGGACCATACATCATCTGTGAGATGTGTATTACAGACCAGCATGAAAATCCCTCCACGTTCTGGTGCAGTTTCACCAGCAGTTTCCGATAACTCTGCCCATGCTGCAGAACATACATAAGCCATGAGTGAGCCCAACTCTTTCCTATGAAACCCTGTTCCAAACTGACCTCCTTCCTATGGTAAGTCCCCACACACACCCAGGAAACAGCAGTTCTGCCCAAATAGCTCAAGGTTTGGGTCTTTCACTGAGGAACACTGCTGCAGAGGAAGAGTCAAGTGCCAGGTTTAGTTTTCCATGTAGAAAGCTCTTGCATGCACAGAGAAGGTGCAGAGCCAGCTCGACTAATGCAGTGGTGAAAGTTGTGTCTGGATCCTATACAGAGCAGAGAAATTAAATGCTCAGGTCCTTTTGGGGGCTACTTACTCATTATATGACTGTCGCAGTGATGCCATTTTGGTTTTTGCCTTTTTTTCCTTATATATTCTCTGTATTATTTACACATATATTTGTAGTTTATTGTATTACTGGCTAGTCTTCCCAGTCATTTTCCATGGCCCCTCCCTAGGCAGAAAGACAAAACAAATTCCAGAGCTTCAAGCCCCAGGGGGTACAAGGCCCATATCCTATCTTGGTTCTTCCTGGCTACCAAGGTTGAGACCAGCTCTTTGAGATAAAAAGTACAGCTAGCACCAAAGGGGGGACTCCAGAGAAGGGGCTTGCCCTGGGGGGGAATTGCACCACCACTTGTCCTCCTAAATGGTGCTTTTTATCAATTATGCTAATTTCCTAAAACCTATAAAAACTGTATTTACCCCATGTGGGTGGGCTTTTGTGGACCTTCTCTGTAACTGCCCCTAGAGGCCTCCAAATAAAGATCCACTTTTATATTATGTCCTTACTAAAATTATCCCCAGTTTCATTTCCAGGTTGTGAAAAAGACAACAACAGAGGTTTTGCAATACATCACACAGCACTAAAGATCATCAAGCTACTTAACCATGGAAAATTGCTTTAATGTTATCACAATGCATTAATGAATGATTCATTAATTGATTCAAATTATTGAACCCTGGCCTTGCTTTCCTGCTAGGCTGGAATGACTTCATGCCAAATCCAAGCAGGATAGTGGTGTTTAAGCCAGCTCTGAAATCATGGTGGTCATGAGTATCCCAGTGCCCAGTGCTGCCCAGTGCAGCAGCCACCACTTAACTTGCTGCAATGATGCTGAGCAAGGGAGAAAGCAGGAGGCTGCTCCAAGCTGGAAAGCTCTTTGTGGTAAGAGTGTGCTGGTTTGAGACAAATTTGGAGGAAAATATCCTCTGATAAAAGGCAGGTTACAACCACCCCTCCCACACCAGGTTTGGGGAAAAAAAATTGTTCTTGGAGGAAAGTGAAGGGAAAAAAACCCCCTATTTATTTAACAAACACGCTGGAACAGAATAATGCTAAATAATAAAACCTCTCGCTGTGGAGAGAAACCTGGGAAGATTTCAGTATTTTCTGTGGGTATGGTCTCTCTCTCTCTCTTCTCTGGAGCTAGGTTCAATGTAGGCCCCTCTGAGCCTTGGTGGAAAGCTCTCCCAGTGAGTTCTGGTGTTCTCAACAGTTTCAGAAGAGAAGAAGAAGAAAGCAAAGTCCCAGGAAAAAAAGTTATTTAAATCTCCGTCTCTCTCTCTGGAGAAAACCCAGCTGAAAGCTGGCTGAAAAGCAGCAAAAGGGTGCTTCCTCCAGTCTCCAGCAGCCACAGCAGCTATCTCTGTGTCCTTGAACACAAAACTGCTTTGCAAAGTTCATCTGGCTTTTTTTTCCTTTCTCTTGCACCCAGTTTTAAAGAGAGGCACAGGAATCACATCTAGGCATAGAGCGGCAATAGGGGATACAACATCATAAAGTCACCCCAAGACAAAGAGGGAGCAGGTCCCTGTACAGATCCAAACCATCACTGCATCTCACCCAGAGGAGACCTTTAGCCTTGAAGCTGTTTTGAACTGATCCTTGGCAGTCCCAAAAATAAAAGCAGATTTGCAGGCATATCTGGCCATGCTGCTCATGCAGGTGCTGATGCCTTGGGCACAGACAGAGGAGAACCAGTTTCTGATGTATAGCCATTGTGTTTTTTAATTTTCCAGGGCAGTCAGTAAAGTCTAGAAAGCTTTTACATCCTTTCTTTGTGCAAAGAGTACTAGATTATTGATTCTATGCTAAAACCAACAAAAGCAATCCATTTGGATTGTTTATGAAGAGGCTACTTATGTAGTAAATCACTTGATACAGGAATAAATTCACTATAGTGTCAATCACTTAACTGGCCAGTGAGCCAATGATACCCACCAGGCAATGGTTAGAAACTCCAGGTGTTTTGAACATAGCAGCCATACAACTGCAAACAACAGCTGAGGGGCAGCTGGTAACACACAAGGAAGAGCTGGGTTGAAAGTTTCACATTCCGTGTTGAAGACAACGTTCAATGTCTGGAAGCTGAAGCTGGGTGCATTTATACTTAAAATAAGCAGCAGTTTTTCAGCTTAGTGGAAGACTAAGCACTGAAAGAACAGGGCAGTCTTTAAAATTAGGTCTTTCTGAATGGCAAGAAAAAATGGAAAATATTCTTCTCAAGTGCAGGAGCATACCAGTCTGGAGAAGATCTGAACACAGCAGATGGAAATAAATCAAGTGTCACTAGAAACACCCTGAGAAGGTCAAAACAAGAGGTAAAATGAATAAAGAAGGGACTGAGATCTGAGCTCAGACTTTTTTCCTCTGGCATACTGGGATGCTCTTGATACAGAGCCTCTCATAAAAATTTGATCTCGCCACATTGGAGGAACAAAGCTCAGTGCACCCAGCTCTGCCCTGCAGCAGCCTGACTCCCCGGGGAAGCTGAGTCTCTGGAAATCACTGAAACTTCAAAAAGTCATGGACGATAACCTTAATCCACAGCCAGGAGGAACTGCAGCACTGGTTTTAATGGAAGTAGAATTAGATCTCCAGCTACTACAGAAAAGCTTCCTCAATAATTGTTACTGTAACGCAAATCTCTGTGGCAGCAACTACCAGCACGTTGTTAACCACTGCCATATAAGAGTTCATTAAAACAGAAAAAATCCTTCAAGGGAAGAAGCATCCTTTCCCCCCAGTAGAGCAGCAAACAAGGCGGTGAGAGTTGAAAGGACTCATGCTTGGTCTCTCTGAGTGCCATAGCAAACCAGCACATTCTCAGCTCTATCCCCTGCCTCAGAAAGGAGCCAGCCCCTCTCCTCAGGGCCAGGCTGGCAAAACACAAGGCACCTTATTAAAAAAGGAAGAATAGCTCCTACCCAATAACACCTCCCATCCCCTTTTTAAATGCCTGGACGATCAGGTGTGACACTGAAGCAATACAGATGGGAGGGGAAATAAACCCACAACTGTAAGGTGCTGAGGATCAGCCAATTACACATTCAGGAATCTGTGTTAATTAGAGGCTTTTCAAGAGAAGAGTCAAAGGACTTTGCAGACACAGATGGAAACAGATTTTAACAAGTGGTGATAAGTCCCAGTGTTGGAGAGGCATGTCCAGTTCATACAGGGGAGACTCCAGCTGAGGCTATGCTACACCAGCAGCCACCCGCCACCAACCAAGTGCAAGCCAGAGATCAATCCGATTGATTTTTTTGGGGAGTATTATGATATTAAAATGAATAATCATGTAGGCACTGGTAAAGGGTCTTTCCCTACATAATAGTCATAGCTCTTTATAAGAGCCCAGAAGCACCTGGGTCATCTGGTCACTCAGATGATGCATTACCAGTGGCTCAGGGAAGAGGAATTGATTTTTTTCTTAATGACTATGTGTAATGTGGCAACTTTATGCACTGTAGGCAGAGACCACGGCTGTTTAGGAGGATCTGATAATAGCTCACAACTGAAGCAGGTTTTTTTCCTAGGCAGAGGGGAGTGCAGAGCAGAGAGTGTAACAAGTCACAATTAACTTCCTTGTTGTTTAGATATTGCTATGGTCATCTCTGTTCCTGCTTAAGTCAGGGAAGCTCAGAACATGGATGTGGATTTGTTTACAAGCATCAAAATGGTTCTTTTAATTGTTACATGTACCTTCTGAAAAAGGGCACATGAAAGTCATTTTTGAATTAAAAAAAAATAACATCAAAGAGACTGAGTAAGCTCTTTTAGTTTATCTCCAAATGAACACTAACTTTGAGGTAATTCTTGCAGTTGCACTAACCAAGAAAACCAGGTCATATAAAATGAAAGAGCCCATATTACCTGTGAAGCAAAAGTGCTTTCTCAGCAGAGACATGTTAACTCCGTACTTGTCCTAGACCATTATTTCACTTCCCTGAGACGTGCTTTGTGAGGAATACTACAGGGACCAGACATCACTTTTGGTGAACTGTACTGCATGGGGCTGTGAGTCAGAAACAAGGACTGCAAGCCTGGAGCTGTGACAGAGGTAACATCCGCCTCACCCTGAACAAGTGTGCAGCATGGAGAGAAGTGCTCCTAAGGAGCATCAGAGGGAAAAAAGCTGCCCAAAGACCACAGGTGCAGAAGATGGAGTCTGAGAGCGCAACAACTGCTGACCACCTGCCAATGCCTCAGCCCAACTTGGCCAGCAGCTTGTTTGTGCACTGACACTTCAGCAATAAATGGACATGATTTTTGACACAATAAACCTCAGAGACCTGAGCAGCAGCTTCCAGACTCCCCTGGAGTGCAAGTGCAACTGCTCCAAGTAATAAACCTTGGAAGGGCCAAGTGCCAGTGTGATGGTCAGGACATTGCACTAAGGCTGAGCATGGCTACAGCATCTCCTGTAGCAGCTGGGGTGAGACTGGCTGGGTTTTGCCACGCTGTGTCCCTTGGTACTCCATGCAGCACATCCAGCTCCACCAGCCAGCGTTACAGATCTCAAAGGGTTACAGGTGACACTTGGGGAATCAGAGCATCAGCACCCACAGGCATGAACTGGGGCCTGTCTTGAAGTTAAGTCACTTCATGAAAATGTAATTTTTAATATTTCATTAGGATTTTTCCCATCTGTTAAGCATCATCCCAGAGAGTTTGGTGACACTCTAAATGAAGCTGTGAAGAGATGCGTTTGTTTTAGATGTAATTGGACAGCTGCTTTATTATGAGTTAATGAACTATGATGATTAAAAAGAATTCAGTTTTAGCAAACTATGTATTAACAATTACTCTGGACTAAAATCACAGCTAAGCAAGTGCTAGACAACTTTCATGACAATGACTGGAAGCAGAAGATGAAAGGGAAAGCCAGTAAGGTGCTACAGGACAAGAGATGTCTCCAGGCCAGGTTCCCTGCATCAGGCATGGATTCCCTGAGCTGCCCCACAGGAAGCACTTCACACCACCACATCTCCTCTGGCCTAAAGCCCCTTTTGGCCCAAATCAGTCATCAGGGTCTGTTCACACTCTTCCATCTTCCCAGACCCTCTTCATGCTCATGTCCCCCCTCCTCCCTTGCCACAGCATCCCACGAGGTGTTGGTGGAAGGGAGAGGGTACAGTGATGGCAGCAGGCTTAATAACAATTGAGACAGAGAGATAATTGATGTCTTTGTGGTTGCAAAACATATTTCAGACTGCTTTTCCTCCTGCTCTGGGTCACTTTGGCCAAGGCTGTTTGCCCTGGAGGCACTGCAGAGAATGTGATCCTCCCTGATGTGGGGCCATGTCCTTCTTGACTGTGAGGAGACCTGAGCACCAGCAGCACCCTGAAAAGCTGATCCTGAGCTAGGGAGTCCTGCATTTGTCCTTCCCACACTTTCCAGTTCAGAAGAGATTTTTGTACGTCAGATGAACCTGGTGCCAAAGACCAGAAGCCACAGAAAGCAGTTGGAGTTTCCACAGGGGGTTCCCAGTTCACATAGAGCAGTTTTTAAGCAGTGGAGTCTTTGCTCTAAGAGAGTGTCAGTGAAAACGCTCTAAAGATTTAAACGAAGACAGGTCCATATGCCACATGTGCAAATCATTTGTCTCCTTCTGTTAAAATAAATCTGTTCCAAATCGCTGTGACTTCCTAACAGCTGCCTCCTGATCTTTCTCCACTTCAACCCTCCATTTGGCCTTCTTTTCTGTGTTCACCCTCAGCAGCATCTGATCCTTCTTCACAGCCTGGAAACAATTTGGTGGAAATCATTGCATGCGCACAGTTGCCACCACTAAATTTCCCCACATTTGCACCACTTCCTTTGACACCTCACTGTCCTTTTTGCTATTTTGCAGTGATAGAAGTTAATCTGTTTCCTTGTTATACCACATTTTCAGCATTTGCAGCTCTGAATTGTACTGTAAATTGTCCACAGGTGCACTGGAACTTGCAAGTCAAACTGGAGACCCAGCAGTGGGATGGGACAGGGAGAAGGGTCACAGCTCTTGGTAACCATGGTGGTATCCAGGCCAGGCAGGCAGGACCACAGGAGCCTCATGACTGACAGATGCCGGACAGAACCAGGTGCCATTGACACTCTCTGAGGTACTCCAGAACCTTTGGCCACACCTCTTGTTGAGACACCATCATATAGAGAGCACTGCACAGGTTTATGGCAGAGTGGGTCAGAAGGAACACATTGATCAGTAGGTTGTGCTTCCCAATGCCTCTGGAGAAGGGGTGATACAGATCCTGTGCATACATCGCTCATGTGTACGTATTCTCAAACCTATCTGTCACCCAGGTGCTTGTTTCCAAAGAACATACATAGACCATACATTAGGTGAACCAGTTCCCTCAGAAACAAAACTCATTTCTTTGCCTGTGATGATCATGGTCACACAACCCAGCACAGTCAGTGCAATCATGATGTAGCAAACCTTTATCCTGACAATGTTCCTTGCAGTGTTGACAACCTCAGACCTGTGGAGGACAGAGCAGGGTTTCCATTCTGCAGCAGCATGAGTGAAATGGGATCATGGGAGGTGGGTAATGAATATTTGAGTCTTACAGCAACTTCCTGTCAAAGTACAATGGGGTTCAGCCTTCTCTTTCTGCAGCTGCTTAGAGGAGGACTGAAAAAATTAGCCTGTGGGGAAAATATTTAGGTGGGGTATTGCTATTCCCAAGAGTCATCAGTAATAACAGGATTAAAAAATCCTGCTCTCCTGTATTCTTTTATTGTATGTGAGAGTGAATGCCTGTAAAATGACAGGGACAGGAAAGTCTTTCCACTGTAATAATGAAGGGCTGACATTTGGGTGCTGCAGGGCAGGCCATGGGGTGCTATGCAGCACTAGGAGACACTGGGGCCGTGCCACCAGGACCAGGCAATGCCACCCTCAGGGAATTAAAAGCACCACAGCACAGCCTCTGCCAGGCAGTCGGCACCAGCCCCACAAGCATCTGCCTGCGGTGGGAGGCTGACTGGGTCAGAGCATACAACTGCACCACCCAGGAGTTTTCTTCCCAAGCAGCTGAACAGCCCCATCCATCATTGGAAAATCTCCACCACCTTTCATGAGTAACTCCTGGCATATAATCAACAATTTGTGTTTGCAAGAAACTGCAGCATGACAATGAGCCATCCATGAAATCATATCCAGCCATGGATTTACTCACACCTGCAAAGGGAAGGACGGCTGGAGAAGACTCCAGGATGTCACAAGTCAGAAGCATTAGACTCCAAATTTGAGTGACAATCTTTAATGAAATATCTCTACAAGGAGGTGAAACCACAGCCCATACAGGAGGAGCTCATTGCACATGTCTGTCACCAAAGCTGTATATAGCCCCAACTTCTTATTAAAATTTATGCAGCATTATTAATCACTAATCAATAAAACTTAGCAAAGCATGTAAAAGCCAAGAGTGAATGATATCTTACCATGGTGGCTTCTGAGTTGCAAAACACTTGACTTGCAAAAGACACTTCAGCTTAGTCTAACTTTTATGATAACTAAAATAAGCTCATCCAGTTTACTTTGTAGGGAATGACAAGAAGTTACAAGAGTTACTATGGTGACCAGTTAGCCTGTAGTACAAGGGACAAAGTGAGTTCTCAGGTAAGACAGTTCCTAGTGCCAGAGACTTCAGTCTAGGTTAGGGTGACAAGAGAAGCCTCTCCCAGAATGCTTTATTCTGCAATAAAGGTATTATTTATGGTAATATACCCCAGTTCTGCTTCC